>LNAC01000794.1:444266-660431 GCA_002007465.1 Ailurus styani | reverse complement strand
GCAGGCTCCCTGCTGAGCAGGGAGCCTGATGCGGGCCTCGATCCCAGGACCCTGAGATCATGACCTGAGCCGAAAGTAGAGGCTTTAACCCACTGAGCCACCCAGGCGCCCTATTTTCCCCATTTTTATAGTTATCTTCCATTACATGGTTATTAAACTAAGTACTATACCCATAATGGTTTGTATAAAGCTATTTTTACATATGCCATACATATTTCAAAAACTTCAACATATTGTAAGGTTAACACTTTGAAAGCTGGTTAATATTCAAAGTTGTTGATACAATATATTATCCTGGCTGAATACATTTAGATTGATTATAATTTCTTACCATTACAGCAATTCCTATATTAAATAATTTCTGTTCATGGTTCTTTGGTTTTAATTGAATTATCTCTGTAATTTAAACTCCTAGGGCTCGAAATACCAAGTCACAGGATAGGAGTGTTTTACACCCCTTGCTATATATTGCTGCTTCTAAGGTCATCAGTAGGCACAAATAGATAGCAAGTGGAGGTTACCCTTTTAAGATGCTAATATTAGGGGTTAAAATTAAATACTAAAAAACAATCCAAAGCTAACTTAATGGTAACACTCCTTTGCAAATATATAGCAATGCTTCAATAATTTGCATTTCTTTGGCCACTAGTAAAGATACAATTTTCCCATGAGTTGGTTTATTCAGGGCTACTTCATGGATGTACAATCTGTGTAGTCACAGAGAGCCCTGTACTTGGTTTAATGTTCTACTGTTTCCATCCCTAAATGTTTAAGAAATTTTGAACAAAGGGCTCCACATTTTCATTTTGAACTTGGTTTATTATTTGTTTTGTTGCTGCTGCTGCTGTTGTTAAGACCTCGGGATTTTCTTATTAGGTTAATACACGTTTCAAAATTCTAGAGTCACGTATAAATGTTTTTCATTCTTATGCAACTTAAGAAAACTATTGAGGCTACTAAAAATATTCTTGTTTATTATATTATATATTTAATCTACTTAAGGAAGAAATGAAGCAAGGAATCTTGAAATAATCTAGAAATACCCGAGTATTTCAACAGAATGAAGACAAAGTTCAATTTCTGGAGTATTAAGAGGTTGGGGAGACCCTGTACCATCTCATACAGAGCTGTAGGCACTCTTCAAAAGTCAGTTCACTTCACTAGGGGTCCACAGTGATCAGCCAGATAAGTCTCAGTAATATCAAAACTGACTTAACACATTTTTTTAAAAAGATTTTATTTATTCATTTGACACAGAGAGAGAGATTACAAGTAGGCAGAGAGGCAGGCAGAGAGAGAGGAGAGAGGAGGAAGCAGGCTCCCTGCTGAGCAGAGAGCCCGACACGGGCCTCGATCCCAGGACCCTGGGATCATGACCTGAGCCGAAGGCAGCGGCTTTAACCCACTGAGCCACCCAGGCACCCAACACATTTTTTTCTATATTCAAAATAGATGGAACCCATCGTTCTTTGACTTTTAACCATATTTCTAACCTAAAATTTCCTTTGTTTAACTTCCTCCCTCTGTAGCAAAGTTTTTTCTTTCTCCCCTCAAAAATACTGCATAAGGGGAACCTGGGTGGCTCAGTGGGTTAAAGCCTCTGCCTTCGGCTCATGTCATGATCTCAGGGTCCTGGGATCAAGACCCACATTGGGTTCTCTGCTCAGCAGGGAGCCTGCTTCTCCCTCTCTCTCTGCCTACTTATGATCTCTCTCTCTCTCTCTCTCTCTCTCTCTGTCAAATAAATAAATAAAAATCTTTTTTTAAAAAATACTGCATAATTTGTACCGCCCAAGTAAAAAGCATTAAGAGTATTTATGGAACATTATTAATTCTGCATTTTTCATCTATGCAGAACATTTTGTAAGTATGTTTAATATTATGATTAAAATATGAATTAGGGTAATATTTACATTTTGTTTATATTTTAATTCTTGTAGAATAATTTTAGAATTCATCTGTGCATGAACTTGGCAGAAAATGATCTCTCTAATGAATATTTTAACTTTCATTTAGGAGCAAATATGGTAATACTAATCATTCATTCTTATCATTGCCAATACCTGGCAGAAATGGCAGCTCCAGAGTCCTTCTGCAATCGTCCTCAGTACAAAATCATTTATTACATATTCTATTAATGCTTCAGATTCCATCTCAAGTCCTGTGAAAACTTATCAATACCTATGGATACTGCCAAGGACATGTTATATCTTGCACCTCTTAATCTTTCTGATTGAAACCTGCCTCAAGTGACCTCAAGAGAAGACTAGATGAAAATGGTAGTTGCTTCTGAAAACTTCTAAAAATAATCTTCAAAATATTAATAACTGATAATAAACTATAATAACTATTCTATTGTTATTATCAAAGAGACCTACTTCCCAAAAAGTATCATATAAAGTATTCAATTTGGACATTATCTACTACTATAGCTGTTACAATATTGTTTCACCTCTCTTAATAGATTTATTCAACCATCCTAATTCATGATGACAGTACTTAAGAGACCCTAAAAATGGCTGAATATTATTCAATAAGGAATAATGAATTAAATAATTCAAAATGGCATTAAATAATAAAATGTCCATTAAAGCGTCATAATCTCAGCAGTTTGAAAGCACCCAGGGAATATTCAATTTATTACGTGTTTTTACAAGGCAAAAGGAAAA
The DNA here is from genome assembly GCA_002007465.1 of Ailurus styani. NCBI lineage: Eukaryota > Metazoa > Chordata > Mammalia > Carnivora > Ailuridae > Ailurus > Ailurus styani. The sequence goes on along the minus strand of LNAC01000794.1, from coordinate 657,762 downwards.
TTTCTGAGAGAAGTGTTTTCCTTAAACTTGCAGATATTTTGTTATTACTTTTAGAGCTCAGAGCACAGATTCCTGTGGGTTCTTTACATTTTTTCTCCATTCAATGAAATAAATATCTATTTTCACTAGACTTTCATTCTTCCTCCAGAGCTATTAAAACTCAATTAATTGCTCAATTGTTGATCGCCCTTAAATGACTTGCTGCTGAACTCCAAACTTATAAAGTGATATGCTAACTTTCATAAATAGTCACAAATTTAAAAATGCATTTAAAATAGAAGAATGTCCATGTCCAAAATAGGAAGTACTTTTATTAATTAGAAAATCAATATTCTATAAAGACAAGGAAAAGCACATTAATCCAATTTTGGCAACAAAGTCACAGGGATGGGCGCCTGGGTGGCTCAGTGGGTTAAAGCCTCTGCCTTTGGCTCAGGTCATGATCTCAGGGTCCTGGGATCGAGGCCCGCATCGGGCTCTCTGCTCAGTGGAGAACCTGCATCCTTCTCTTTCTCTGCCTGCCTCTCTGCCTGCCTCTCTGCCTTCTTGTGATCTCTCTCTCTCTCTGTCAAATAAAAATCAAAAAATAAAAAAACAAAAAACAAACAAACAAACAAAAAACAAAGTCACAGGGATAATCTGGTCAATTATTTTATTGCCGTGATGCAATTAGATCACACCTCATCAGAGGGCTTTTAGAACTGTTGTTATATACTCTGAGAATTCTTTTTTTTTTAAGATTTTTTATTTTATTTATTTATTTGACAGAGAGAGACAGATCACAGGTAGGCAGAGAGGCAGGCAGAGAGAGAGGAGGAAGCAGGTTCTCCACTGAGCAGGGAGCCCGATGCGGGGCTCGATCCCAGGACCCTGGGATCATGACCTGAGCCAAAGGCAGAGGCTTTAACCCACTGAGCCACCCAGGCGTCCCTACTCTGAGAATTCTTGTTCCATATTTTAAATTACAAATAGGTAAATCTTTTACTTTGAATTTAACAAATGAAATTTTTAAGGTCAGTATGTATACTGTAAGTCTCATTTACCATGAGTGAGCTATATTTTTTCCAGAAGGTGACTCAGATCATATGTGTGCATAAGAGAGTGAAAAAGAAGAGGATTATACATTTGGATATGTCAAGCAAGGCCTGACTGAATTTAGTTCTCAGAACCAACACATTCAAGTTTTGAGAGTCTCCTACACTGTCTCCTCATTCCCTAATCCCACAGCTCAAATTCTGATAGACAAAGCAGTAAGTCAGCTCTAAGAGTAGAGCAAATTCATTAAATAGCTCTACATGGACTAGCCAACATGTACATGCTCATATACTGTTGAGCTTCTTTTGTCTGGTCCCAGTGAATTCTTCAAAATAAATTATTGATCAATAAGCATACTTTGCCACTCTGTCTTTCTCCTCATCCTATCTGTGTCTATCAGATGATAATGTCGATCTGGACTGATGTCTCTAAATTTGTGGCTGCAGAGAAGATTTATACACTTAGGTTGTGAACAGTAATGAAGTGATTAGGTCCACACAATTTCCATTAATATGTAAGGAAAACAAGTAAAGGTACCTTTTGCTCAAGAAAAATTCAGAAAGGGAAAATGGGCCTTTTTAGTTTTTCTAAATGAGTTTAAGTTTCAAAAACAAGTAGAATATGGTTGCAACAAATGTAGTGGTTCTGAGAAATAAGTACATTAAGGAACATTTATTTTACTAAACTGTCTATTAAGCTAAAATACTACTATGTGTTAAACATTTTGCCAAATACTAAGGATGCGAAGCCCAGTTAGGGGATTGTTGCTCACAGAGCTGAGCTCTGGACACAGTTTTGCTAGACAGGAAAGGAGCCACAGAGAATTTAGCAAAGAAATAACTTGGGTCGGTTTACATTCACCAATGAGACATCCTAACAGCCTTAGAATCTCCACATGTTGTAATGGGTAACATTTAGCATGCATACAGCTCGGAGAAGGATAATTTTTGCACAAATTATTTATCCTTCTGACACCAAATCCTGAAATGTTGGAAGATTACTGAAGGCTTTTTTTTCTTCCTCTTAAATATTAATGTGCACACTTTTCAACCAATTGTTGGCATGTAACACCTGCAGCAATTCCTGATTCTATCATGTTTGTGAAAAGTAATGTCAATATCTATAATAACTATAAACACATGATATTAAGTTTTGTTATAGTGCCATTTCCAACTTACTGGAATAATTCTGCATTTCAGGCAGGCTTCCAAGATAGACTGATATTTGTAGGGGAAAATGATGGTTGCTTCATGTTCATGATTTGAATTTTTAATGATTACCTATTATGCTTTACATCCTTTCCAATGTTTTCTAAAATTTCAGATTTTAGTTGTTTCCTAAGTAATACTGTAAAGTAAAAATAAATGGAATTTCTCCATATTGAAGCCATAATAATTAAATTAGGGTTATGTGTGGTTCTATTTGTGTCGAGGGAGACAGATGCAAGTATATAGATATTTTTGTGTTACATGAATATATGTAGCAAGGCTAATATAGCAACAAAATAATCCATATTTTCATATCCATGCCCCTTTCTTGAACATGTCTAATTGTAAGTTTCACAGAGTGAAACTCAAATTATTCATCACCACCAAACCTGCACAAATACATGCTCTTCTCTGCATGCTTCAGTACACACCACCTCTGTCAAACCAGCAGGCTGACCCAGAAAGTACATTTGGTGACTTTTCTTCCTTAGAGACCATATTCAATTACTAGATGTGCTAATTTTTTTGTCACCACCTCTCTCTCTCTCTCCTGTTCATCCCTACTGTCATTAGAATACTCTGGATTCTCATAACTGATTGTCTATCTTAACTTCACCAATTCAATCTTCTTTCACACTGCAGCCAGAGCCTTCTATCAGAATTGGAAATATTTTACTAGGATTTTTCTGATTCAGGTCTTTTTTCCTTCAGAGGCTACCCCAACCTCTCAGTTTCTCTTTTCTACATGCCTCAGAGTGACTTACCTTCCCAAATATGAGCTACTTTAGAGTTCTGTAAATATAGCACAATGCTTTAGCATATATCCATTCTCTCAGCCTAGAATACGTTGAACCCTTACCTGCTTAGAGAACTCCAAGGAATACTTAAGTCTTAGATGTTAGTTCTTTTAAAAGTCTCCCTAACTTCTCAAATAGATGGAGGATATCCTGGTTCCATTCTGGAAGCCCCTTCAATACATCTTTAACATTCTGCTTACACTCAACTGCAGTGGTTATAAAAGATGGTCCCACAGCAACAGCCTCAGCATCTCAGGGAACTTATCAGAGATACAAATTTTGGGGCCCCATCCCAAACCTACTGATTAAGAAACTATAGGGATAGAGCTGGACAATCTTTGTTGTATAGACCTTCCAGGAGATTCCCATGTACACTGATGTTTGAGGACTCCTGCTCTATTGAAATCTTATGTTTCCCTATCAATCTCTGCACCTAACTGAGATGATCGTCATGGTTTCATCTTCCTTTCCTCTGAATATGTAATACACATCTGATAAATACAGGAGGCAAATATAATGATTAAGATTGGGATTTTAGAATTAATTTAGTTGTACTTTCTATAGAGTCTTAACAGGGTTTGCAAATAGAGTATTCAGATGAACATATTAAAACAATGGCATACATAAAGCATTGCCGGAAGTTATCCCATGACACACATTTACCCTGAAAAATGCATTATATCATATGAAGCTCTTTGCAAAACCACAGGGTCATTTATGAGAGGTTGTTATGAATTAAAAGCCATTTACAAGTTACTTCCTTAAATAATCAACTGAAGATGCTATTGCTCAGAGGCCCCTCAATTCCGATATAAAATATGCCTATTGAACATAGCTAATATTTGTGTTTCATATAACTTTACTATGTATATGTCTTAAATGAAAAGTTGTAATTATAATTTGATTAATAATCAAGTCAATGGTTGTAAGCACTCCAAACAAAAACATTCTCAGAAAAATCTCTCTAGGCTATCAACACAACAAATATTCTAATTATTGATTAAGATATTATAGAGACCTTGGCTATCAGAGCTATAGTGCAGGTATGGACTAATAAGTAGAAAAGTAGCAAAAATGGCTAAAATATTTCAATACATATTTATACATGTTGAAATGTCTGAAATCAAGACTGGATGTTATACTTTGCACTCTACTCTCCATTCCCAAAGGCCACTTATAGTATCTTTGCACATGGCAATTTTTGATAAAATACTGACTTAAACAAAATTACTATGCAATTCTTCTCTACTAAATATTTTGAGTAAAAGAATAGGAATAGCTTTCAAATTACATAGAATTCATCCTTTAGAGATCAGTATATCTCAGGCATGATCTCTGCTCCTACTATTTTATAGTACTCTTGCTGTGGATTTTGACCAATGAATTTATTAATCTAGGTCTATAAATATTTCAGAATGCTTTAGGATACAGATAATTTGTCACCTCTACATGTCCAACACTGCTGCAGTTTTTAGAAGATGCACCAAGAAAATGCGGCAAGAAAAGAAGTAAAGCAATTAAGAATTATTAATGAATTAGAACTTAATTTAAAGAGCATTTCATACAGTGCATGTATGACTTCTAAGGGACAATGCCATGCTATGTGAACCAATGATTCACTTCATTGACTAGTTAATTAGATGACCTTTTTTTCTTTCAAATTCCAGTGTAGTTAACATACAGTGCTATATTAGTTTTAGGTGTACAATATAATGGTTCAACAATTCTATACATTACTCAGTGGTCATAATGATAAATGTATTCTTAATTCCTTTCACCCATTTCATCCATACCCGCACCAACCTCCCCTTTGGCTGCTGAAGCCTGTTCTCTATAGTTAAGAATCTACTTTTTGGGGCTGTTTCTTTGTGTATTCATTTGTTTCTTTCCTTAAATTCCACATATGAGTGAAAACGTATGGTGTTTATCTTTGTCTGACTGACTTATTTCACTTACTCTCTAGACCCATTCATGTTGTTGCAAATGACAAGGTTCATTCTTTTTTATGGCTGAGTAATATTCCAGTGTGCATATGTGTGTGTGCACGCACATGTGCATGCGCGTGTGTGTGTATAACCTCTTCTTTATCCATTAATCTATCGATGGACACTTGAGCTGCTTCCATAATTTGGCTATTAAAAATAATGATACAATAAACACAAAGGTTCATATATCTTTTCAAATTAGTGTTTTCGTATTCTTTGGGTAAACACCCAGTAACGTAATTATGAATTATACGGTAACTCTATTTTAAAATTATTGAGGAACCTTCATACTGTTTTCCACAATGACTGCACTAGTTTGTATTCCCACCAATAGTGCACAAAGGTTTTTTTCTTTTTCTCCACATTCCTGTCAACACTTGTTTGTGTTTTTTATTTCAGTCATTCTAACAGGTATGACGTGATATCTCTTTGTACTTTTGATTTGCATTTCCTTGAAGATAAGTGATGAGTATCATTTCATATCTGTTTGCCATCCGGATGTCTTCTTTGGAGAAGTGTCTATTCCTGTATTCTGCCCATTTTTTAAATTGGATTGTTTTTTGGGTGTTCAGTTGCATAAGTTCTTTATAAATTTTGCATTCTAATCCTTTATTGAATATGATATTTGCAATTATTTTCTCCCATTCAGTAGGCTGTCTTTCCATTTTGTTGATTGTTAACTTTGTTGCACAGTAGCTTTTTTATTTTGATGTAATCCTAACAGTTGATATTTGATTGTGTGTCCCTTGTCTCAGGAAGCATTTCTAGAAAAATGTTGCTATGGAAGATACCAGAAAAACTACTACCTGTGTTCTCTTCTTCTAAGATTTTTATGGTTTCGCATCTCACAATTAACTGCTTAATCCATTTTGAAGTTATTTCTGTGTATGGTGTAAGAAAATGATCCAGTTTTATTCTATTGCATGTAGCTGTCCACTTATCCAAACATCATTTGCAAAAGAGACATCTTCCCATCGCATTCTCTTGCCTCCTTTGTCTAAGATTAATTTTCCATATAATTGTGGGTTCATTCCTAGATTCTTTATTCTATTCTATTAATCAATGTGTCTAATTTTGTGCCCATACCATACTGTTTTGATTACTATATCTTTGCAGCACATCTCTAAATCTGGGATTATTTTACCTCTAATTTGTTCTTCTCTTTCTAGATTGCTTTGGCTATTAGGGGTCTTTTGGTGTTTCACATAAATTTTAGAATTATTTGCTCTAGTTCTGTGAAAAATGCTGTTGGTATTTTTGCAATTTCAGTTTTAACTCTCCTCTTTCATTTCTGATTTTGCTCACTGAGTCCTCTTATTTTAAAGAGTCTGGCTAACAGTTTATTAATTTTTTGACCTTTTCGAAGAACCACCTCCTGATTGCATTGATCATTTTTGTTTTGTTTTGTTTTTCTTCATTTTCCACTAATTTCAGCTCTGATATGTATTATTTCCTTCCTTCTACTCTTTTTAGGATTTGTTCTTTTTCTAGCACCTATAGATGTAAATTTAGGTTGTTTATTTGAGTTTTTTTTTTCTTACTTCTTGTGGTGGGCCTGTATTGCTATAAACTTTCCTCTTAGAACCATTTTTGCTGCATCCCAAAGATTTTGGGCCAATGTGTTTTCATCTTCATTTATCTCCATGAATTTTTTGTATTTCTTGGATTTCTTGGTTGACCTATTTATTGTTTAATAGCATGTTATTTAACCTCCATATTTGTGTTCTAAATTTTTTATATGGTTGATATCTAGTTTCATAGCATTGTGTTTGGAAAAAAATGCATGGTATGACTTTGATATATTTTTTAAATTTGTTGAGATTTGCTTTGTGGTTTAATATGTGATCTCTTTTCAAGACTGTTCCACAAGCAATTGAAAATGGCATTCTGCCAATTTAGGATGGAACGTGATGAATTTATCTGTTACATCCATCTTGCCCAGTACACCACTGTTTCCTTGCTGATTTTCTGTTTGAATGATTTGTCCATTGATGTAAGAGGGGTATTGGAGGTCCCTACTATTATTCTATTCCTATTGATTACTTCCTTTATGATTGTTATTATCTGCTATGTGTGTTTGGGTGCTTCCATGTTGAGTGCATAAATATTTACAATCATTATATTTTCTTGTTGTTTTGTTCCCTTTATGATTACATAATCCTTTTTTGTGTCTGTTACAGACTTTGTTTTAAAGTCTATTTTGTCCAATATAATATTGCTACCTCAGCTCTCTTGTCACCTCCATTTGCATGATAAATGCTTTTTAATCCCTTCACTTTCAATCTGCATATGTCTAATCTGAAGTGAGTTTCCTATAGCCAACACATAGATCCTTTTTCATCCATTACATCGTCCTATGTCTTTCAAATGGGGCATTTAGTCTACTTACATTCGAAGTAATTATTGATTGGTATGTACTTATTGTCATTTTGTTACTTGTTTTGTGGTTGCTTTTGTAGTTCTCTGCTCCTTTCTTCTTCTTCTCTAGTATCACACAATTTGCTGGCTTTCTTTAGTGATATACTTGGATTCCTTCTTATTTCTGAATATCTATTCCTGGTTTATGATTTGTGGTTACCATTAGGTTTGTGTATAACATCTCCTGCATATAGCACTCTATAGTAAGTGGATGATCATCTAAGTTTTAACCCATTATTTATCCTTCTCTTGCCCACATTTTATGTATATGGTGTCATATATTACATCATATTATTTTGTAAATATAATTTTGTAAATATATACAAAATTGTATAATTTTGTAAATATAATTATTTTGTAAATCCCTGGACTAATTTTTTATAGATATACTTAATTTTACTGATTTTGTGCTTCTTATTTTTGTTACTCCTGCTTACAGTCTTTATTTTCCACTCAGAGTCCCCTTTAACATTTCTTTTAAGTCTGGTTTGGTGATTATGAATCCCTTCAACTTTTGTTTATCTGGGAAAGTCTTTAGCTCTCCTTCTATTCTAAATGATAGGCTTGCTGGATAGTATATTCTTGGCTTCACTGGTTTTTTTGTTTGTTTGTTTGTTTGTTTGTTTCTTTTCTTTCATCATTTCGAAAATATCATGCTACTCCCTTCGGGCCTGGAAGTTTCTGCTGAAAAATCATCTGACAACTTTGTGGGGTTTCCCATGAATGTAACTGCTTTCTTTTCTCTTTACACTTTCAAAATTCTCTTTACTGCTACTTTTTGCCATTTTCATTATTGTGAGTCTTGGTTGGACCTCCTTGGGATGACTTTGCTGGGGGTTCAGTGTGCCTTTTGAATATGGATTTCTGTTTCCTTTCCCAGGTTCGGGAAGTTCTCAACTATTATTTCTTTTTTTTTTTTCTTTTTAATTTTTTTTTTAAGATTTTACTTATTTGACAGAGAGACAAGAAGAAAGGGAACACAAGCACGGCCAAGGATGAGGGAGAGGGAGAAACACGGCTTCCCACTGAGCAAGGAGCCTGATGTGGGGCTCAATCCCAGGACCTCAGGATCATGACCTGAGCTGAAGGCAGATGCTTAACCGACTGAGCCACCCAGGCGCCCCTATTATTTCTTTAAATAAGTTTTCTGCCCATTTTTATTTCTCTCTTCTTCTGTGAACCCTATAATGCAAATGTTATTATGTTTGCTGGTATCACTGTGTATCCTAGGTCTATTATTTTTAATAATAATATCAAAATTTGATTGCTTTATCCATTACTCATTTTTCAGTTTGATTATCCATTCTTATGTTCCTCCTAGTCTACGATTTATTCTACCTAGAGTATTTTTATTTGAAGTTATTGAATTCTTCATCTCTGACTGGTTCCATTTTTTAAAATTGTTTTTATTTAAATTCAATTTATTTAACATATGGTGTAATATTAATTTCAGGGTAGAATTTATGGTTCATCAGTTGCATATATTATCCAGTGCTCATTACATCAAGTGCCCTTCTTAATGTCCATCACCCAATTACCCCATCCCTTCACCCACCTCCCCTCCAGCAACGCTCAGTTTCTTTCTTATTGTTTAGAGTATCTTACAGTTTGCTTCCCTCTCCATTTTTATTTTATTTTACTTTTCCTTCCCTTCCCCTATGTTCATCTGTTCTGTTTCTAAAACTCTACATATGACTGAAATCATATGGTATTTGTCTTTCTCTGACTGACTTGTTTCACTTACCATAATACCCTTTACTTCCATCCACATCATTGCAAATGGCAAGTTTTTTTTTTTATGGCTGAGGAATACGGACACACACACACATAGATACATAGATACATAGATACATACATACAAACCATACCTTCTTTATCCATTCATCTGTCAGTGGACTTCCAGGCTCTTTCCATATTTTGGCTATGGTGAACATTACTGTTATAAACATTAGGGTGCATAAGCCCCTTCATATCACTATTTTTGTATCCTTTGGATAAATACCTAGTAGTGAAATTACTGCATTGTAGGGTAGTTTTATTTTTAATTTTCTAACTTCCATACTGTTTCTAACTTTCCATACTGTTTTCCAGAGTGTCTACAACTGACCACTCAGTTTATGTTTTCTACCTCTTTTTTTAAGTTCTCACCGAGATCCTCAACTTTTACTCAAACCAGTGAATATCTGAAAAGACCATTAGTTGAAGTTCCATCAAGCATATTACTTATTTCCACTTCTTCATCTCTCTTGTTGTGATTCTGTCTTGTTCTTTCACTTGGGTCATATTCCCGTCTCCTCATTTTGTCTAAATCTGTGTCTATTTCTATGTGTTAGGAAAGTCAGCAAGATCTCCTGTTTTTGAAAGTAGTGTCATGAAAAAGAGGTCTTGTAGTGCCCTGCAGTGCTATGTCCCCTGTTCACCAGAACCTGATGCTTCAGGAGTATCTCCTACATGCGTTGTGAGAATGCCCCATTGTTGTGGCTGAGCTGCTTTTGCCTTTAGTCCAGCTGTCTCAATGGTTCCCTTTGACTGTTGTGGGCACTGTTTAGTCTTTGAGTTTCTAGTGGGTCAGTCTGGTGCCTCATTTAGGCCCGAGTTGACTCCGACCAGGTGTCTGGCAGAGATGCAGAGATGCACTAATGCCAAACTTCAGGGTGCTTTTCCTGTGTTGTCCCCTGAACAGCTTTCATTGGTGAGCAGAATGTGCAGTCAGACCCACTCTCTGCCCCTATCCCACTGTTGGTATGTACGGTAATCTCCACTCCCTGCAACAGGAGGGATCTTGGAGTGGTGTTAACCCCTGTTTGTACTGTTAGCACACTGCCAGGCTTATGACACCACTTTGGATAGGCTCCAGCCAAGAACTATTGGAGAAGGCACATCCACCAGAGAATGCAGAGGTGAGTTGAGTTGTTTTGGCAAGGTCTGTACTGGTCCATGGGCTGGGGGGTGGGGAGTGGTGGTGGGTGGGGTGGGGATCAAGGCAGGCCGGGTTTGAGGGGTTGGCTCATGGTGTTAACAAGGTTTGCACAGTTCCGCTGTGGAAGGAGACCTGAAACAAAGACCAGGCTGGAGGGGACATGTCCACGGGAGAATGCAGAAGTAGGATGCATATCTAGCAAGTTAGGTTGAGAGTGCAGGTACTGGGCTGGTTCCTTCAGGTGCCTCTGTGTCTGGGCTGGAGGATGGGTAGAGAAATGGCACTTGCCAGAACCTTTGTCCCTGGAAAATCTCTCAAGGATCCTTGCTCCTCCAGAACATGCTCTGAGATTAATAAACAAACCTCCCTCTCATATATCCCAGGCATTTTTCAAGATGTTGCTTTTATGCTTTATTTCAAAGGGGATGTTTCTTGCGTTGTCTCTTTAAGACTGCAGACTCAGTTTCCCCTCACCTTCCTGGCTCTCCCAGAGCTGAGCCCAAGGATTTTTAAAGTTCCAGGTATTATGCCCTGTTGATTGTTAGAATTCACAAAATTATTCTCCTCTGGTTTTCACACAGGTTCCTCATGCCTGGAGTGCTTGGTGTGAAGGTCTGGTCCAATTCTGTGGCATTCCTCCTGTCTGTGGACAGTCCCATGAGTCTTTTTGGCTCACACCATGTCTCCACCCTTCCTAACCTCTTGGATGTGGTCTCCTCTCTATATTTAGCTGTGGAGAGTCTGTTCTGCCAATCTTCATGTCATTTTCTGGGTTGTGACACTGATGTGGGAATTAACTAGTTGAATCTGTGGGACGAGGGTGGAAGTCCGCTTCTCTGCCTCTCTCTCTCTCTCTCTCCTTCTCCTTCTGTCTCTCCCCCTGCTCGCACTCTCTAAAATAAATAAATATTTTTAAAAGTTGTGAAAATTATATATGTGGGGGGGGCTGTACATATACATACTAGAATTTTACTTAGCCACAAACAAGAATGAAATCTTGCCATTTGCAGCAATATAGATAGTATTGCAGCAGTATTAGTCTAAGTGAAATAAGTCAGAGAAAGACAATACCATATGTTTTCACTCATTTGTGGAATTTAAGAAGCAAAAGAGATGAACATGGTGGGTGGGGGGATAGAAGAGAGAGACAGACCGGAAAACAGGCTCCTAGCTATAGAGAACAAGCTGAGGGTTATTGATGGAGAGGTGGGCAGGGGGTGGCCTAAATGGGATGGGTATTAAGGAGGGCACTTGTTGTGATGAGTACCAGGTGTTATATACAAGTGATGAATCACTGTAATGTACACCTGAAACTAATATTACACTGTATGTTAACTGGAATTTAAATAGAAACTTGAAATGTATAAAGAAAAGGGATTAACTAAAGGGAGAAATTATAGGGGCAGTATCACTTTTTCTCCTTTATTTGTGACCTATAACATTAAAAATGAAGTCAATTTGCCAGAAAAGGTCTAGTCACAGTAGATGCTCAATAAATAATTGTTTAGTGAATTTATATAAAAAACAATACAGTAACATTTTTAACAGCATACAAAATACCATCTCTGTTGAGCTTGATGTAGACATATTTATACATGCTCTCACAACAAGGAGATAAAGTATAACACACTTTTAGATAAAATGCAATTTATACTTAAATATTATTGTATTTAAAATTAAAGGTTTACATTGAGAAATCTGAAAACTGCTGAAATAAATTTTTACTTAGAGCTGCAGAGGTAGATTTCCCGTACCTCCTTGTCAATTGAAGGAATTCAGTTCACAGATGATTTTAATAAACATGATAGTACAAGTATCATTCTAGAGTAATTTACTTTAAAAATGGCCAGTTTAGCTCTTTTCAAGAGCTTCTGAAAGTGTCCTCACTGAATACTTTAGACATAATTGTGGAACTATTTCTGGTTTGCCTGTTTTCTGGTTTGTCTCCATAATTGTGGAATATAAAAACATATTATTTTTATAATTAAAAATTAAAAGATCATACACCTATGTTATTTTCACTAGGGAAAATAGAGTAAAATCTTTTCAAAATGTAATAATTTGCCACTTACTTTTGTCCTTTGAATATATACAGTAGTCCTGTGTTATAAGAGAGTTTTAAAGTATTAAAGAAATGAACTAGTATCCCTGACAGGAAAGTGCATCATGTACTGTATATCATGGGATATTAGAAAGAAAAATCATTCTGCAGAACCTGTGTTTTCATCCCAGAGAGGTCACTTTGTATGTGTATATCAGACTTTATGTATCTTATATCTCTTATAATCTGTGAGGGAATGGATTTCAAAATTTAATAATAATTTGATTAATAAACCATGGCAAAGAAACAAGAGGAAATGGAATATTGCTATAATATCTTATAAAGATATTTGATAGAAACAGAATAACATTTATTTTAAAATGTAGAAATGTTGCTTAACTAAAGCTTCTGAACAATTGTCCATTTTATCTTTCTGAAGGATTATTCTTTATAACACACTGATTTTTCATCTTAAGTCCGTGCCAGCACAATGTTTAGGAGACAACAGAGACTCAAAAAAAAAGGCATTTTTTTTAAAGAAAAGTAATATACATGAAATTTCAAAGCTGGAAATTTGCTAAATTATGTCCCGTATCAGTCATTATGCAAGATATGCCTGACAAAAATAGGCACTACGGATTATTCATTTATTGATCACCTGTTCATATGAACCATTTTAATAAGTCCTGGGCAACAAAAGAACAGGAAACCCACAGTCCCTGCTGTAAAAGAACTCATTCTAGAGAGGAAAGGAAAACATGTATAGCTGCAAACCAAAGTACTAACGGATTGTACAATATTTTTCTAAAGGTATTATCAAATAAAAATAAGATATTGACCAGATCTGCTAAAGGAATTGGGAATAGTTTCAAAAAGGGCCTCGAAGAGTTGGATGGTATAGATAAGAACAATTTGCCAGATGGTGAAAAGACGACCAGAAAATTAAGCAGAAGGAATACCATGTAGACATGCATATCAGGAGGAATAGAGGATATTTAGTGGGACTGGATAATTTCATGATGGGAAAACCTGTTGATGAGGCAAGTGGGAGTCCAGAGGCTATACTAAACATTTGCTCTTCCACCCACTGGTACAATCATCAGAGGTGTGAAAACAAAACAGTGATATGCTCAGTCTCACTCCCGTGTGGCAGTCATGAACATTTATCAGTGTTTGGGGGAACTATAACAGAGATCCTGAGCCATTCCACAAATTTGGAGCGAGAAAGTCACTGTAAAGAGGGAAATGCATTTCTATTAACAACAAATGCGTCCTGATAATGTCAGGTATTAAGACAGAAGAAATAAAATTTACCAAATGTTTAAGGTAGAAGTGTTATCAGTAGCAGTAGACACAGGAAGACAAAAGTAAAGGAACAAATAATATGCTAAGAAAGCCATAAGCATTGGAGTTGAGATAACTGACAAATGAAGACAAATTCGAAAGGATACATGACTCTAAAACACTGAAGCAATAAGTAAATAGCTTGTAACAACGGCAGCACAATCACCTGAAGTAACAGACCTAAAAAGGGGGATGATTCTAACAAATAAGTTTCTCTTGTGCAATACTGACCCAAGACATCTCTGTTCTTTGGTTTTAAGTATATGCTGTAGTTTGTAGTTCCTGGTGTACTCCTTATATTTGCAAAAGAAAGTAAGCAACTGAATGTAACTATAACATGGTACATGATGGCTTGAACCACACAATCAGGGATGTCTTTGACAAGTTAACTAAAAAAAATATCTTAAACTTAAGTTGTCCATTATACCACCATCTTCAGCCCTATTCTAAGTAGTGAGCTAAGATTTAGAAAATGATCTAATAATAGAAAATAGATCTCTGGTCATGGAGCCACTCGTAGATACAACAAAATGGGTATTATATAGTCAGCTAGACAAAAAAAAAATTCATATATATGTATATGTGTATTCTATATATATAAGCATATATATATATTATATGTAATATACATACATGAGATACTTTTATGAATAGTAATTTGAGGTAAAATCTTGTTTAGTAGTAAAAAAAGAGACAACAGTTTTTCTAATAATTCTGTAGAAGGGGAAGCTAAATATGATCAATGATATAATCCCTGACATCCTGTTTCCCTATAGGTTTGAACAAATAATGAAAGGAAATCTGTGTTTGGTAACTGTTAATACCCTAATTTTAACTGATTTGAAAATAAATTGTATTGCACACACTCATTTATTACAGCACACACTCTGCAGAAAAGGTGTGTGTGTGTGTGTGTGTGTGTGTGTGTGTGTGCGTGCACACACTTAGCTCAGTTAATTGGTTGCTACTAGGAATGGTCCTAACAATCAGCTCTGAGTGGGGCACCTGTGTGGCTCAGTCGGTTACAGGATTCTTGCTTTCAGCTCAAGTCAGGATCTCAGGGTCACGAGAACAAGCCCCATGCTGGGCTCTGCACCCATAGCAGAGTCTACTAGTCTACTTGAGACTCTCTCTCCCTTTCCTTCTGCCCCTTCTCCACTGCACACATGCTCTCTCTCTAAAATAAGTAAACCTTAAAAAAAAAAAAAACAGTTCTAAGAAAGGTACCACCTGGAAGTTAGATACAGATGGAGTTAGACACAGATATTCAAGTTAAAATGATTGGAATTTAAGATGCTGTAGATGCCATAGAAATATTTTTAAAAAAGAAAGATAAATAAATATCTTTCAAATCAATAAACTAAAAAAAGAGATTAGTAACTCCAAAGAAAGCAGAAAGTAATAGAAGATAGATATTAGTGAAACACAAAAATAAATGGGGTAGAAAGACAAACAGAACAAAATTCTTGCTTGAACATAGTAACTGAAAAACTAAACTTCAAATAAGCCTGATTAAGATAAAAAGAATTGGCACAAACAAATCTCATGAAGGGTAAAAAGGGGGACAGAGCTACAGATTTTAAATGTTAAAATACAAAGAAAAAATGTGTGTCCATTAACTTTAAGAACTAAATGAAACCAAATTTCTAGAGAAGAAAATTATTGAAAGTCGCAAAGATTTTAAAAATCATCAGGATAAAAATACCAGAAAACATTTCACACACAAAAGTGGAAACTGGTTGTAAGATATAGGCAGCATTCCAAATCAGGGGAGAAGGAAGGACTAGCCAATGGAGAGTATTGGGACAAATAAGTATCCACGTGGAAAAACATAATTAAATCACCACTTCACACCAAAGAGGAAAAATCAACTTCAGATAAGTTAAAGACATAAATGTGAAAATGTAAGTCTTGCTGAATATATTTACAACCTTGGGACATAGAAAAATGTCCCAAACATGACTCAAAAGGCAATAATCATAAAGGAAGCTTGTTATATTTTACTACACTAAAATTGAAATTTCTTGTTGAGTTAAAAAAAATAACAAGGCAACAGGTTAGTTGCAGACTGAGGAAATATATTTGCAATGGATTTAGATGAAAGAATTAGTAAATGACCTTTCACATTAATGAGAACAGTGATATGATAGGGAAAAAATAGAAAAGGATGTAAACTAACAAATTATAGACGATGTAATACAAATTGAGGATGAGCACATGAAGATTGTTCAGCTTTACTAAACCGAAAAAAAACAAATGTGGTATCATTTCATGCCAGTCTGATTAATAAAACCTTAAATTCTGAAAAACCAAATTTTGGCAAGGGTATATAGAAAAGATAAATCTTAAGTATTACAGGTGGAATAAATCAAGATAGCCTTTAGAGAATTTGGCAATATTCTAGTAAGATTAAAGTTTTTTGTTTAGTTTTATATTTTTTGATTTATTTTTGTTTTCTTGCTATTTAATTCTGCAAATTGAATAGACAAGTCTCTGGAAGATTTCTCTCTATGTAAGTAAAGAGACATATAGAAGCATATCAACTATAGCACTCCATGGAGTTGGAAGCAATTAGAAACCACCCAGATGCCTATTAACTTAAAAATGATTTAATAATCTATGGTTTAATTAATTCAATGGAATATTTAAAGAAAAAAAATCAGTGATCTGACTATATGCTTCAACATGAATTTTTTAAAAGACAGATTTGATATTTATCTTTCCCTATAACAGAGTTCTTTCAATCCTGTGCCTATATTATGGACTTAATAAAAAACATAATACTAAACGAACAAATCAAGCTGAAGAAGGATACCATTTATATACATTATGATACCAATTTACATAGAGTTTGCAAACATGGGAAACCATGCTATCTGTATACTCTGATACATATACATATGATACATGTATATGTTTGAGAAAAATGGAAGGAAAAAACACAAAAACAAACAAAAAAACAAGAACAATAGGCTAACTATAATGTTTTGTTTTTTTAAGTCTGAAGTCTGACACAATAGTAGGATTTAATAGGCAAATGTCCATTAAGTTATTTTCTGTACTTTCTTAATTTCATATTTAGGAAGCAGGGTTCATGTTTACCATTAACTTCATGTCAAATATATTTTCTATACCTAATCATAGAAATCATTTAATTATTTTTGTAGTCATAACACTGAGATCAGTTACATCCCATAGTCAAGCCTGGAACCACTGTGTTAAATAATCCCAGACTGGGCGCCTGGGTGGCTCAGTGGGTTAAAGCCTCTGCTTTCGGCTCAGGTCATGATCTCAGGGTCCTGGGATCGAGGTCCGCTTCGGGCTCCCTGCTCAGCGGGGAGCCTGCTTCCCCCCGCCCCTGCCTGCCTCTCTGCCTCCTTGTGATCTCTCTCCCTCTGTGAAATAAATAAATAAAATCTTTAAAATATAAATAAATAAATAAATAAATAAATAAATAATCCCAGACTCTGACCTTTTTTGATTGCTGCTGTGTATTTAGCATGTGTTGGTGTTGGTGTTCTTTGATTCTTTTGTTATTCAAAAAAACCCTAGATTTATTATTATTTTGTAACTAGTTATGCCATTCTTTCAAACTGTGGACATTTGGAATGCAGTAAAAACACCTTTTATTATTGCTAAGAAGGAAAATGTTTCTATTATTCATGCACTTGGGCTTTCTCATGTATTTAACTGATTCTGTATTTTTTTCCGATATTTTAAAATTAAGACAGTGTTTCAAGGATCTACTCTTAGGATTTACTAGAAAATTGTGTGCAAGTATAACAAGCAGGAAAAGTAACAGGAAATAATTCATTGCTTTGGCACTCAAATGAATGTTTGTAGTAAATTCTCAACACTGGTCTCAAAATGTGAAGTTGAGTTCATCAACTCTGTAGTACTCAGTTTGTTTTTTTTAACAGCTGAGTTGCAAAAAAAGAAGAAATACAGGGAAAGTGTAAAGTCACTTGACTATTCTATGAAAATAAAAAACAAAAACAAAAAGAATTCCGGGGCTCCGTGGTTGAGTCAGCTTTTCGTTGCTTTGGCCCTGGGCAAGGTTTATCACTGAACGGCACTAAACAATAGTCACTTTATCACTGGTCTTCTTTTAAGCCACTTAGAGAAATTTTTCTCCAGAGACTGGAAAGTCTCAGGCATGATCACAGAGGTTGGATGCCATTAGGATGTTTAGGGTTTGGTGGGATTAATTTCACTTTTATGTTAACGGCCATATGCACGATTACTCTCCACCATGCCAAACATCCTACATTGAAGATAGTCCTTTTGTCTATAGGTCAATTTTGACAGAAGTCTCTACTTGCTTGAATAAAATCCATATAATCTGGTAAAACATTTTTTGACATTTTCAAAGTTATTAATAGGTAAAAAAAAGTTATAACTCCATCAATTAAATTCTTGAAATGTGCCAGGCACTTGAGTCCCACCTTATTTGTCTGCATTATTTTGTTATACATTTAAACAGCCCTATTGAGATAGACCATATCTTCATTATAGATCAGAAACTGTTATGGATCCAATCATCTCATGAATCCGTTGATCCTCTCTGCATCACTGCTATACTCCATCACACAGGAACTAAAATTTTATTGTAACCAATTTTACTCAGTTTGTAGGTATCCTATTAAGGGACATAATTTTCAAAAATAATCATGTTGTGTGGATTACAAAGAAATAAATTATATAAACAACATTGACTGTTCACTCAGTCTCCTCCAGCCCACGTTTACTCCGCTCTTCACTCACGTTCCACAGCACTGTTAGTTTGTCCTACCCGTTTCATCCTGAAGTTGTAAGTTTTTCTCTATGGGTTTCCACTTTTTCTATCTCTTCTAAACAGAAATCAAAGTCAGATGGTCCAGCAAAGCAAGGAAATTTAGCAGGCTGACTTGGTTAAAGCATTCCACTTTAAGTATTGAGAAAGTGAGATCTCCAGGCATAGTATGATTTTAGCCAACTAATTAAGTGGCTAAATCAGAAGGAAGCTCCACATCTCTGTCCCCTAGTAACTACAACGAACACTGTCCATACCTTTGGTTTCTTTTGCCCCCCACATATTTCCTTATGGTAGTGCTAGAGCTAATATGTACTTCAATATTTTAATCCAGGATTTTAAAACATGAAGTCTTAGATACAGATGTCAAAGAGATCCTATTGTCCAAACTCTCCACTGTACCCATAAAGAAATTCAGACTAAGAGATATTAAGAGACCAGGGTCATATTTTATTTTTATTTTAGATCATTCAACCACTGACAAATAATACAAGTCAGTACAGGCACCAGGTACAGAGTAGGACACTTTTTTGATGGTCAGATTTTAGTTTTCTTAGGTTTCTAGTAATTCTGTTCACCTCTAAATTTTTTTTTAACCGGATTTTATAGTAATGCCAGGACTCCTCTAATCACACTGACCTCTTCCCAATATTCCAGGAAAAGAATTGATTTATATTGTTTTTTCCACTATTGTAGTTAAACATACTTATAAAATTTGAAAATATGTAACTCAAAAATAATTTGAGTAAAACTAGTTAAAATATAGCCAATCTATTATCATACTCCTTAAAGTTCCCTAATTATATAAAGTTTAATGGAAAAATTGAACAAGGGGGAGAAATTCAAGTTAAATTCAACAGACTAAAACTTCTCTCATATCCCAAAAGGAAAATAAAGACATAGTTAGTTTTGAAATACCTTGACCTCAATGGCCCTGAAAAGCTGTATGTGGTCTTTATAGCCAGGTAGCCAAGACATCTGAAACGTGTTATAGGAAAGTAACAAACTACTTAGTAGAAAGGGACAAAATTTAAACAAAAATCCACAAATATAAATCTCCACTGTGGCAAGTAATTTTTTTCAGTATAGGTTTCCATTGATTAGATGGAAACCATAAATCCTAAAAGATGTCAACAGATACTTGAAATAATCAAGTCATCAAAATTAAGCAGCAAATAGCTTTTTGTATCCCAGGCAGTGTCAAGTGCCAACAATCTACCAGTGATTGGGCTATTCTCCCCAGAATGCATGCAGCTCCCCAGTGACAATTTTAGGTAAACCTGATCTTTGACTATGTGGTGTAATTGGCTTTAATTTAAGAGTTTTCTTTTACTGTGTCTTCTACCCATGAGAATGAAAGCCAGCAAAGCTAGGCTAATTTGCATTCTGAAATTTCATTCTGTGTTTTTATTTTCCTTTAGAGGGTTCTTGTTACAGAAGAGCTTCATTAACTCAATTAGGCATGATCCAGTGGGCCCGTACAAATTAGGCTAGCCACAGTATCTTTAGAATGGACAAAAATAAGAAGCCAGCTGTAGTCTTTATATTTTGAAGGAAATTGTACCAGCTGACATTTCCATCATAGTCATATTAAGCTCATGGCAACTGCAACAACCAAAATGTGTTTTGGAAGACCTATTCTCCAATACTAAAAGATATATAGACAATACACAAGTAGAAAGGAGAATAAACTTTTTTTTACCACCATGAATTTTTCAAACCACTTAGGTTTTTTGCTTTATTATAGGAATAATAGACTTTGACAAAAGTATATTCATATGTAAATTTATAACTGATGCTAGGACTTTGATTCCATACATATTATATTTGGAAGAACGAGGTACAATTAGGAGGAAAGATATTTTCCTTATCTTCCTGCCTCTCTCTCTCTCTCTCTCTCTCTCTCTCTCACACACACACACACACACACACAGCAAATAATATCAACCAATGAAAAGAGCATAGGGAAACAGACTCTACCTGCCCCGTAACCATAAAAGTGGATTTTGCCTCAGTTTCTTCATCAACCAGTAGAAATAATAACAAATCTTTTGAAGAAGAATCTTTAGACAAATTACTTGCTCATAAAAATCACCTGGGTAATTGTTACAGTGAATCTTGGGCCATATTTCAGACCTACTGAATCAGAATTTGCATTGAGGGGCTTAGGAATTTGTATTTTTACACAATTCTTACTGAGCTGCTATACACTATAAAAACGTGAAGATCTATAGAAAATTCAGAATGATACAGAAGTGTATAAAATCAACATTCAGAATAAGAATTTTTCTACTGCAAAGTGATATATTTTTTAAAGATTTTATTTATTTATTTATTTGACAGAGAGAGAGAGATCACAAGTAGGCAGAGAGGAAGGTAGAGTGAGGGGGAAAGCGGGCTCCCTGCGGAGCAGAGAGCCAGATGCAGGGCTGGATCCCAGGACCCTGAGATCATGACCTGAGCCGAAGGCAAAGGCTTTAACCCACTGAGCCACCCAGGCGCCCCGCAAAGTAATATTTTGAGAAAAAAATCATATTGACGGGAATTTATTTTGGTTAAACTTTACATTTCAAGAGACAGTTGTGCTAAATGAACTAACCAACCAAACAAGTGTTTTCAAGAAGTTAATACTCTTCTACCTTTGCAAAGCACAACTTTTAACTCAAACATTGGAAGTCTACATCTTGTACGGTAACATTTAAAGAAATAAACTACTCTAGAGAGTATTCTAAATCCTGGGATAGAGTAATAAACAGTAAAGCATAATTGTAGTTACATTTTGACTTGTCTTCTGATTCTTTATGAATGTATTCTCAAGAAACACAGAGGAAACCCAGGTGAAAGATATTATGAAAACCCTCCAATCTAATTCTAAGTATCGGAATTAACAATGTTGAAAATAAGATGGTACTTCAAGTAAGAATTTACTGTCACCATAAGCTATTTGTGACTTGAAAACTAGAACATGAAGTTCAGAACACAATCCAATTTTTTTAGATCACAGTGAGTTCCCAACAGGGGTTGTTCCTCTCCAGAAACTGCCTTGGATAGCATCCTGGTACTTGGATGCCTTGGCATGTCTGCCACCTCAGAAATCAGTAAAGTCATCCTTCCGTCTGAGTAAGAAACTTGACACATTCCTCTGATTCCTGAACTGTGCCCACACAACCTGTTACAACATTTTGTAGACTGCAGTGAATGTTGTTGAAGACTTGTGGTGGCTAGGGGCAATTTTAAATGTGCATTTCCCAATTCGGAAAATGTAAATTGAGAAATTTCTTGTAAGGGAATCATGTTGGAAACAACAGAAATTGCTTGCTTTTACATAGTCAAATAATCATGACCAGTCATTGGTAACAAAGGATTACTCAAGTTATGAGCACTGATTTTTGCAAACAGAATAGGACCATACTTAAGGGTATAAAGATATCATACAGTCATAGTAAGCTGGAATTGATTTTATTAAGGCTGATAATAGAAACCAGATGGTCAAAGTGTCTGAAACAGATACAGTTTTCCCTTAAGCTATGCTAGAAAATAGCTCAAGAAAAAAAGGAATAGCATTCTTAATATGACATAAAAAACCTGCAGGGCTGATTCAAGAATACTGTAAGAATAATACCTTGTTCTGGAGTAGGTGGATTATGCCTTCCAGGATATTTTAACTGAAAAACACTCTCATGGTTATGTGTTATATCCTAAAATATAGTTGTGCAGACTTCAGAGGGCAGGTAGTAAGTAGCTTTGGTCTTTTCCATTTATGGATATATTTACCAATTATTCCTGTCCTCTTTCTAGAGATTTTATTTCAACCCTTAAAGTCTATTTTCTGCTTTTCTCCTACCACAACCCGCACCCAAACCCAACAAAGATTCTCCGTTAACTATGACTCGCACTAGGTATAAATTCAATGGAAATTTTCAAATAAATGAAGGACTCAAGGGAACTCTGTAACTGTTTCTTCAAGGTGAAAATGGGGGTCACAAAGGCATAAAAATGGTAAATAAATACTACTAAAGATGTGCACCAGAATTTAGTAAACTGTAGACCAAACAGAGTAATTTGAATAAAATTAATATAGGCAATTACTCCCCTTTTGATGCTGTAATTGCCACATAGTCAGTGGCTGAAAACAACAATAATTTATTACCTTACTAACCGGGCATCACAAGTCTAATATGGTTCTCACTATGCTAAATCAAAGTGTTAACAGGGTTGCATTCCTTTCTGGAGGCCCTAAGGGAAAAACTGTTTTCTTGCCTTTTCCAGCTTCTACAAAATGTTCACATTCTCAGTTTGTGTCGCTACTGCTAACTTGAAAGCCAGCAGAGGCCTGTTGAATCTTCCTCGGATTGCAGCAGTCTCACACAAACTCTCCGGCCTCCCACTTAAAAATGCGGATATTGGATTTACTTGGATGAAGCAGTAATCTCCCTATCTTAGGGTCAGTTGATTTGTAACATTAATTCCATTTGTGAACTTAATTTCCCTTAGCCTTGCAAGGTAAAACTCACAGGTTCCAAGGATTAAGTAAGATCTTGGCATCCTTGCAAGGAGGGGCTGTTATTCTGCCTACCACAATCATTATAATAGAAGTCATATTTTAATACTGCTCTGTGAATGGGAAAACTTTTTCAAAGGAAGAGACACCTTCTACTCTTCAGCTGGGAGAGTTCATTCACCCTCATGTTGACTTCAGAGTCTTCTACACACTGATCCAAGGTGGTTCTTGGCTGACGTGCTTTAATTTTCAAAAGATAACTGCTTGATTGCAATCAAAATCAAACAGAATAATTTATGGAAAATGGAATACGAGAAAGAATGTGGGAGGGAGTAGAATTTTTCCAAGTGATTTAATTGGAGATTATTTTAAGAATTTCTAAAGATCAAATTCATAAGGATAGGTTTAGTTGACTAAAGCACCAAGTCTGAGAGTAATGAAAAAGTTGCCATTTCATGAGCCTTGACAGCAAAACAAATTGTAATAACATCATTTATATCACATATCACAAAATTTCACTGTAGGCATAAGATATAACTCTAAACCAAGCTTTGAATTTGAACTCTGTATTTACTATATAAATATTCTAACTCTGTATACTTCATTCTAAAAAGGTACTTGGGCTTTAATAAGCATAAGTTCAGTTTTCTTCAGATTTGGAATTGGCTCGAGTAGCACAAATTTCTGCGCAGAAGAGAAACAAACTTTAGGCAGCTGGTTATTGGTTTTACAAAATTAATGGACGTCTATCCTCATAATAGCATATATTTATCAAAACAACTCTGAGATGAAACACACAGGGTCAAATTATAGTGACTTTAACCTGAAAATTCAAATTTCAAAGAACTCATTATGATAAGTAAAAAGAAGAGATATTGAACGTACAGAGCTTTAGCCACACACACTTGTGTAGATGTTAAATTTTTCCAGCTAAATTCAATTCTCTCCTTCTAGGTTCTTCTTGAAGTTCAACTCCTTAAACAACATCTGAAACTCAAACGTAATCCCCCAAATACAATCTCTAACACTAAACCTGACATGGTCACATATAATAACCTTCTTCCTTTGGCCGAATGAAATTTAAAACCAATCCAAGCACACTGTGTGTCAGTGATAATAAACAGCAGTGCATATTACTTCCAAGAAAGTAGAATTGACTCTTAGATAAGTGATTGTTTGTCATTCATATGCAAGCACTTGAAGAAAGAAGCACTCTGGGAATGTGCATAGCTCTTCAGTTGTAGAGCAGATCTATCAAGGATTGCATGTCATTCACCTCGATTAGAGACAACACCAACGGCATGCACACAAGAGACATGGACTCTCCTGAACTCACAGTTCCTTAATGTATCCCAGCTACATAATGAGCAGGCTTCCTGAAGTCTTTCCTTTATTCACCCAACAAAGAGTGCATTGCCTGGATACTGAGCAGTAGATAAATGGTAAAGACACAGAGATGGCTGTGCTTGAAGATGTTGCCTTGCTGAGTGCCTAAATGATAACAAATAATTTTGACAAAACATGCTAATGGAGCTATTTTATAGTAGTATACGTTCAAGAAGAAGGAGGCAATAAATCCAATCAAAGAAAGTCAAAGCCAGGTGGTGATTCTTGAGTTGAATTTTGAAGGGTGATTAGGATTTTGGCAGAGACAATAAAGAAGGATAATAAAGAAAAACAAAAAAGTAATTACAGAAAAGTAATAAATCAGTGTAGTACATTTGGGAAACTGAGGATGATTTCACATGCCTGGTGCGAAAGGAAGAAATGGAGGAACAGCATAAGACAAGGCTAAAAAGGAAAGCCAAGGTCAAAGAAAGGGCCTAATTACTCTCACTGATAAGGACCTCTTCAGAAAATTATATGCCCAGAAGTGTTGGAAAATGACACAAGAAACTTCATTCCCAACTAAAAGCATCTGATTCAGAAAGAGACTTCCATGAGCGATGATTTTCTTTTGCAATGACAAATTTTGCTAAGAACAATAAAATGAAAAACTTATGCAATATGGAAGATACTTAACTATTTATTTAAAAGATACAATCTCCAAGGACCACCGGGGTTTAATGTGTAGAGAACCACTGTGGACTACCAGTGTGGATATTCATAGCTAGTGAACATTCACATTCTCTATATTGTAAACTCAACTTTGCTGTTGCTATTTTATTTATTTATTTATTTATTTATTTATTTATTTATTTATTTATTTATTTATTTATTATTTGCCCCAGGGGTACAGGTCTGTGAATCATCAGGCTTACACCTTTCACAGCATTCACCAAAGCACAAACCCTCCCCAATGTCCATAACCCATCCACTCTATCCCTACCCTCCCACCCCCCAGTAACCCTCAGTTTGTTTTGTGAGATTAGGAGTCTCTTATGGTTTGTCTCCTTCCCCATCCCATCTTGTTTCATTATTCTTCCCTCGCTACCCCCCACAACCCCCCACCCTGCCCCTCAAGTTCCTCATATCAGAGAGATCATATGATAATTGTCTTTCTCTGATTGACTTATTTTGCTCAGCATAATACCCTCTAGTTCCATCCACGTCGTTGCAAATGGCAAGATTTTGTTTCTTTTGATAGCTGCATAGTATTCCATTGTATATATAGGCTATTTTTATTTTTAAGAAGCACATTTCCAGACTTCAAGTGAGTAGATATTACTACTATATTTTCTCCAAATGATATCAAATCTTCTTTATAAACTCCTAATTCCTCAGAGAAATGAAGAGGAATCATCTTAACAGTGTCGCATAGGAAGCAGTGTTATTTCAATGGAGTAAATGCCTAGTTATACTGATTCTTATTGGTGTGAAACATTCTCTTGAAAGGTCTGGAGACCATAACCTTAAGAGAAATAGCAGGTTTTCAAGGGAAGAGCCATCTTGAACTTTAGGAAATGCAATTTTTAGAAATAGTAATTATGTGCTGTGAGGGCTCAACTTGCCCACAACAGGTTTGACAAAATGCCTCCAGAGAAATATCATAGCTGGTGAAATGGAATAATGTGATTGAAAGAGAACCTTTATCTTCCCTTTCTGACCATCTCACTGAACCACTGATTCTTAAGGAGCTGGCTTAAGAGAGCCCACTCTCTTGTATATACATATATACAGATCTCCTGTATATATGAACACAGTAGAATTGCACATCCCAGTGACAGGGACCTCCCTAGATCCTGTGTTACCTTTTCAATGCTAGGAAAATCACAATATTGTTGAAAACTCTGCTAACCAGAATTGTGTGTTGGTTTGACATGTGAATCATATAGAATAAATCTAATCTCTATTCTACACTTCCCACTGTTCTACCTGCATTAGTTACTGTAAATGTTTTATCCTCTATTCCAAAGATTCCTACTTTTAAGACAAAATCAAAACCAAATAAAACAAAAACCTCAATTACCTCAAATACTTTTTTCAAATTACCAAACTTAAAAAGAAATTTCAGTCATTCTGGAAATGGCAATGTTTACTTCAACAAGCACATCATGTACTGGGGGGTGGGAGGGTAGGGATAGGGTGGATGGGTTATGGACATTGGGGAGGGTTTGTGCTTTGGTGAACACTGTGAAAGATGTAAGCCTGATGATTCACAGACCTGTACCCCTGGGGCAAAGAATAAAAAAATAAATTAAAAAAAAAAAACACATCATGGCTGATCATACAGTAACTATTTCTTAACTACCAAAATGTTTGACAAATGTCTACCAGAGTTCAAATATATAATATAAAACCTTGCAAACAATTTCATGGTATATTAAAAAATCCATTTAAGAGTTTAAAGGCATCTCTTTTATATTGTAAATTATAGAGAATAAACTTTGAGTCCAAATGTGTGGTAAGATTATAGATACTAGGCATTGCTAGAGCAAAAAAGATTACATAACATATATTCCCTTAAAAAATTAAATGCAACAGAAGAAAAGAAGGCTCAAATGATGTTGAAATGTGGAACTATAAAGTCATTACTGATTTAATGACTATAAATCTATGGTTCAGAAAGATAACTTAGTGTTATCTTTTTTATTGTTTTAAGTGTCACAGAGGAGTGTTCTGTGCTTAGAGAGAGTAAAAAAAAAAAAAGAAAGAAAAGAAAGAAAGAAAAAAGTATTGATGTGGCATTTAACAAATTTACTATGATTTCTACCTGGACATAAGCCAGCAATAGAGAAAGACAATACATGCCTGGTCATGCCCAGCAATTTAGCCTAATTAATAAGTACAATATAAAGGTACAAACCCATGTGCACTAATTTAAAAAAATTCTAGCCCTTTGTATCTCTAAAGACACACGTTAGTCTGTACTCAGTAGGATAGTCACTTATTTAGTTATTTCACAATAGATCAATTCTATCTTGTGCCTATGTTGTCATATATCTTTAATAATCCTTAGGTGAAGTTCCTGTGAAGAAAAAAGAAGCTGCTCAGGGATTTTGTTAAATGCCCCCAAATAACCTAAAAGGTCTAAGTATCAGAGACTCTAAATATATTTAATATTTTCTTATATTTTATATTTTCTTATTTGATAAAACTGTAGAATTTTTTGTATTTATGATAACACAAGTCACTAATCATTATAAAACAGAAAAAATACATAATACATTACCTTATATGTGATGAATTACCTTAATCAATATGAATCTAATATCTAATTATAAAAAAATGGGCTGATTATATATTAGTACTGCCTCAAAAATAAATTAACAAATATCAAACACAATATTACTTTCAAGTTACTCTGGAAAAAAGATTCATAATACATTATGTTATTAAACCACATGTATAGTAGACCATGGTTCAGTTATTAACTTAGAAAAAGTATAAGAGGGCGCCTGGGTGGCTCAGTGGGTTAAAGCCTCTGCCTTCGGCTCAGGTCATGATCTCAGGGTCCTGGGATCGAGGCCCATATCGGGCTCTCTGCTCGGCGAAGAGCCTGCTTCCTCCTCTCTCTCTCTGCCTGCCTCTCTGCCTACTTGTGATCTCTCTCGCTCTATCAAAATAAATAAAATTAAAAAAAAAAAAAAAAAAAAAAAAAAAAAGTATAAGAAAATAAAATTATAGCAGAGGATTCTAGAGAAGTAGAAGCCATGTGAAAAGTGAGAAACATAAAAATTAAGCTATTTTGAAAAATGAAGTTGTTCAGATATGTCAGTTTTCCATATTAAGAACAGGGGTTTAATCAAGACATTTATAATCAATTAAAATAAAGTACTTACAATATATACTTATATATTATGAAGCTTTTATGACAAGTATAACAACAAATAAAACATGAATATCAGAAAATTTATACACATAAACTACACTTAATAAAATCCAGACTTAAAGACCTAAGTAATGCTGTAATACCTTGATTCCCATTTAAGATAAGAAATGAAGATAAAATTATAATTATTAGTATAGAAAAGTTTAGCTTTATTACATAAATTATTGGGAAACCAATTAAACTTTTGATAGCTTTAGTTTTTAATGTGCTGTGGGTGGACTCTATTTGGCACATTTATTAAATGGTGCAAGCAACTTTTGGCTAAATATCTAACAGGATGTCATATTAAACCTCATGTTCCTATATTACTGTGCTGTTAACAGAAATGGCTTGCAAAGATTTATGGTTTCTATTAATTACACTAAAAAATATGGTAGACTTGCTCTAAGAAATCAATTGTAACAGGGACAAGCAAGTGATTTTTTAATTACAATCATAAATTACAAATGACTGTCACTATCAATTCTTCCTTTTCATTTATTTTTAAAGTAAAAAATTAAGTGGGATTTTTTTGTTTGTTTGTTTTCCTAGATCTACTCCTAGGAGAACGGACTTGTCACTAATTAAGTTTTCGTTGAAGGAAATTTACTATCTCTCCATTTTGCACTACTACAGGTTTTTGTTAATTACATATTTATTAATGCATATGCCTCATTCCAGAGAGAATTCAGCATACCTTGCAATTTATACAAACAATAAGGAAAAAGATCACTTTTTAAGTTGTGGGAAGAAACCACAACAAAGAGAAATAAGGAAAAATCCAAAAAAGGACACATTCAAGTTTACATTTAGAACTACACTTCAGATTTCTGAACACTTTTTGTTGGGCATTAAATCGATATCAATTTCATGCTCACTGATGTTCCCGAGGAGCTCTGTTGCTTTATCCAATACGGCCCTGGACACTGTGAACCTAGCTATAGCTTTCCCTATATTCCCAAACACTTATGTAACTCATCATAACTACAGAATCTGTCTGAGTTGGTAAGAACACTCGGATAATTCTTTTCAGTCTCCATTAAACTCTTGTGACAAGTATAATCCATTATCTCAGGTGATTTTTATTATTTAAAATAAAAATATACCCATTTTTCTTGGGCCAAGTTGTTTAAAGGCATAAAGAGCCCATAATGAGCAAAACTATAAATAATTAGCTTTTTATGTCATCTTTTAGCATCTCTTCTCTTCAGACTAAGGAAAAAAGAGAGAGGGCTTTTTAATGCCTTAAGAGTTACAGAAGAGGTAAAACATACAAGCACACATAGAAAAGAGACTAGAAGAATATTGACCAACATGTTTATAGTGTTTATCCCAGTCACAGGATCACGACTATTTTCATTTTATTTTTCAGACTTTCCTACATTCTCAAAAATTTCCTTTTTTTTTTAAGATTTATTTATTTATTTTACAGAGAGAGAGAGAGAGAAGGAGGGAGAGCACAAGCAGGGGGAGCAGGAGAGAGAGCAGGCTGCCCCCTAAGCAGGGAGCCTGATGTGGGGCTCAAATCCCAGAACCCTGGGATCATGACCTGAACTGAAGGCAGATGTTTAACTGACTGACCCACCCAGGCACCCCCATTCTCAAAGTTTTCTACAATGATGTATCATGAAAAAAGAACCAATATCTGAAAAAATGTCCAATATCTGAAAAAATGTCAAAGTACTAAAAAAATACTAGGAGATGGAATATATGATCAGTCAACATGTAAGAGCAGTATGTTTTGACCACTAGAAAAATGCTAGAAACAAGGCCCTTTTATCAGATCATACCTTTTAACTCCAGCGATTCTTTCCTAAAAGCAATCATGTGTACAGCCCAGCTCAGTTTTCAGTGTGCCGTAAGATACGCTCCACAGTACGAGGAAGAGGCCCTGACATTGGGAGAGCTGTTCCAAAGGGAACCACATTCTCTGCCCGTCACAGAGAAATGCTGCCTCTGAATGCAACCCAGTGCACTTGGGTTGGTGACCTACAAGCGGAGCTGGAATTATTAATTCCAGGTCTAGACATTTCCAGACCTGAAGATAAAGATAGCAAAACATAGCTGAGCATAGGATTTTGTTTCTTTGTGGAAAAAAAAAGAGAGAAAAAGGTTAGATTTTAATTGAAAACAGAAACTAAGGGTCCTAAGAGTATTGAGATGTGAAGACCAAAAACTGCTTAAGTATAGGGTAGCTATGGTAGATACACTCTATCTGTAAAACTAATGAAAGTAGTGAGAATTGAAAAACTGGAAAATTTCCTTTGGATTATCATTTTTTTCTCAATTCCTAACTCAGAAATTCATGAAATACAAAATTCAAAGACCACAAAAGATGTTGAATTGTTTATACTGCTTTGGAACTCTATTTATAATAAAAGCTGTAACATTTAAAATTAATTCCATCAGTGAGTTTGTAATTAGTGTTTGAGCAAACCACTGCACTCTTAAACTTACATACCAAATGCGGTCATTTGAGAATAAGCCACAATATGCATAGTATCTTTTAATATTGTTACATTAAAAAAGATACCTGAGATGTGTACAGAAAGAAACAATACTACTTTATTTACATGTTCCTCAATGTTTATATTCAATTATTCTTCCAAATTAACGTGTCCATCTTAACTCTTCAAATTTCATTTCACTATTTACTTAATGGAGATGTTATTAGACCACCATAACTTGGATTGGTTTCACATTATTGATGCTCTTTTTCTCCCTATTGATTGATGGTGTTATAACAGAGTATTCCTTTTTTTTTAATTATGTTATGTTAGTCACCATACAGTATATCATTAGTTTTTGATGTAGTCCAAGACTCATTCTTTGCATGGAACACTTATGCAATACGTGCCCTCCTTAAAACCTATCACTGGGCTCACCTATCCCTCCATTCTCCTTCCCTCTAAAACCCTCAGTCTGTTTCTCAGAGTCTCTCGTGGTTCATCTCCTCTGATTCCCCCCGTCTACATTTTCCCCTTCCTTCTCCTAATGTCCTCCATGCTATTCCTTTTGTTCCACAATATGTGAAACCATAAGATAATTGTCTTTCTCTGCTTGACTTATTTTGCTTAGCATAATCTCCTCCAGTTCCATCCATGTTGATGCAAATGTTGGGTATTCATCCTGATAGCTGAGTAATATTCCACTGAATATATGGACCACATCTACTTTATCCATTTGTCTGTTGAAGGGCATCTCAGCTCCTTTCAGAATTTGGCTATGTGGACACTGGTGCTATGAACATTGGGGTACATGTGGCCCTTCTTTTCACCACATATGTATTTTTGGGGTAAATACCCAGTAGTACAATTGCTGAGTCATAGGGTAGCTCTATTTTTAACTTTTGAGGAATCTGCACAGTTTTCCAAAGTGGCTGTACCAACTTGCATTCCCACCAACAGTGTAAGAGAGTTCCCCTTTCTCCACGTCCTCTCCATTTGTTGTTTCTTGCCTTGTCAATTTTTGCCATTCTAACTGGTATAAGATGGTATCACAACATGGTTTTGATTTGAATTTCCCTGTTAATGGTTATGGTTAATGGTTAATGATGTTGAACATTTTTCCATGTGTATGTTAGCCAATTGTATGTCTTCTTTAGAGAAGTGTCTGTTCATGTATTCTGCCCACTTTTTGACTTGATTATTTGTGTTCTGGGTGTTGAGTTTGAGAAGTTCTTTATAGATCTTTGATACAAGCCCTTTATCTGTAGTGTCATTTGCAAATATCTTCTCCCATTCTGTGGGTTGCCTCTGTGTTTTGTTGACTGTTTCTTTGCTGTGCAAAAGCTTTTTATCTTGATGAAGTCTCAAAAGTTCATTTCTACTTTTGTTTCCCTGCCTTTGGAGACGTGTCTTGAAAGAAGTTGTTGTGGCCAATGTCAAAGAGGTTACTGCCTATGTTTTCCTCTAGGATTTTGATGGATTTCTGTCTCACATTGAGGTCTTTCATCCACTCAGAGTTTATCTTTGTGTATGATGTAAGAGAATGGTCGAGTTTCATTCTTCTGTATATAGCTGTCCAATTTTCCCAGCACCATTTATTGAAGAGGTTCTTTTTTCCATTGGATATTATTTTCCTGATTTGTGGGAGTTGAGTTAACCATAGAGTTCAGGGTCCATATCTGGTCTCTCTCTTCTGTTCCATTGATCTATGTGTCTGTTTTTGTGCCAGTACCATGCTGTCTTGGTGATCACAGCTTTGTAATAGAGCTTGAAATCAGGCAACGTGATCCTCCAGCTTTGTTTTTCTTTTTCAACTTTCCTTGGTGATTCCAGGTCTTAAACTGATGGCAGATCATCAGGGTTGAAAAATGAAACTTAGAAAATCATTCACTTATTAATTAAGGTCAGTCAAGAAGCAGGTATCAAGCCCCTATTATGTGCCAGTCATTATGCTAGGTCTAGGAATCTACAGATAAAAGGCACAAGACACACCTTTAAGCAGTCTTAGTCTAGAGAAGAAAAGAATTTGAAGTATTCACATTGTTGATATAAGGCAATACACAGAAAGATAGAGAAAGGTAAGAGGTGTCAGACCTCCAGCTCTACATGTAGTCACTGACACTTAGCAATGTGCCTTAAACAAAAGATACAGAGCAAGGAGAAACTGAACAATGGAGAGAACTCTCTACACATATCTGGAGGCACAAAATCCAATAAACTATTGAAAGAAAGTAAAGAAGTCAAATGCCTTTTGTAAATGATCTAGGCATATTACCCTTCCAACTCACCAAGAGTTCTAAATATGAGAGTATTACCATGTTTTCACAGTTAAAAGGTTCTGAGTTACGTCTATTTGTAGAGGTAAAAATACCCCCTAGGCAACACTGTCATGTACCTTCCTCTTTGTCCAAGACTCAGACTTTAGCCCACCATGTCTGGAAAAGCCTGTAGCAGTGCCTCTTCCCACGAATTATACATAGGATTAGAAAAGCAGATGAGTTAGGAGGGGAGGAAGTAGGGAAGTCACTCTTAAATTCAAAATCTTTGATGATGAAATAACAAATTAAGAAATGCTAACTAAGCTACATGTAATGTAGGTGGCTTTCAGCAGTTTTTGTTTTTTGTTCTTTGCTTAAGACTCTTGTCATATAAGCTTTATTTTGAAACTTACCAGGAATAAGGACACCAGAGACCATTCTTTTATGAGTTGATAAATTCCTTGAGTGAATTGTGTGAGAGTACACAATTTTTAAGTGTGTTTTTTAAAAATTAAAAATTCGAAAGTATAATAAGAATCAGCATGCTTTGTCTGCCATAAAGACAAAAAGGGTCTCCCTTCAACCTCCCATTATGCTGTTCCCATATGATCAAACACCACAGATAACCTTAAATAGAAAAGACTATCAACCTGAATGAACTCATTTGCATTGATATTTTTCCAGAATCAGCCCCATGTTTAAACTAAGAAAAATATATAATGCATGTGCAAATATATATACACATATATATACATATATATAACATATATGTCAATATTGGTATCATAGTTTTAATTACATCTGTCTCCACACATCTGCATTTATACACATTCAAAACGTTCCTTTTTTGTCAGACCCCCCATTAAATTATTTAATCTTCCTCAGACTGCTGTCATTGGAAGATGAAGAGATTCAAACAATACTCGAACAAATATATCGACTGAACCTGCCTTAATAAATTTTTAGCTTTCAAAGAGCATTTTAAATCATAAAGCATTCTAGTACCTTCAAGCTGATTTGTATTCCATGGAAAATGTATTATAATGCTTATCAGAAACTAATAATGATTTTAATGAAATTGCATTGACTTTGGAGGTTTCACCATTTACAAGTTGTTTAATTCAGACTTAGTAAAATCATTCATTACTCCTTGCAAACATCAGCAGGGGAACTATACAGACAATTATTAGATTAAACCAGATTTAAAGGTTGCTTTTATTGTCACTGTGATAGAAAAAAAATTAAAGAAATAAAGTCTACCTTTTCTTAAATATTGCACTGTACTTAGATTGCAGTTTAAATGCTCGGTGTGGGTGGAAAGGCTGGTGATGCCACTACAGATAGCTTTTTCCAACATTAGTTTCAAGATTATTTACTTTGTAACAAAGGAGCTACCTCCTTTTAATGTGTTTGCTTCCTTAATAATTTGGGAACATTTTTCCATGACCTGAATAAAAAGAGAGAAGACCCTTAGCACCCAGAACCCCATTTCCTAAATTAAACACTTCATTTATTTGAGGAGGAGTTGCTTTCAATTATAGCCACTAAAGTTCAGCAAGCAATTAGATGATTAATCTCATTTACAATATAAACCTGACAATAGCTGTTACTTATAAAGAAAATTGACAAAAAGTACATGTCCTAACTCTCCTATCCACTGACTTAATCAATCAATAAATATTAATTAGAAATACTTTGGAGAAAGCAGATTATATGAGGTTTCCCACTACAAATGTTTTATAGTTTAGTCACACTGAAATAATACTGAAATCCATTAATGGAAAAGCCTAGCAAATTAGAAGAGTGACTACTGGTATGCGTGAAGGATGCTTTCATGGTTAATAACATATGCTTTAGATTAAAAAGTATCAGCACTAGAAGATACTTCCCATCAATTATGCATCAAAGTCTCTACTATTTGTCCTGGAAACAATACAGCTATCCTCACTAGTAAAACACATACCATGAATTGATGGTAGCCAGAGATGAGGCCAGCAAGGGACTCTGGCCATTCTAAGAAGCTTAGATTTTAAACTATAGGCACTGGGAGATGAAACCAAAGTTGGCAAGAGAGGAACAGATGCCAAGAACAGGCAAAATAGGTGAAGGGGAGAGGGAGATACATGCCTCCACTTACAGAATGAGTAAGTCATGGGAATAAAAAGCAGAGCATAAGGAATACAATCGATGATACCATAATAGTGATGTAATAGGACAGATGGCAGCTATACTTGTGGTGAGCATAGCAAAATGTATAAAACTGTCAAATCACTAAGTTGTACACCTGAAAAATAATGTAACATTATGTGTCGTCTATACTCAAAAGGAAAAAAAATAAAGACAGGATCTCTTGCAGAGTTTCCAAAAGCAACAATGAGTGCCTGAGTTTTGTCAGCCAAAGGTAGGATAAAAAGAAGAGATCAAATTCAAGACCTATTTCTGAGGTAAAACTGACAGAAGCTATTGCCTACTTAGTTCTATAGAGTGAAGGACAAAAGATGAATCGAGTAATACTATGAGTTTTCAGACTTATATAACCAAGAATATGGTGGTGCCATTAACTGAGATGAAAAGTTCAGGAAATGGAAGAGAAAATGAGTTTAGTTTTTAACCATGTAGTTTGAAATTACTGCAATATATTTAGGGGACAATACTCCATGATCTACTGGAAATATTGTCACAACTTAGGGAAAAAAGCATTAGAATCAAGATTTGGGTCCCTGAAGCCATATGGGAGAGAGTATCATACATGACATATATGGGTCTCAAGAACATAACATGGGTCTCAAGGGCTAGAATTTTAAGCACCAGTCAGAGAAGGAGGCATGGTGAGGTAAGCAACTTATTTAGGAGCGATGGCAACAGTTCTGGTATTCCTAATTTATTTAAAATACAAAAGACAACTTATACTTTGAAATCTATTATTTGAATCACAGTAAGTAACCTCTGGCCTGTCAAAATGTGCAACTGCCCATATTCATCAACTCAAGTGCCACAAATGAACTCTTCTATCAGCCTCTTCAGCAAAAAAGCTTTTTACCAATACAGTGTACTTCAGCAGGCTTTAAAACTAAGTTGGAAGAATGCAAGGTGAGCAAATTTTGAAGTTTATTAAACCTGACAATTTAGTATTTATGTAAGCTGCAAGTGCTAAGTATAATTGGACTTAACTATTGGCTTAGGTTTAATGAGTTTTTGAATTTAACTTCATTATCATAGTTTTGCCTGCTCTTTGAGCACACTTGACCAAACTAAGGAAAATTTTTGAGAGCTATCTTCTACCTCACCAAACAACTATTGAAATGACCTAAAACTCCTGTGTTAAAAAAACATGGGTTNAGCAGAGCATAAGGAATACAATCGATGATACCATAATAGTGATGTAATAGGACAGATGGCAGCTATACTTGTGGTGAGCATAGCAAAATGTATAAAACTGTCAAATCACTAAGTTGTACACCTGAAAAATAATGTAACATTATGTGTCGTCTATACTCAAAAGGAAAAAAAATAAAGACAGGATCTCTTGCAGAGTTTCCAAAAGCAACGAGTGCCTGAGTTTTGTCAGCCAAAGGTAGGATAAAAAGAAGAGATCAAATTCAAGACCTATTTCTGAGGTAAAACTGACAGAAGCTATTGCCTACTTAGTTCTATAGAGTGAAGGACAAAAGATGAATCGAGTAATACTATGAGTTTTCAGACTTATATAACCAAGAATATGGTGGTGCCATTAACTGAGATGAAAAGTTCAGGAAATGGAAGAGAAAATGAGTTTAGTTTTTAACCATGTAGTTTGAAATTACTGCAATATATTTAGGGGACAATACTCCATGATCTACTGGAAATATTGTCACAACTTAGGGAAAAAAGCATTAGAATCAAGATTTGGGTCCCTGAAGCCATATGGGAGAGAGTATCATACATGACATATATGGGTCTCAAGAACATAACATGGGTCTCAAGGGCTAGAATTTTAAGCACCAGTCAGAGAAGGAGGCATGGTGAGGTAAGCAACTTATTTAGGAGCGATGGCAACAGTTCTGGTATTCCTAATTTATTTAAAATACAAAAGACAACTTATACTTTGAAATCTATTATTTGAATCACAGTAAGTAACCTCTGGCCTGTCAAAATGTGCAACTGCCCATATTCATCAACTCAAGTGCCACAAATGAACTCTTCTATCAGCCTCTTCAGCAAAAAAGCTTTTTACCAATACAGTGTACTTCAGCAGGCTTTAAAACTAAGTTGGAAGAATGCAAGGTGAGCAAATTTTGAAGTTTATTAAACCTGACAATTTAGTATTTATGTAAGCTGCAAGTGCTAAGTATAATTGGACTTAACTATTGGCTTAGGTTTAATGAGTTTTTGAATTTAACTTCATTATCATAGTTTTGCCTGCTCTTTGAGCACACTTGACCAAACTAAGGAAAATTTTTGAGAGCTATCTTCTACCTCACCAAACAACTATTGAAATGACCTAAAACTGCTGTGTTAAAAAAACATGGGTTCTTTCATTTCACAAAAGGGATAAGCTTTCGTGAATATCACTGAAACACAGAGGTTGGAGTCAGAAAACCTGGATTTCAATTCCCAATTTTCTAGTTATTTTGGGACTTTGGGCAAGTTACTAAACCCCTGAAAACCTGCTTTTTTTCCTTGGAAATAAGATTGATGTCAACAACTAGAGATCGTTGTGTGGATGAAGAGCGAATGTACCTAAAACATCCAGCAGAGTGCTTCTGTGCATGCTATGCAATTGACGTGTGTTGGCTGCTTTTAGCCTTGGTGCCCTGACTTTCTGCCTCAACAGACACAAACCCATCGGAGGCCTTTCTTCTCATTACCATGAACTTCAGCAACATAAGCATATTCTATTTACTAGTTGTTGATCAACCTAACTTCTGCTTGTTACCTCTCTGATACAATTGGTGGCACACAATTAAGAAGCATGAGGAGAGGATAGAATGTTTGAGTCCTTTCTTGGGGAAGGGGGATGTGCAGATGGTACCATGTCATCCTCAAGAATCTAAAAGATCTTGCTTTTCATTTCCATTGTAGGCCTCTATAAGTCTGAGGAAAAAAAAAAAGTTTGGGGGAGGGATATCTGGCTGGGTCAGTAGATCAAAAGCATGTGGTCCTTGATCGTGGAATTGTGAGTTTGAGCCCCATGTTGGGTAGAGAAATTAGTTTTAAAAAATCTTAAAAAATGAAGGGGTCCATACATAAGGACCAAATCTCTATGAAAGAATATCTCCAAGCATTCCTTTTGGAATGTAGTACTGAGAAGTCTGAAAGGAGAAAAGAAAAGGGGATGGGAAGTGGTTTGGATAGGAGATTTTACACACACACACACACACACACACACACACACACACACACACACACATTAAAACAAAAAGTCGTACTAGCCAATCAGCATGAGTCTGTAATTAGAGAATGCTAATATCAGCAGGGATTTGAGAGACATCAACTCAGTCTAGTCCGCTCATTATTATTATTGTTTAACCCTCTCCTTTTAAAAGAGGGGAACAGAGGCCAAGAGAAGGAAAACTGTTTGCCGGAGGATAATATCTTACAGGGGCCTCTGAACCTAACATGTGAAGAGATATGAAGCAATTGTAAACACATATGTTCCTTATGTGAAGGCATCAGGAATCCAGGTCATATGATATACAAGGGAGCTGAAATGAGTTTTCAATGTTTTTCCAAGGAGTAAAACTGTAACTCTAGGAAGAGGGAAACCAACCCCAGATGCCATTTAGTGTAGCAAGCATGACGGTGCTATGTGGTCCTTGATAATCCTGAAATCCATCCTGCCCTTGTCCTCTTCTTAACAACTCTCCCTCCTCTGCTCCACAAGATCATATTAATATTATTTTTATTTTATTTCCTTCTAGAAAGGTTATTTTTATGTCTATACAATAACTTTCTCTTTCATATTTCTTTAGTTGTAACAATTTAAATTTCAGGAACTTTATCTAAATATTCCTAAAATCCATCATTCCGACTTTGATTGAATCCAGGTTAATAAAATGAGCACAATAAAATCTACACGATTACAAAGTAAAGTGAAGATCTTACTATTTCTCTATTCACTTGGACAATATGAAGAGTTGAACTAAATTATTCAAGCCTGAAACTGAAATTGGGAAGTTTGAATTATCGATTTCACCTATCTTAAACAGAAATGAAAAATTGCATAATATGAAACTTTAGCAATGTAATCTGCTTGTGGTGGAAGAGAAATAGCATAATATATCCCCAGTAAGGAATTTGGGTAAGAAGAGCATGATATATTTACAAACCCAAGAATGTCACTTAGCAAAGCATCACTGCAGGGCATTTCAGGGCCAACTCTTCATCCAGAAAAGGATACTCCTCCTTAAGCGTCTTCTCAAAGAGTCATTGAGTATCACTCAGGGACCTTCAGAGTCCCTCCCACATCTTCATCTGGCTTATTCCTCTCTGCTGAATGGCATCTGAGATCTGAATTAGCTGTCCACATTTATCAAATTAGCCAGATTGCAGGAAAATCTCCACTGGGTTTAGTGAATGACCAGCAATCACCATTAGATTAGTGATGGCAAATGGATGATGTAAATAAAAATTTTTAAATGTACCTAAGGATAAAAATAAGGAAAGAAAAATATTCTCTTGATTATCTTAATTCTGGAGGCTCTAATGAGCATTTTTCTTTAGAGGTCTTCATGACTTGGGCCATATGTTCTTTATCTCTACAATTGGGAAAGGGTAAGTGGTCCAAAGAGAAAAATCAACAGGAGGTGATATGACTGAGGCATTTTACATACTGGTGAGACTCCAGAGTGATTTCTCAATGAAGGAACTAGATGAAGAACAGACTTCTCAGTGGCACCCCTGAAGTCAGAGGACCAAGGTTATCCTTGGGCAAAGCCCAAATTAACCATAAAAACAACATCAGAATTCCTATGTCAGTTTGTCTCATTTTAAAGGTGAATGATAATTTTATATTTAACCTCCTTAATAAATGCAATGCAATTTTAATGTTAAAATAATGCTCTTTTCCCCCCTGAATCTCTGAGTAAAGCTGATGTTCCAGGAAGAGGAGCTGTGTTAATTTCAAAACTGCACATATGCTTAGTTGAGTCTAGGACCTAAGCACAGTAATGTGGCAGCCCTGGACTGAATGATTGGTAAATCATTTTAGAAAGGGCAATGGCATAGTGTAGAAAAGGATATGGACTTTGAATTCACAGTTTGTTCAAGGTTAGGTTCCTCTCTATACATTGTGGTTTGGGGAATTTCAGGTTACCTCAATTTCTGCATCTATAAATTGCTGAAAATATAACCCACCTGGTAAGGTTATCAGGGGAATAAAATGAACTAATATATGATGAGCAGGTAACATGACACTTGAAAATAGAGTGAATGTTAAATACACGCATGGAAGCTCTCACTAGTATGTGCAGTTCTCTCTCATCATCCAGACACATAATCTACAGAACCCGAGCGACGAGCATGAGCATCCTTCATAAAACAGGGCACTTAAACATTTAAAATCAAAAACTAAATCAACAAAAGTCCAACTTTGACTATCATTATTTAACTCTATTTTATTTTACTAAGAAACTTTTAAGGTTCTGGGTACTAAATTACTGTACCATACCATGGTTTGCCACAAATTCACAGAAATAGAAGGGACCTTGAACGTCACATATTTTTCTCTTAACCAGTTGACATCTCTCTTCTTTTTTAATTATACTTATTCCTTCCTTATATAAATGATGTACAGAGAAGAACATTTCAAGACATCACCCTCAAAAATTCCCATGCATACACTGAATGAGAGAAGTAAGCCCTGACTGTGAGTTGAGATACTAAGTTCATTGTACCACAGGCTCTCCAGTACAAATGGAAGAAAAATTCCCTACCTACCCCTCAGAACTTGGATGAAATTAAATGGTGTAATATACAGAATAAAGTGGCTTGTAAATATAAAAAGACTATGTATTTTAAGTAGAGATAAAACTTCACAGGATCACTGTGAAAAGCAAAAGAGATACTGTTGCAAAGCAGTTATATAGTGCTTGCTACATAGTAAGGGTTCAATAAAATGGTGGCTATTACTATCAACTCCAGTCATCAGAATTAAAACAAAACAGAACAAAAAACCTGAAGCATTAAAAAGGTTAGGGGTTTGGTTAACATCATTTTGCCCTTTAGTGTTGATTCCAGGATGAGATTCTAGGCTTCCTGATGACCATTCCAGTGTCCTGTCCATACCACATGGTTTCCTGCACATGCCTGAATCCAGGTTAAGACAAGAGCTAACGTTTCTTTCCCCTGAAAACTTTTGTTAAGCAGAATAAAAATTTAGCCATTCTATATGAACGAGGAAACAGCATTGTGTTATACAAGAAGTGGATATGATGAGCACCACAAAATGACATTGAAAGTATTGACTCATAAATATTCAGTTTAATAGCCCTGTGGCAAGTCCGTGCTTCGGTATGCTACTGTGGCTTCATTCACTATTTTAAGCCACATGGACATTATACATTAGTCTAGTTTTACTGTACTATTCTATCTAGTTTTTAGAAGTGCTTCTATTTCTTGATATTTAAAAAAATTCCATATAACCATTTCATCAAATTATATAACAGGAAGTGATCTTGTCTAGATGAGAGGGGGAAAAAAATAAAAACAGAGCTCAGAAAAAAATAACTCTATTCTCCAACAGTTACCATACTGGAAGTAATTTTTTTTTTAAGATTCATTTATTTATTTGAGAGACACAGAGAGAGTACAAGTGGGGGATGGTAGAGGGAGAGAGAAAGGGAAAATCCTCAGGCAGAGTCCCCACTGAGCATGGAACCTGACACAGGGCTTGATCCCAGGACCCTGATATCATGACCTGAGCTGAAATCAAGAGTAGGTTGCCTAGCTGACTGAGCCATCCATGTGCCCTGGGAAGTAAATTTTTATAAGCCTAGGTAATTACATTAAAATTTTCCACATCAACATTCAGAGTAGTTTTATATTGTTAAGTTGAAATATGATTCTTTCAATCACAACTCATGGTTTGCTTTTTAAAATAATAAGATCTTCAAATGTCTATCAGACATGTTTATCCAAACAAGTAAAATACTTGAAAGGTTAAACTTCTTATAATAAGTAAAATCAATCTATTACCTTCACTTCTTTCCAACAAAAATTCCTTTTCTTTATAACATAGCCCCTATAGAGTGAGGGGGGAAAACTCATTATTCAAAGACAAAAAAAAATAAAAAAATAAAAAAGCTAGCATGACTCTAAGTCACTGAGATTTTCTTTCTTCTTCTTTTTTTTAATCACAAATTTTGGCAAGACTTGCCACTTGCATGTGCTATTTTTCAAAGACATCACTAGAAGGTGAATGGATGTTGATGACTAGAACATGAAAGAGGGGGAAGGATGAAAGGAAGGAAGGAAGGAAGGAGGGAGGGAGGGAAGGAGGGAGGGAGGGAGAGAAGGAGAAGGAAGGCAGAAAGGAAGGAAGGAAAGCAAGAGAGCAGAAAGAGCATTATGCTACAACTTTCGGAAAGGCTATTTTTTGACAATGTTATCTAGTCCTTTTTGTATCTAAATATCCTACAAAACACATTTCCTTTATACAATTCACCAGGAAATACGTTTATATTCCATGTTCTCTTGTTTTCATTTTGCATGTTTGGCCACAGGAAGTCAACACTAAAGAATATGCATTTGTCTTTATTCTAAGGTCGTATATGAATTCCAGCCTAGGAGCAAAGGGAACATCTGGCAGCAGTCCGTGGGATGAGTGAAGGGCATGAGAAACTGTGAAGGGCGCATTTGATAGCTATTGCAGTAGAAAAAAGGACGGTTTTCAATTAAAGCATAGGTGGCACAATGGAAAGACATGGAAAAAAAGAAGGATCACTGTGTAAGTTATGATGCGGGATTGCCTAGATCAGAAAAGGCAAGACCGTGAAATAGGTCAAGGGAAATGCAGAAGCTTCCAACCCGGAGAGCAGCGTGGAAGCCCAACCCTGTGGGGCTGCGGGCTGCAAGACGGGCATGGTCTGGAGGGAACTTACTGCGGTGGGGAGAGGATGAAACCTGTTCTGGGACACACTGACACTGGTGGAATCACCTAAGCACAAGAGGGACTATTCTCAACCCTGGTCTAGTAGGGAAATCAGGAGCACCTTCCTTCTACTTTCCGGCATGCTGCAGAGCACAATATGGCACATAAGAAGGGAGGTGGTTCCCATGGAAACTCTCTCACCATGACAGTCAAGTGCCACTCCACACTTCTAGGCCAGCAGGCCAGGAACTTCACCTTTGAAGGGAGACAAGGAAAGTTCTGTGTCCACAAGAAAATCCTCTAATCAGTTTTAGGCAGGTTACCACAGACAATGGCTAATCCACAGGAACCTGCCCCAGCAGGAAGCAAAGAAGTCTGTAAGAATCAGTGCCACAGTCACTCCTGTTTGGTAAAAACTCTAAAT
Organism: Ailurus styani; assembly: GCA_002007465.1. Classification (NCBI taxonomy): domain Eukaryota; kingdom Metazoa; phylum Chordata; class Mammalia; order Carnivora; family Ailuridae; genus Ailurus; species Ailurus styani. The sequence continues at coordinate 614,272 of LNAC01000794.1, read as the reverse complement.
AAAATCAGGTCCTTAAGCTATGGTCCTTCCAACTGAGATCAACCTGGAGCAATGTGGAAATTACTGAGAAGCATAGAGCCAGCCTGTACCAACTAGATGTCTGTCCCAAAGACCATGGCTGGGTCACAAGTCAATCAATAGTAAGAAATGAGTTTCTTTTAGGAAATCAAAGCCTGGCGTATTTATGCTGTGTCTGCTGGTATAATTTTCTGAAGCCTCATCTTCATTGGGTTAGTATCCAAAGTGCCACTGGAGGGGACAAGTGGCCTCATTCAAGTTAATTTGACAAGCAGACAATAGGCCTCAATCCCAAACCAGGTGTTACTTAGTTGTCTTTTCTTTCACATTGTCCAAATAGAATGCCATAGCCCTGATACTGTGTATGTTTATGTGCACGAACCATAGCACTTAAACTCTACCAAATGATGTATTAATTTTTAAAAGATTCACATTTGCTGTGGCACTATCATCTACTTTCTTAAGTATCTGTGTGAGTTTCTATGTCCATTACACAGCTTTTGTAGGAGTGATTGACATTAGAGAAAACAGTTCTTTACAGGTGGGCACAGGTGCTTAAAACAATAGTATTTAATAATAACTCGACAAGTTTTTTCCATTATTAAAGTCTTTGTTGCATTAAAAGTTAGTATAGAAGTCAGTTTTAGCTGCTGGTGTGTGTCTTTTCTCCCTTTCACTGGAAGTGTCTATACAATGTCTATAATAATAATTCCCATGAAAATTATGTTTAAAAAAAGACACCAAACACCAAGAAAAAGTGAGTTCTGGTTAAAAGTTAAAATGGCGAATAAGTCTGAATAAGTCTAAAGTGAATCTTGAGTAAACGTGGAAAATATCACTAAAATAACTTTTCAAGAATATATAGATTTGTGAATATGTAATTCATACTATGAAATAGTTGTTTTCTAAATATTACACTTCCAATAACATTGGCAACATTAATTTCTGCATAACAGTTTTCATTTTATAAACTGTTATGTATAAGCTCCATACAGTTATTAGTTCAAATGAGACCGAACCTACTCCCAGGTGATAACCATACAGCATTCCTGTCCTGTGCAGTAAAGGCATCTTTGAGGGTGTTTGTGGCATGCACTGCATAAGCTCAGTTTGGAGCAGTCATTAACAATGGAATAAGCTACAGTGCGTTATACAACAGATTGCAGTGTAACCTCACAGTGGTGGATCTATATGTTTCGACATGGAAACAGGCGAAATAATTTTCTGTGAAAATAAAATCAAACTGCAGAACAATCTATGAAATACTGGTTAAAGAAAAGCAAGATAAAAACTATAAATACATATGTATGACTTCCACAGCTATTAACCCACAGTATACTGAAAAAGGTCTGGAAAGATGACAGCATGCAGCCACCTCTGAGGGATGAGGTGATGAAGAACATCTTTCATTGTTTCCCTTCTATATGACGTGAAATAGGTGAAATGGTTTGAAAGAAAATGCATTTCTGTATCATTTATGTATATTTTAAAATTAAAAAGGAACTTATTGGGTGCCTGGGTGGCTCAGTGGGTTAAAGCCTCTGCCTTCAGCTCAGGTCATGATCTCAGGGTCCTGGAATCAAGGCCCGCATCGGGCTGTCTGCTCAGTGGAGAGCCTGCTTCCTCCTCTCTCTCTGCCTGCCTCTCTGCCTACTTGTGATGTCTCTCTCTCTCTCTCTCTCTCTCTCTCTCTCTCTCTCTCTCTGAGTCAAATAAATAAATTAAATNTCTCTCTCTCTCTCTCTCTCTCTCTCTCTCTCTCTCTCTCTCTCTCTGAGTCAAATAAATAAATTAAATCTTTAAAAAAAGGAATTTATTAAAATGAAAATAAACACAAGAAATTTCACATTATCTCCTCTGAAAGACTATTAGCATGGTTTACCAGTTATCTCAGTAGTGATTACTTAAAATTACAATAAATGACTTTGAATCAAGACAGTTCTATAATTAGCTATGATAGCACTGATAAGACTTACTACAGAGTATTAGATATTATTAGATGTTTAAATTGACAAAAGGGTTAATAATATCACATCAAAAGCTAAGCTTTAGTATGTTTACACTCCCTATTCTATCAGTCAATAACACAACCATAAGATTTATTTGATTAATAAAGAGATGATATTTTACTCATCTCCTGTGTATATGAAGGGAATTTTAGTTTTCTATTACATCCAACACATTAATAGGTATTTAACACACATGGCTTTTGAAAAACAAATGTAAAAAATATGGACACATCAAGACAAAGTTACGTAGCAAATGTGTTAAAGGACAAGTTGCATTCTTTTGTTTCAATGATCTCACTCACTTTTGGAGGAAGAGAGGACAGTGGGAACAGAAAGCCTGGCCCTATAGCTGCCACTATTGCTGAGGACATGGACATTATAATAGACCAATGACTTCATCCTAGAGGGCTAGACTATTCCTCTAGTAATTCTTTTTTTTTTAAACTGCCCAAAGGCAGATTATTTTATTATAGCATCACAGAATCTCTGACATCATCACACCATGTTTTCTACCCAAAGCCTAAATCCTCTGCCTCTCCAGCACTCCCAGAAAATGATCATTCACCTCTACCTCCTAAAACTGCCTTGGTAATTTCAGGAAGCTGAGATCATTCCAGAGTTCTTTCTGGGACCAGTCCAGAAATCTGCCACTTTCTGATCCTCATCGGGCTGTCTGAGCTAACATAAAATGAGTCTAATCCCTCTTCTACATGACAGTCCACAGGGGCAACCACCAGCTTCAGAACTGGTTTAGTTATTTTTCTTAAGCCCCTGAGGGACCAGAAAAATTACACTTCCACATCTCAGCCCAACTGTCTTCTCTGCAAGAACTTTCTTAAATGAATAGTTTGTCTTCTTAGAGACAGTTCCTATTCAAAGAAGAATATAGTTATCCCCACACTATTTTTTTTTCTTCTAAAACATAGTAAAATTGAAACTCTACATAGTTTGGTTAATCTGGAAGGCAATTAACCAGAATATGAGTTTCTCTTACTTAGTTTTTGATACTGTATTACTGTCTTACTTATACTGCCTTTTAGACACAAATATGACATGACTAATACATTATGAGTAAACACGATCTATGTTTCCAGAAGTAGCAATGGCATTATACTGAGCTAGCCACAGATTTTGTCTGGGACTTCGTTGCAGTATCCACCACTAATCTGTGTGGTGTCCTATCGACTGAATATAGGCAAAGCTATACCTGGTCATAAGACAATCAAAACTCTGAACTCATTACTTTTGTATTAATTACACCATCTGAACTGGTCACCTTCTTTGACCTCAGCTGGGAATATGCATGATGGGTAACACAAATTTTTTGCAGCTCTATGAAATGACCATCAAAGTGCCATGAGTATTGATTTAGGGTGACAAATATATCTTAGCAAGTAGGGGAATTAATAAAAATAGAATCCATGAATGATAAGGACCAACTCTAATAAAAAAGATAATCACACTTTTTTTTTTTTTTTTTAAGGAGTGAGGCAATTCCTTGTTCCTGTTTTTAAAGAATCCTACAATGGAGAATTCTACAGCAGTCACTCTTACCTGTTGTTTTGCTCTCTGCAGTTTCAGTTACCCATGGTCAACTGCAGTTGAGAAATAGACACTCCTTCCGACCATTCATCAGAAGGTCAATAGTAGCCCAATGCTACATCACAATGCCTAGGTCATTCATTTCACTTTATCTCATCATTTGGGCATTTTATCATCTTACATCATCCCAAGAAGGGTAAGTGCAATACAATGAGTTATTTTAAGAGAGACCACATTCACATAACTTTTATTATAGTATATTGTTACAGTCATTCTTAGTTATTATCATTAATCTCTTACTGTGCCTAATTAGCAAATTCAACTTTATTATAAATAGATATGTATAGGGAAAAAATATAATATATGTAGGGTTTGGGACTATCTGCCATTTTAGGAATCCACTGGGGATCTTGGAACATATCCCCTGTATATGAGGGGGGACTACTCTACAACATTTTCATATCCTTGCAAAGACTACTGCTGAAAGGAGTTTTTGCAAGGAAAAAGAAGGGGAATGGGGAGCCTCGAAACTTGGGATCATGGACATCTAGGATGGTACAACATGATCAAATCACATACAAGGACAAGTACTTCCTCTGCTTGTCCGTTGGCCAAAGTGCAAGACAGAGATGCACATCATTCAGTTCTGAGTGGCCCCCAAACTCCACAAAGAATCCACACAGGGCAGGCGGCTCTCCCAAAGGAAAGGGCCTCTGACTTTCCCACTTTCTGAACTAAACCAACTCATGCCACTTCAGAAGAAAGAAGTGCCCATTCTTGAGACTTCCTTGCTCCTTCTTTTGTCTGGCTTGAAAATTCTTTCTCCATTTGAGGTAGAAAAAGACTGCCCCCCGCCCCCCGCTTCTTTCACTGCCAGTCTGCGGCCTGCACTGATAATGTTCTGGGGGCTTTACAAAGACTGACAACTTAGACATTGTAGACCACTCTAACTTGGCTTAGCCACTGAAGCTGAGCACAGCTGAGGAAAGCACTCAATTAGCAGCTCCAACTTCAAAGACCATATTATTCTCTCTTCAATACACATGTGTAACTCCCATTAGTATTAATGGGAGCTGTGGGAGCCCACTGCTCAGAGAATATACCTCCAAGTCTATTTGCTTGATGAGCATGCAATTAAACCTTATGGCCTGAATTTTTCAAGGAGGGCATAGTAAGTGCACCAAGTATTCATGCAAAATCGAGTGTGCTCAGTTTGGTAAAGTAAGCTATCACTTCTATTTAAACATGAGACAAAGAACGGTCCAAATTGGGCCTACTGTCATTTCATTTATCCTCTTAGATGTAGACAATGGCCTTTCATGGTGCTTTGGAGAAAAAAGTCACTCCTCTAATATAAAAAGTTTACTTACATGTTTTCATAAGCATTACTCAACAGACTGGCCTCTGGAACAACAATGTCTAATAAGACCAAGACCATTTTAAGTGAATTTCTTACACACAAAATCTAGCATGGTACCTATATATTTTCAGTGCCTTTTTGTGTCTTCTACTTAACAGCTTTATTATAACTCAAAATTAGGAAAAAACTGATTTGGCATTTAAAACAAAATCAATTAGAGAGGAAAATGCTTGCCTCAAATAATAAATGTGTTCTTATTGAGAAATAATGATTTTCATTCTTTTACCTCATTCCAAAGAGACTTGCTCAAAATTTTCAACATGGAATCAATACATATTAAAGCTTCAGTAAAATAGCAATGTATGTTAGCTAATCTGTGCTACATCCATAGCCTTGATCAACCTCCACGGAGAAAATAATTTTGACTGATTTAGTACCATTTCAATCATTCACTTTTGCCTGCTCACACACTTTCCCCAAACTTTAAAGAGAAGCTTATAAATAATAATTTTGCTATTTTATAAAGATGATTTAATTAAGCAATCTCAAACATATAGAAGTGAATTACTAATCTCCTATTGGCATACATTATAGTCCCATTTATGATGAAACATCGTATTCAGACTTTCTAATTATTTGAGAAATCAAGGTTGTGTTAGGTACTGGAACATAAGTAAGTACAAATCAAACAAAGCAAGAGGTCAATGACTTGTCAAAAAGACAACAGTCCCCACCAAGATTACAAGAGTGCTGAGACATTAGGAAACCTTTCAAATGTAACTTGGCAGATGAGCTGGTAAATATCCCCACTTTTAAATTTTCATCATGGTCTTCATAACAACATTTTGTATTTAATATTTACTTAACATTCTGCTTTACAAGTATGATAGCAACCGTCTTTTCATGGAATTTTAAAGCCAATATGTTAAAGAATGGAGCATCTCAAAATTGAACACAGTGATGCCTTACTTCAGATCCATATGGAAGACTGAATAAGGAAGGATAAACATAGGGTACCTGGGTGGCTCAGCTGGTTAAGTGTCTGCCTTCAGCTCAGGTCATGATCTCAGGGTCCTGGAATCCAGCCCTGCATCAGGCTCCCTGCTCAGTGGGGAGTCTGTTTCTCCCTCTCCCTCTGCCTCCTTCCCTTGCTCATGCTCTGTTCCTGTCTCTTTATCTCGCAAATAAATAAATAAAAATCTTTAAAAAAAGAATGATAAACATAGATGAGATTCTTAGTTATGGTCTATGGTTAACAGAATTATTAGTGATGGCAAATGTGAAAAGGAATTCACGGTTTCTCATCAAAAGTGTTGTGGAATGTATCTATCATACCTGTAACCTGACACAAATTGAGATACCCTACCATTTTATCTCATACACAGAGCCATCTTTCAAGGGAGAGAAATAACTGTTGGTTTTATTACAGAGGTCTATGCAGTTTCCTTCTTAGTTTTGTTTCATGTTGTTGTTGTTGTTTTGTTTTTTGTCTCCCCACCCCCGAATTACTCTGGCTAAACACGCTAACAATTTAGGTGTGCTATTAATCTTCCCAGAGTGATTATGTCCTCTGTGTTGCTGAGACTACCTTCACCAGGTGATCCAAAACTTCCCCAGAGCTTCTGCTGGCATATACACCACCACAGCTTCTTTAGAAATAATGTAGTTGGTAATTGTTTCACAGGGGACTAATAGCGTACAAGATGACATTTAGTCAAACACTCTTATAAGCACAACCATTCTCTAATTTCTGTACCTTTTGTCCAAAATATTCGTCTTAAAAAATGCTTTTTTTTAACATGCTCTCTCTTTATAAAAGAAATATTTATATTTCCAACTGAGAATTCATGAAATTTAGGTGACTCATGGGACGTAAAGCAAATTGATGGCTACTAATAACAATTATCGAAAATATTTGTGGAAAGAAGGGACAGAAGGAGGAAAGAAGGGGAAGAGGAAGAGGAGAAGGGAAATTTCTATTCAGTGCTGCTGATAAGGGCTGGTCCACAGAATACATTCTTATAACCTGAGGCAGCTAATAGTTGTATAGTTCTCAGGAGAAGGAACCGCAGTTATCATTTTGGAGAAGTGTCTGATGACTGCTCATCAAGTGAATGTGCAAAACCTGATATATGGGAGTTATTTATTTCTATTCCTAATTACTAGGCTACAGTCACCTCAGATATGTCACTCAAGCAATTCCAGCTTGTAAAGTTTACCTGACATATTATTTCAACAAATATTTGAGTGCACGCTCTGTAAAACCCACTGCATGGGTGCTGGGCGCACAAGCATGGATAAGTCAAATACAACCTCTCCCTCATGAGATAAGCAACACCAATTTCATTCCTATTTAAAAGGACCCAAAACATCCAAATTGTTTGAATTAGAACAGTATTCACTGAAGCACCAAAATAATAATAAACTGACTGAATAAACATTCATAAAAAGAAGCATTTCTGTGTGTCTGTGTGCATGCACAAAAATGTGAGTTCAATTTCTTCTGCTCTTCATCTTTAAACTCTTCAGCAAAAGTTGTCATTAAAAGGCACATCTGATGGGGCAATTTTAGCACAGAACATACTCAATAGGAAATAACTAACTAGAGAACTGAAGATGTACCTTCTTTGAGTCTTGTTGATTTTTTTTTAAAATACTAACTCTGAAACTGGTAGGTTGTCCCACTTAAAGACCTTGATTTTAAATTGCCATTTCTTTTTACACCCAATTAAATTGTCAGTGTAATGAAGAATTGTCCAACTGAGTAGAACTGTGAGGATCTTCGTACTGCTGTTTTGTGCAGTCTTAATTTGCAGATGCTTTTGCCTAAAATAAGAATTTAAAGTCACCTCCTCAACAATAAGACATGTAAAGTTTCCACCAACTGCTGTTCAAGACAGGCAGTGAAACAACACTTACTTCACAAAACAGCCCTCTGTGGGGTATAGCAAAGAAAATATTATCCTAAAACAGTAAGACATTTGAGCTCTAAAAAAGAGATTACCACACCCCTGATTCTCTGATAAAGACTGAATAAAGACTATAAATACAGAGGGCTTGTTATTTTCCAATTAGCTCAGCAATTCTAATAACTGACAATATTCAAGAAGAACAAATAAAACTGACTCTGGACTGAAAACATATTGTTTACAACGTCATGAATGTTGCTTAAAGATTCCCTGAACAAGTTTTTAGGTTATCAAACTGATAGTAAGGGATCTTGGTAATCTCCATCAACCAGAGATTTTAAAGGGAAAGTCAACTCTGTTCCAACAACTGACGTGACCAGTGCCGACCTTCTAACTTTCCATGGTTGCCTCAGACAAACATTTAGGAAGCATTCTTGGTTTTTCTTGTTTTGTTTTAAGATTATTTATTTATTTATTTGACAGAGAGAGATCACAAGTAGGCAGAGAGGCAGGCAGAGAGAGAGGAGGAAGCAGGCTCCCTGCTCCCGATGCGGGGCTTGATCCCAGGACCCTGAGATCATGACCTGAGCCAAACACAGAGGCTTTAACCCACTGAGCCACCCAGGCCCCCCAAGGAAGCATTCTTGTAAACAGCCTTTTGGGGCTCCTGAAGTCTTCCTTAAAATGAACACTTTTTAATGCATTTTCTTTGTATCCATCCCTTACATTCCAGACTATCCCGCCCTTTCATGTTCTCACAGCTCTCTTTCTACCATTGTTAAGAAGAAACTCAAGGATGATGTCAAAATGGCCTTAAACAACTAATCCAGTGGCCCTTCTCACTTCCATTAAGATATTTGTCACATGTTCTGATTCCTGTGCTCAGAATCTAAAAAATCAATCCCTCTTACTCATCCATATCACTTTATATTCAACTATACCCTTTGCAAACACAGCACCAGAGGGCCACATGAGGTAGTGAACAGATGAAAAGGATTTGGAGTCAGAAAACCTGTTAATTAACCACATTTAATATCTACAGATTTTGGTCAAGCAACTTTTGAACTTTGGTCCCTGAGAACTGGGACCCTCCCTTAGTAGTCCATCATGTACTTAGCAGTCTTCCCTTTCAGGGTTAAGGACCTTTCTGGATCTAACAGAGGAAATGCTTACATACTAAAATTTGCACATCCTCAAACTGACTTGCTTGCTAGGTGATTACTAATTCTGCAGGAATCTTCTTTTTCTTTTTTTCTCTTTCTTTTCTTCCTCTCCTCTCCTCTCCCTTCTTCCTTCCACTCTTTCTTTCTCCATCCAATACTGAGAAAGGGAATCTGAAGATCTTTAAATATTCATTTTACAGATGAACCTTTGAAGGAAGCAGCCCCCACTACTCCTGCACTTCTCTTCATGTCTTCTGTGACAGAAAAGACTATATATATATATATAGTCTATATCTATCTATCTATATATAATATACACACATACACGCACACACTTGCTCACAGAGAATAACCTCAGAAACCCCATCTGATGAATATTAGCAAGTAATGACACCAAATGTTAGAACTAGATTATATTAAAATTAGGAATATGTAGTGTCTTGCAGAAAAGATTGTTTTTGCTTCAGTGATGGTGGAGGTGATGATACTCGCATGGAAGAAGCAATGGAAAAACCGGTCTTTTAGAATGGAGGAATAAGAGTGACCAGATTAAATTTGATTGGTACACGGAACCCCTGTATGAAGTGCACACCCACCCTGTTCAGGGAGAGAGCAGTCGGCACTCACGACATGAGTACAAGTGGATGTTCAACAGAAGAGGAAGAAAACAAAGGTAAGATATTCTTTATAAATTTAGGAACTTGGGAGTATAAACACTGGGCAAATCCTTTAAATTCCATGCTAATCAATGGAGGGTGAGTCATGAAAGACATCAGTTCTTCCATGTTAGCCTTACATCTGTGCATTCATGGGGGAACCTATCTTTTCTTTTTTTTTTAATCAGTCAAAACAGAATGCAGATTTACTTTCCCTTGGTTTTATCTCAGTGGCAGAACCAGATTTTGTAAAGTCTGAAGTTTATCAAATTTTAGAGACCTAGTTTATAAAAATGAAAGCAAAAATATTACTTTTACAAATTTTAGAAAAACAGCAACAACAACAACACATAATCAACAGCACATACTCCTGAGCCCTCCTTTGATAGGCACCATGCACACAAGGGCCTTGACACTGAGGCTTCCTTAGCTACAGGGATCAATCTGTCTTTACCTCAACTCCATGACAGATTACTTCCTCTCTCCCATTCCCAATAGATGTGCTGGCATCAGAAAACAGTGATGGTTTGGTGAGGGTCTTTGACCAAGGATTTATCACTGATGGATACAAGAAGAATGGCCCTGACCCTGATCAATGCTATTTGCATGTAGTCAGTCAGGCTTGCTTGAAACATACTATGTCAACAATTTTTGTTTCTTTTCTAATTATCAGAGCCATGTTTTAGACATGTTGATAGGGAACTAGGACAAGACTAGCCGAAACTCCAGTCCTTCTGGGCTGAAACCCCAGTCCTTCAGGCTAGCATTAAACATCCTCCTTGGCTCTTTGTCATGGGCTTATGGTAAATTATTGTGAAAAATAATTTAAGTCAGGGTGGACTCTCTCTCCTAGACGATGATTTATCTGTTTATAAGCTGAGATGAGGGAATTCCAATAGCTGTTCAGCCAGTGAGTGCTAACTTTATTAATGCATCTTTGCCACAAAGATTAATGGGACCCCCCAGTAAGTTGGCTGTAGCACTTGATGTCAGTTTACAACAGGCTTGGCAATACCTGGAAATTCAGATCTGTCATCTAAGATATAATGACATTCATAAAACCAGGCTGTAAACAGAAGATCCTTGAGGGTACGGGGCTCCAACCCAAGTTGTTAGGCCTTAGGAAACAAAGTACCTAGAATATTCCTGTTTTGGAGTATTATGCTAATGACTTCTCCTCAAGGGTAAAAACACCCAAAATCCCATTTTTTAATAAATAAATATTTTATTATGAAAATCAATTTTGTTTAATGAAGTCTTCTGAAGGAGAAAATGTTTTAAGATATTTTATTAAAATCATTTCATATTTAGGTATGCTTTGTCATCTCCACCTAGAGCAAAAAGGAGTCATAAAAAACGGTAAGTGGAGCTATAAAAATCCCTTTTACTATTAGTTGGGAGAGAAACAAATGGGAATATTACTTTGAAGGTAATGACTTAAGTTTTTTTATTGCATTGTATTTTCTCAAAACCTAAGCAAAGTATACCCCAAATCATCCTACGAATAAAATATAATTTTCTCTCAGAACATTTCTACTCATCAGAAAAAATGGTGAGTTTAATTTTTCTGTCAGTTGAGGCTTCATATGTCAAACACATCTTGCATTTCAACAAACCTTACTGTCATATTGATGGAATACTCAAGGAGACAGATTTTACGCAGGTACTAGCTTAGAAAGGTGTAAGCTGAATTCCTGTGAACACACTTCTAAAAATAGACTTCATTATCCACAACCACAGTATTATATGTATAACTTCCTTGTCATTTTAACCAAAATTATGGTTTCTTGTCAAGAGATTGTAGCTTCCTTGAAGGCAGGTGGTAGTAAAGTCTTTTCCGTGTTTTTATTCCCAGCCCTTAACACAATCCCTGGAATAAGGGAGAACCATACCATCAAATGAATAAATTCATGAATAATACAAATTGCTTCTCATGCACTGTGTGCCATTTCTAAATGTGGAAGCAACATAAACATATTCGATTATTTCTGAGGTTTTATTTTTTTTAATAAAACCTGAAATAAAGTAGTTCTGGGACAAAATATTTAGAAACTTGTTTGTTAAACTTGTCATTTGTTCACTCAATCAACAAATGTTTACTGAAAATTTATAACATGTCAAGCATGGCACTGTATGCTAAATCTTGAACAAAACCAAGTCCTGCTCTCTTGAAACCTCCAGTCGAAGGATGAAGATAACTCCGTTTAGGATAAGAGAAAAGCTTCATCTCATTTTCTCTAAAATACACTCCTCAATCACTTACAAGAGGATGACACTCCAATTTCAATGGCTCTGTGGAGCCCAGGTAGTCAGTTGGTGGCTCACCGAACTGGAGCACAGGATTATTCAACGGACAAGGCAGCCTCACTTAACAACTATAAAATACTGTGTCTTTCTAGAGTTAGCAAGATGGTCTGGCTGTACCAAAAAACTCTTCACACATATGGCAGTGATTTTTAATCAAAATAAGTTAAAATTACTTACTGATAATTTTAGTAGTAGTACTGGCGGTAATAATGTTGGTGAGGATACTGATGTTCACCACAATGACTCACATTTACTGAGGGCCTAGCACTTTGCTAAAATGCTTTATGAGGATCATCTGTGATCATTCTCTCAAGTTTAGGGAGCAATTTTTCTTCTTATCTCTACTTGACAAATAAAGAAGCTGAAGCTCAGAGAGGTTGAGAAATGTGTACAGAGCAACAGAACAAAGAGTGAAGTGAGGATTTGAACTTAGATCTGTTTGCTGGCAGAACCTGAGCTCATACTTATACCTTCCATCACCTGCTACACCAAAGGTGGTAACATAGATAATTGAAAAGACAAAAACCAAAACCAAGCAAAAATATTTTCTATTACCTCTTTAAATACTGATACAATGTATGAGTCTTTTATTTTATTTATTTATTTTTTAAGATTTTACTTATTTATTTGTCAGAGAGAGAGAGAGAGAGAGAGAGAGAGAGAACAAGCAGAGGGAGTGGCAGGCAGAGGGAGAAACAGCCTCTCCGCAGAGCAAGGAGCCTGATGTGGGACTTGATCCCAGGACCCTGGGGTCATGACCTGAGCTGAAGGCAGACACTTAACTGACTGAGGCCCCCAGGCACCCCTTTATTTATTGATTCGATTTGATTGAGAGAGAGAGAGAGAGAGCACGCGAGCTAGTGGGGTGAGGGGAGGGCAGAGAGAGGTGGATAACCTCAAGCAAACTCTGAGCTGACCACAGAGTCCAAAGCGAGGCTTAATCTCAATCTCTGAGCTAAAACCAATAGTCTGATGTTGAACTAAACTGCACCACCCAGGCACCGTGATGGATGAAATTTTCTTACTTCTTCTAAAATATATGACTAATGATGCTGCATTTTCACAGACATTTAAAACAATTATAGGTTTTTTACCTCTTCTGTGACCTAGGACATCCAGTGTAATAGAACTGAGGTCATATTTTAAGTATGACCCTAGTCTGAGAGATGCAGTCCAAGCAATTGCCTACTAGGTACCAATGTACAGCCATTCTGAAGACTATGGAAATATGTGTTAATACAACATCAACCACAAATGTATGAGGGAAAAAATGAAACTAAAATTCTTGGTATTGCCTATTAGAGATCATTGCACCAATACTTGATCTTCAGTCATTCCAAATAGCACATGCATGGTTTCAAACTCTCACATCACCTTATTTCCATGTGCAAAGCCAATTTTTAGTCATTTATGCTAAGCAATGTTTTATAAGCCATAGGAAACTTCTTTTCCAGGATTGCTGATCTTCCCTTTCCATCATCAAAGCCATGCATTTACTTCCTAAAAATTTATTGAATTACTATGTGCCCAGCACTGTCCTAGATGCTGGAGATTCAAGTGTGCAAGAGGGTAAACCAAATAGCTCAGCTTCAAATGGACAATGAAAGGAGAAGAAAAGGAATTACCATTTTCCAGCAACTTTTGTATTTGAATCACTGTGCCACGTACTTTACACATATATGTCATTAATTTCTAAAAACAGGGGTGCCTAGGTGTCTCAGTCTTTAAGTGTCTGTCTTCGGCTCAGGTCAGGGTCCTGGGATCAAACCCTGCATCGGGCCCCCTGCTCAGCGGGAAGCCTGCTCCTCCCTCTCCCACTCCCCGCCCCTGCTTGTGTTCCCTCTCTCGCTGTGTCTCTTTCTGTCAAATAAATAAAATCTTTAATTTTTTTTTTCTAAAAACAACCCTAAAATGTAGCTAAGATTATCCTTTACTCTAAAGATGAGGAGCTTCAAGGTTAGACTCACATAATGTGTCTAACCCCACAGAGTCAGAAACAATAGACTCTTGATATGAACCCTTGTCTATGTAGCTACAGAAAATATTCCCTTTCCATGGTAGTTCCCTCTCTTTCAACTATGCCCTTTGTAGTTCCCATTCAGTCGGTCTGGATTTCTGGTTCTCAAAGTAACAATCCATCCTACAATGGCCATTGGAATATTGATCAATTTCTTCCTTTGTATGTAAAGTGAGATTAATTACTGCCCAAATGATCTCTTACTACACCGTATGTGTTTACACAACCATATCTATATATTCTTCTTTATATGTATATACTCATTCCACAAATATTTGTTGGGTGATCAGTAAATGCTAGGAATATTTCTAGGCTAGAGAGAAATGCAATGGAGCTTATACACAAAGGTGGGAGGGGCATATAAAATAAAAGTTTCAAGAAATGGAGTATAATTTCACGTAATGGAAAGTGCTATGAAGCAAATTAAACAGGGCATACATACACTATTTGTAAACATCGCATGTACAAAACACACATGCACATATTTATGTACACAAATAACATCCCCAAATAGAAATTTTGGTTTAACTATACAATGTATAAGTACTGATAATTAATAACAAACATTATTAAGGGCCTTAAAATTGTTTATTATGCAATAATTTTCTACCATAACTGATTTTCTAGTTATCTGATAAATGATAGATCTGTGCATACCCAAGAAATTAAACAAATACGTACACAAACAAAAAAAGTCCATATGTCCATTGAAAACTGTTAATATTGATTTGCCAGTCTCACTCATGATACACAGCTTCATTCTTTAAATGGCTTTTTCGGCTTTATACTTGAAATATGTAGGATCTCTTCTGGGAAAACCCAAACTAGTATCAAATTTATCATCCAAATACACATATCATTAAGCATGAAAAAAATTTAACAGTGTTATTCCTGTGGTCTACGTTTATTAGTTAAAATAAAACCCATTGTGTGAAAATATGTAATTAATGCAAGGGGGAAGTTTAAAAACCAAGAATAAAGGTTAAAGATACAAAACAAAATGGAAAGTTTTAACACATAAATTAAAATACAATTCATATAGAAAGACCATAGATAAGATAGTCTTTAAATCTTTCTGTTATTTAATAAAATATATTAAGGAAATTAGGGTGCATGTCATCCTGCTTGTGTTTAATATGGCATTAATTCACAGTCATTGTTTGTTTTTAATAAGATAAGATAAAATAAGTTACATCCTCTTTTAAGGAGATATATAATTAGGATTTTGATAATTAAACCCTAGATGGGGCATTTGGTGTATGTATGCCCTAAATCCCAATAAATTATGCATGCCCAACTTTTAAAACTACATCTTAATTAGCAGCTTAAAATAAAACTAATTTTGAAAACCAGGAAATTGATTTTTTTTAATTGTTCAAATTTCATCAATGAAAGACAACCAAATATTCAGTTTTAAATTATAGACATCAATTATGCATAAAAGACTGTGAATTGCATGCCATATTCTTTAAGTATTTTAGCAAACCCTTTTGCAAATTTCAACTCATATAGAGAGAGTTTATGTTAACTTAGTCACATGATTTCTTGCTTGTGTAGTTTGCTCTCTTTAGCCAATGAAGTATGTCCCAACCTCATTTTCTTCTATTACTCCTTTTTACTTCTACTCTATTGTGAGGTACTACTGTCTATACCCACCTGTGATGGTTAATTTCATATGTCAACTTGAATGGGCCATAAGATGGTCAGGGTTGGCCAAAGCTTATTCTGAGTGTTACTGTAAGGGGTTTGGATGAGGTTAACATTTAAATCAATAAAGTCAGTAAAGCAGATTGCCTCTCCTAATGTGAGTGCATCTCATGCAATCAGTTGAAGGTCTGAATAGAATAAAAAGGATGACTCTCCACCCAGTAAGAGAATTCCTCCTCCTTAATTGCCTTTCAAATGGGACATTGGCTTATTCCTGTCTTCGGACTCATCAGGAAAGCTTGGCTCTTTCTGAGTCTCAGACCTGCCATTCCTGTGGAGAACCCACTTGTATCTACCACCAGATGTTTAGCAATTTCTTATCTATGCCATTATGTTCATGAAGCTTTTCTCTATCTCTAATACTTTCTCACACTCGTTCTGACTGATAAAATCCTACATTCTTTAAGCCTCAATTCAGAGGTCTCTTCTCTCCCATGATGTATCATCAAGGTAGGACTTTTCCACACTTTGCACACCCATGGCACATTAGCACTGTTGCCTTTAATTGTCGTACTTGTCTGTCGCTTATCAGCTGAAAGAACATTGTTCTTCCAGGAAAATATCCTTTATAAGTACATCAAAAGTAAATAACCTAAGGGTTAGAATACATTGTCACAGCATAATACAGCAGTAATTATTTCTGACTGGGTAAAACCCAAAGAAAATCTTAGCTGTATGACCAAGAAAAAAAATCATTTCAAACTCTATAGACCTTGGTTTCTTACATCAAAAATCAAATTCCCTTCCAGATCAACATTTACACAGTGTCATTAATAGTCAATTGACGGTAAGTACTCACATGACTTAATATTCATTTTAAAATTGTTAAAAATGATAGGAAGCCAAAAGAAAAAAAAAATGTTCTCACTTAAATGCAACAATTTCCAAGTGTACTCATTCTCTCTGAGCCCTTTAAAACATAATCCCACGAGGAAAAACTAGTGATAACTATTCAAAGAAAGTAGCATCCATCACCAACAGAATGGTTCTTAAAAGACTGATCCCAAGGAAACATGAACAAGCCTCAGCTCACAAGTGTACTTTTTCCCAAATGTTATCATTTTTCATGTCTCTCCTTAAAACGGTCTCCCATGGACCTGTGCACATGGGCTCCTGCCTTAAGGAAGACCAACACGTAAAGAACATTTATTTTTAAGTACTCAAGATCACACTACCAGAAGTCCAAAGTTTCTGTTACTTACATGGCTCTGCCCACTACCACCTCTTTTCAGCAAGCAAATGGAGTACACAGGAAGGTTTTATCATGTTGTTATCAATTTATTCCAACTACTCAACTATTTTATAAGCCTTTTCAAGTAATCTTCACTCAGTACCATAATTGTCAGCAAGTTTGTTCTGTGTTGACCACCCTTCCTTTTGTTTCAGTCTTTCATAAAAATCCTTTTGTGTGACAGTCAAGCAGCTGTGCTTTGTTCTTTAATGTTCCTAGCCTGGATCCCCAGCCGCGACCACTTTATAACATAAACAGCAAAGTACCATTTTCACAGCGGGGACAACTGTGTTCATCTTCAAAAAGAGGCATTAATAAAATGAGACTGTAATGAACATGCTAATTCTGATCACAGGGTACTGCACAATGGTGGAGAGAGTCGACTGCCTTTTCCCTGAAAGATTGTAAAAGTTGTTGTTTTTTTTTAACAATTGCTATAATGGCTTACATTTTTTTGAAACTGACATATTATGCAAACATTTCTCTCCATTTCCCAATGAAATGCTTTCTCTGTCTCATCCAACTGCTCACTGTGTGTTTTACTACCTCAGTTACAGTCACCTTCAGGGAGCATATTTTTTCCATCTTGCAAGAACTGGCTTCTGAAACACGCATGTCACTGAATCAAAGGAAGCAGAGAGAAGAGATCTCAGTGATCACAGTCCAGTGTCTTTGCCTTCTCTGTGCATATGAAGATAAAACAAAAACAAAAACAAAAACAGAAACAAACAAAACAAAAAACAATAAAAGAAGAAGACAAAAGAGGAGGAGGAGGAGGGGGAGGAGAGGAAGAAGAAGAAGATGAAGAAGGAAGAGGAGAAGGAGGAAATAGGGAAGTTAACATATTTGCTCAAGATGCCACAGCCATTTTGGGACAGAACCAGAGCTGGAACTCAAATTACCTGTGACTGAGACTTGGAAACTTTGTATATTGTCTTATGTCTTGATGGTGGCCATTCATAAAACAGGATGTTTTTGTGTGTGTGAAGTAAACAGAAGTATCATTTCATAAAATACATCTGCAAAACTAGGTAATTAAATCGTCTCATATTTGGTTATCTTTTTAGGCAATAATTTTACTTGATATGTGTTCAATGAAAAAGCTAATTTCCTGTAAATAGGTGAGAGCCACAGTGTCATGTATTACACCCTGTTTTGCTGTGCTGGTGCTGGTGGTAGTTTTGGGGGCAGTGCTATTTGGGAAGGGCAACTCTCCAAAAATAATCTACTAAGCTTTACAAAATAGTGTATTACATGCTGTTTGGGATGACAATAATACATGTATTTTCTGTATACTGTTTGAAAAATATCTAAATTCAAAAAACATGACATATAGTCAGATAATTAGAGGCAAAATCAGTAAATATCTCACTTTTCCCGCCTAGTGGCTGGTAACATGTAACTGAGAGAAACTTTTCAGCCCCAATTATCATTATATAAATTTATACTATAAGACTTCCGCCTGATAAACACTGGTCAGTAAGAAATTATGACCAGTGAACCAAAGATTCAGAAAGAACTAAATCCACCTGGATAATGATCCTCTTCTTAAAACACCCTAACTTGTCCTGCTTGTGCCCTTGAAAGCCTCATTTGTAACCTAAAAATCTTCCAATTCTACAATTAGGCAAGTCTCAGCCCTTAATAACCTCTCAGTGACATCTGAAGCCTTCACTTGAAAGTTCTGCTCAAGAGGGAAAACATATGCACGACAGATACACACATCAGCATTCTCAAGTATTGCAGAATAAGGGAGCTGGTTTTTGCTTGTGTTTCCACTGGCAGGGCAGCCAAAAAAATTAAAATATGACCTAGGGGCCATAAGTACTGCATTCAACTCCCCGTTCTCCTACTGCTTCTTCTATGAACTACGGTGCACAGTGTATAAGTGGTAATTGACTAAATATCTCATTCCAGGGCATGTTCAGTCTGAGCTTGTAGTTATCCTTATGAAAACAGTTTTTCAGAGCAAGGGTAATTTGAAGCGAGCTACAGAGGGAAAGTTTCTCCTGAAATACTCCTTTTAATGCACATGGGTGGTCAGAGTATTATTTCACTGTCTTCTGCATTAGCCACACAGTTCAGATGTTTAAATCTCCAATTAATTAGGTTCCCTAGTAGCCTGTGTGAAATAAATTACTGATCTCCATCCAGTCTACTTAGACAAAACCCATCATGACAGTTGGCACATTTTTGGCATTGTCAGCAAAGTAGGGAAAAAGTAAATGACCCGTATGGACAAAATGGGCATCTGATGAGGGCCACTTACTGAAAGTGTGCAGCACTAGCAGCCAGTGGCAGAGAACAGGGCTAGAGTATTTGCCAAGGTGAGCTGCAAGAGCAAGGGAACTTAAAAATGGGCACAAAGCTCATCAAGTGTAGTATGAAACTCTTCACATTCACTTTAACTGTGCACCATGTTCATATTCTATGAATGTGATTTTACTATTGGAATATTCTGTCAAGACTATTATTAACAGAATTATAAATATGTATTTAGAAATTTAAGACTACGAGGTAACCCTACGGAACAAAGATAATTCCTAACTCATTGGTTTCATCCCACAGGGATATATGAAAAGCATTCTAAGTTATGTTTAGACTACTCTTCCATTATCCAAAATACCTTTGGGTTTTCTCATGAAATATTTCCAAAATTGCTAAACATAGTCTTTTTAAAAAAACATTTAAATATCTTTTTTAAAGAAGATTTTTATTTATTTGACAGAGAGAGAGAGAGATCTCAAGTAGGTAGAGGCAGGCAGAGAGAGGGAAGCGGACTCCCCGCTGAGCAGAGAGCCCGATGAGGGTCTCAATTCCAGGACCCTGAGATGATGACCTAAGCTGAAGGCAGAGGCTTTAACCCATGGAGCCACACAGACACCCCTAAAAAAAAGGTTTAATTATCTTTACTAGAATCATAAATTTTCATACAGATGTTCTTACACATGAGAGTTATTCACACAGAAAGCCAAGATCATATTAAAATTTTCACATGTATTTGTTTTATAGGGGAGCTTGTTAAATAAAAGTAGATGAGATGGGGGGCCCTAATCAGCTGGGAGGCAGGAAAACACAAATCCATGTGAAAGTCTAAATAAAATGGTTTTCCTCCCAGGTTTTTGCTAATCTCTTTATCAATGCATAAAGATTAAATCAAGCCAAATGACTGTCACTGTTTCCTTTTAAGGTGTGAATTCAAGGAAGTCAGAAGGTAAAGAAACAAAAAAGGTTTTTGGTAAATTTTACTTTATTGTAGCTTTGTATTACACTTTCTACATAACAGCATTGGTTCTAAACTAGGTGAAGAAATGAAGATTAAAATTTTAAAAAAAGATCAGCAAATGAGTCTGAGTTTGTTTCAGTTGTGAACACCTACAGAAATTATTCTATAATTTTTGGCCTGCTAAGTTCATATGAACACATGTATGTATATTCATATATATACACATATTTTGAAGTACATGTTAGAATCTTTATAAACATAGTCACTAAGATTCCTTCCAGTTCTAAAATCTGACTTCTAACTCCCATCTGCTCTTTTTTCCATCTAATATCTTATTCTTACCTAAGAGATTTTACTTTTTCTGTTACCTTTTCATATCTTTATCTTTTTTAAAGATTTTATTCATTTATTTGACAGAGAGAGACTGAGAGAACACAAGCAGAGGGAGCAGCAGAGGGAAAAAGAGAAGCAGGCTCCCCGCTGAGCAGGGAGCCCAACTCAGGCTATCTATCCAAGGACCTTGGGATCGTGACACGGACCAAAGGCAGACACTGAACCTGCTGAGCCACCCAGGCGCCCCTCAAATCTTTAAAATATTTTTTTTTCAAACCCATTCATATAGTTCAATTATTTGTAGTTCACAAGCTATGATTTCTACTGTCCTTCATGAGTTAGAGCTGGCTTTCATGCTTTAGAATTAGTAGTTATGAGCCCATGTGGGTATGAATGACCTTATCTGGGGTTGTATATGGTGAACTGTGGGGGCACCTCTGTGGAGTGAGTACTTGCATGGCTGCTGCTTCCACAATCTGTGAGAGTGAGTCACTGTATCTGACCAGTTTTTATGTCTGCTTCTAGTCCTGAGTATTGTGCTATAGTAATAATAGAGCTTGAATTCTCACCTTTATGCAGAAAGCTGATCTAGCTCTTCTTACATTCATTTTGTTTTAGATAGGCCTATGTGCTGCTGGAGAGCTAAAACTCCAGCCCTAAAGCATACAGTCCTTTTGGTTATTATCTTGGGTTATGAGATTATAAATTGTCTATTCTCTGGAGATTCTCTCTTTGTTTTTAGCACCTGGAAACGTCTTTCTTGTTTGCAAGCTTAACCATGCATTTAGTTTTATTTTCAGATATTTTATCAACATCTCAATGTGTTTATAGAAGGATGAGAACTTTGTGTGTTAATGTAGCTTCTCAGAATGGACAGAAATGTAGCTCAAATCTGATTTACTTGTTTTTAAGTATCATTCTGTTACATGCAGTTTCTATATCCAGTTGGTCAGTATTTCTCCTGAGACTTAGTAAGATATTTATAATAGTTGAAACATATTTTAAGATGTGTAAGTAAGTAATCTCATTTTTCTAGGCTCCTTGGATTAGCTGATTGATTTTGGTAATCAAAGACTACCAAAGATCTAGAAGGAAATGTTTTTTATTTTATGAAACATGCAAAGTAAATACATCCCACAATGGGGAAAAAAATGGAGTGGAGAACAAATGTGCTCAATCCATGTTATATTCCTCTGTGGTAATGCAATTTTGATCCCTTTTTTCTTCTACTTCCCTTCATCTAAAGAAAGTCTGTTCTTGTAAGTGGTGGAATCAAGCAAAATGAAGTTCAAAACAAAAAGCAATGAACAGATGAAAGTGTGTGTGAGAGAGAAAGACATAAAGGCACAGAGTGTTACTCTGGAGATGTCAACAACTAGGGAAGTCAATTCAGGCAATATTCTTACCTCTTTACAAAAGGTTGATGCAGAAATACACAATGGAGTATTATTAATCACTAACCTTTATTCTCTAGTACTGCCATTCTAAAGAAAGTCTAGAAAGCAGACCCACTATATTGGAGATTTGGCAAGTCATCTGATATTTTGGTCAAACTGTATAAGCCACATAGCAGGAAACACAACAGGGGGCACACCGTTTCCACTCACTTTGCATTAACAGGTGTTAGTTCAAGAAATATAAAAAACGGAAATAAAAACATATTTTTTGACATAAAGACATAAGGTGCCTTTGTTTTTCTCAATACCTCCATTTATGAGGAACTCATCTTTAGGTAGAAGATGTTCCTTTAATTTTGCAAACATCAGTGTCAGTTTTGGTAATCTGTAAAAAGTAGTGGCCAACCTTGGTACAAAGAATCCACACAGAAGCAAAGCTAACATGAAATTTGGTATCAGAAATCAGTATTTCTCTGAGATTTTCTTTTCCTGGGTAGCATTCTTCAAGACCCATGAGAAAAGGCACTCACTCTCTGCTTAAAAGTTTCACCTTTATAAACACTGCATTTATTTTTTTAATTTATTTTTGTTTGTTTTTAAACATTGCATTTAAATTCATTTCCCACTTAAGTGCCATAAAAACTCTAATCACTTTAGTGGACCTACAAAAGAATGCCAGGGAAACAGAGTTTCAACAATGACACAATAACCTTGTACTTGAGCACTTACCACGCAAAACTGTGAGTCTGGTGGATACACTTATTTCTCCCACGTTATTCGAGGCCACACATTCATAAATGGCCTCATCCCGCGGAGTCCGTAAGGGTTGTATTCTGAGAACTGATCCAGATCCATCATCGAACTCTATTACCTATTAGAGGAAACAATAGCTGTCACAGGTGTTGTTACAATTGTCTACCCCTCCGCTAAACCTTAATACAGTTGTGAACCAGTCTTTTGGCTCAGAATAAACACAACAGCATTTTAAGACTGAATTTTTATTCATAGTGGTAAAACAGAATAACTGGTTTAATTTAATGAATCTTCTCCTACACAAAGGGAAAGACATGTAAATACAAATTCAAAGTCTACTGAAAACCATCTGTGGTCTACTCATGAAAATGTTCTAGTATGTGTATGTAGAGCAATTTGATCCTGTTAATTTTGCAAGAGACTTTTTGCTATGATGGATAACCTTCTCGAATTATTCTGTCTCTCACAGCATGTATGCATATGTGGATCTACTCAGTAATTGGACTGTAAGGTGAAGACATAATGTATCCCACCACAGACAGCTCTTCTGGCTTAAAGTATTTCATCCTGCACAGTATAGAAGAGCAAACCATGAAAAGAAACTGCATAAATCTAATACTTAGGCAGCCAACAAGATGGCTTTCACAACCCAAGAGACTGATGGCATGCATTAATTTTGCTATAAATCATTCCAGTATTTGTTCTAGCTTAGCGTTTTCTGCATTTTTAGGGCATTTTTGATGTAAAATGGAGGCTTGCTTCACAGGGCAGAAAATTATTGATCTAAAGAGTAAGCCTGAATTCACTATCATTATGGACTATATTCCAAAGCAGTTTAGCAATCCTAGATATTTGTCAGCTAATCCAAGTTCTACTTCAAAAAATGATAATAATGATGATGATGATATTAATAAATATGGGTATGAATCTGTGGAGTCCTCTGCTTGTCTTTTCTGTAATTATGTTGTGTTCTCTCAGCTGCTCACTGAGGCGCGGTGCTTTCTGGTTTTGGTGAGGTGTTTGTTTGTTTGTTTGTTTGTGTTTCTTTGCATTTCCCTATGACTAATAGTTCTATGTGCCTTAATTATGAATTGAGAATGCTTTATAAATACATTTATTGAGATGCTTAGTACCCAATTTTGTGTGTAAATGTGCTTATGTCAACATATGGAAGAAAGATTGAATGTTTTTAAAATATACCCACTTCAGGTCCTTTCTCCATTCTATTTGTGTTTTAAATTCAGAGGTAGCCAAAATGTCCCACTTTCCAATTTATTTCCCACAATTTATTTTCAGTTCTGTTAAGCATATATTTTTAGAATGAATTCACTATGCATGATGGGAGAAAAAAGTTTCATAGTTACTAGAATCTTTGACTAAGTATGCCATAATTGAATATATATATATAAACATCTATATATACTTATAAACATTTAATTTATAAACATTAAACATTTATATGTTTATAAACCAGAAAGCACAGCACCTCAATGAGCAGCTGAAAGAATATGGCATAGTTAGAGAAAAGACAACCAGAGAACTCCACAGTTTTGTACCCATATTTATCAATCTAATTATTATCATCATGATCATTTTTTGAAGTAGTATTTGAATTAGCTGACATTAATGTATGTTTATAGACACATATAAATAAACATATATTTATGAAAATAATATATGTATTTATAAATAGATATATATTTACAAACATCTCATGACTTAATGTAGAGAAAGGCTTAAATATCCTTAATGCCATCTTAAATTTTGATTTTTTTCCAGTTTTATTGAGAAATAATTGGCCAATATCACTGTATAAAGTTTAAGGCATATAATGTGATAGCTTGATTTACATGTATTGTGAAATGACTACTATGTAGGCTTAATTAACATCCATCATCTCATATAGATACAATAAAAACATAAGAAAAAAAATGCTCTTCCTGTAATGAGAAGGCTTAGAACCTACTCCCTTAACAACTACTATATGTCACTATATGTTTACATTTCTGAACTATTTCCTAGAGTTAGACCTATTCTCTTTCAATAAACACTGTACTACACATTACATGCCAGTGTTGCAATTTCCAATTTGAAAACCTTATTTAATACCCAGTATTGATTGTGCCCTACTTACTCTAAGCCAGACATTGTATTTGCCACTGGAGATAGAAAAAGCAAAATCAGTCTCACTTAGAACTCTCAAAGACTTCATAAATTAGCAAAACAAAACAAAACAAAAATACATATATACTACTACAGATTTTAAAGATTCTCAACCCAACACTCAACACTATTTGATATACATTGCTTCATGTAAAAATAACTAATTTTCCTTGGCTGTGTTTATATGATTCTCATTAGGAATTATGTAATGAGCAGAGCTTATGCTTTGAAATGTTTACTATTATAATTTAATCTTTGTTATAAGATTTTGTCAAGAACCTACTGCCACCAACAAGTATGATGTCAAAATCCTCTTTGATAAAAAAAAATTCAATTTCATTTACACTAAAAAAAAATTGTATACTAAAGATCACACACACACATCATTTTCTACATGATAGAGGAAATACTTCTCAGTGATTAAGTTTTTTTATGTTTAATCACAGTATTTGATTTCAAACAAACAAATTTATCATTTGTAAACTGCAGTCTACATTTAAATTTCTACCAGTGTAATTAATTATGCACTTTAAAAAGGCATTTGGACCATTTATTGCTCTGTGAAAACTGGTAAAAAAAAATGAGTAAAATAAAAAATATTCTGAATTTTGTACTTACTATATTTCTTTTAACTAGAAATTGCCTTTATTTTGTCAAACTATGAATTAGGCTATGACTTAAGTCAGAAACTCAGGTAAGAGAAAGTGAGTTTTACACTTTGGGGCAGTTCGGAGGTCTTTCTCTCCTTTAAGAATCAAGTTATTTTCTTCACGTCTTAAATTTCAGGCACGTTATTATGTGCTTCTTCCAATTTTTCTCCTCCAAAATGAGCAAATTTCTGAACCATTAGTCTCCCTAAAAACATTCAAAATAATATCTGAAATATGCTTCCTCATCTTCAAATCACTGAGCTTTCCTGAGTAATTTGTTCAAAGGTTTAAATGCAATACCAACCTAGTGGGGTATGTTCTTCCAGAGTCGTGCTTAGCCCAACAACCGGAGTTAATTTCCCATTTTAGTTCATGGTACTTGTAAAACACAGCTGTGAGGTACAGTGGACAACTTCATTTGCTGTCCAGTACCCACTCCCCTTCTTCCTTGTAATAGGCACCCGAATCCCTTATGAGAAAACATTGCTTCCCCACTCCAGGCCATAAGGTTGCATGGGACTAACTTCATTCCTAGCAACGGAGGTAGATTCTGATTAACTTAAATTAGTTGGCCTGTACCATCCAGTTGTCTATATACACTAGTCCAGGGACAAGCAATTAACTCAGTAAGAGCTGGGAGCACAGGAAGCTTTCATTCCTCTTCTAGCCTTGGTTGTGGGAGGATGTGAGACTCCCATTTGCAATCTTAAGGGGCAACAGTCTGAAGATGAGGCTAACAAACGGATGCCAAGAACACTGGTACAATTAAATACAACAGTTAGTCACCTGAACCCACAAATTCCTTTTCGAAAAGTCCTTTAGAACTAAGTTTTTCAAGACAAGCAACAAAAAGAAGGCCATATCTCGGTGATTAGCACAGTTCATATCACAGTAAAATAAGCAAGTAATATGCAAACCAAAGATACAGCATATACATTTTCCCCCAGAGAAACAGAACAATGGACCTAATACCTCAAATCTCTGATTGCTGACTTTCTTTCCTTTTTTGTTCCAGACAATTTTAGGTCTTGGGTCTCCCGTAGCTTGGCAAATGAAAGAGGCAACTCCACCAGAGACCCCTGTCTGGTCAACGGGAGTTCTTGTAAACCTTGGAGGTGCTGAAATAAAAAGAAATAAACATCACAATTAGATGGAAAATTGAAACACAGAGTATTACCCCACTGCCACCGCTTTCCCCACAGCCTCCAACCCCTCTGAGGTCAATACACCCATACATATATGCACACACCAGGATTACGAATTAGAAAAGCACCTTTTACTTTTAAGGGTAGTTTAAAGGGGAGGGAGGTAACTTTCTGGTCAAGATATTTGCTAGTGCTTTTATTGCTGAAATCTGTATTAAGGCAGAGATCCAATAACATCCGAAAAGCAACATCACACATTCATTTTTATTACCAGTATAAAAAAAATCCAATTTGTCCTCTGTAACAAAATGAGCTCATCAATCAAAGTGAGTAAAATTTTAGCTCTTCGCTTTGTTGCCATTACCAGGGTACTGCCAGAAAGCAGCACTGCCACTGCTAAACCATCAAAATTAGTGACATTTAAGAGAAATTCTAGGAAATTTTAAAGAGACAAGAAATACAACCCTGAATTAGAAGGTTTGGCAAGAAACAGAAATACGGAAAAATGGTAAAGTGACTCCTTAACTTAAATAGTGTGCTCTGCCTTACTTGAAGCTTAAGTTCATAATTTGCATAGAAGATGAGTCAAGAAGCCTCCAAAGTCATAGGGGAAAAGAAAAAAAAAAAAAGGAATACCTGGAAAAAAATAAATAAATAAAAGAGAGACATTGACTTTAAGATTCCTAAAAATGAAAAGCTAGAAGTTAGAGGGTTTTTAAATGTTATCTACTTGCTTAAGATTTTCCTAACCTTCACCCTCTCTCTTCAAAACCTACTGATTATCCATCTTGCATTTCCAGATCTAGAAATCTATTATATGAGAATTAAATAAAATGAAGATGGGTATTTATGCACAAAGATATCTATTATGCCATTTATTTAGCAAAGACTATATGTACCCTAAATATGAGATAAAACTAGAATTGACAGTAAGATGAACTATGACATGATGCTAGGACATCATACAAATATGCTTAATGTTATATTGATAAAGTTTTTATAATATGACATGAGAAATAATTGCAATTCAAAGATAAGCCACAAAAGCATCATACACAATTCAATATGAGGGATATCAGATAATAAAGAAAAATGCACCACCAGAAAGATGGGACGAAATGTGCGAAAGCACCAGTTGTGGTTTGGCAGAGAGGTGCATTCATTATTTTTCCTACTTCTCTACATTTTTCTCACATCCTTGAGTTTTTGCAGTTTTGTTGCAATTAGGTTTTTTTAATTCAAAAGCATCTTACTTCTGCATTCCATTTTCTTATCCCTATTACAAATTTCCTCTCCTACTGTTTTTCAGTTAAATGCTATTGAGAATTGGTTTTAGGGGCACCTGGGTGGCTCAGTGGGTTAACCCTCTGCCTTCAGCTCAAGTCATGATCTCAGGGTCCTGGGATCGAGCCCCACATGGGGCTCTCTGCTAAGCGGAGAGCCTGCTTCCCCCTCTCTCTCTGCCTGCCTCTCTGGCTACTTGTGATCTCTCTCTGTCAAATAAATAAATAAAATCTTAAAAAAAAAAAGAAAAGAAAAGAAAGAAAATTGGTTTTAAGCAACTGTAGCTAAAATTTATTTTCAAAACATTCCTTAGATTTTAAGAAAGAAGAAAATAATGAAGTCATCACTGCTCAGCCACCATATTTTCTCTGCCTTGTTTTCATGTTTCCTGCTGGCTTGAAGGTGTGTTCTGACTCTCATCTTGGTTTTCCTAGAGTCAGAGAGGCCAGACTCACATCTCAGCTCTACCATAATGTATATATATCATCTTGGGGAAAAAATGTCTCACTTTCCTATTTCTGTTTTTTTTTTTTTTAAGATTTAATTAATGTATTTACTTGAGAGAGAGAGTAACCATGCCTGTGAGAAAGAGCACATGGGTGGGGAGGAGCAGAAGGAGAGGGAGAGAGAGAGAATCTCAAGCAGTCTCCATGCTGAGCACAGAGCCTGACAATGGGGCTCAATCCCACAACTCCAAGACTATGACCTGAACTGAAACCAAGAGTCAGGTGCTTAATCGACTGAGCCAGCCATGTGCTCCCTAACTTCCCTATTTTCTAACTATAAAAATATGAAATGTAAAATTATTTTTCAGAGATCCCTTCTGGTTTCAAGTTTTTCTAGTTTAGTGTAGTGTCTCCAAGATGAGAGAAAGAAAGAAGAGTGGGGAGAGGCATCTTTGCAATGTTAGTACTGGTAAATGAGTCTCCACCTCATTAGCAAATTCAACTTGGTGATAGTAGAACTAGTGGGAACACAGATCCCCATTTGTTCAGGAATACCAGGAAAGAGCTCTCACAGCCCTGCGTGATGATATCACATCCTGCAACATCTCTGGGTAGCAGTACAAACTAGATGATTACCAGAACTGCTGCAAGTACTTAAAATGATTTGAAATGACTAACAGTGAGAAGACTATAAAAAACACTGTACACTGATGTCACTTTTCTGGAAACAAACAAAAATAATATAAGAAGTGCTTAGTTTTTCATTCTGCTGTTGCAAACAATGCAAATTGATAATAACCGCACACTTGTCAACATCTAATATGGAAATTAAAATCATGCAATTAAAATTCCTAGGGAATTTCCCTGGAAAAATAAAATGTATTGCATAGCTTATTAAACGTTACAATACTGTCATTTTTGGAACCTTCCTCTTCAAAGTACATAGCTTAAAAATTGTTGACTCTGAATGAAAATGAATTTTAACAACATGTTTTCTCCTTTAAGTTCTGTTTTGAAATTTCTTGCAAGAATGTGTGAATGAGGTAAAGGGCTATGGTATAAAATGACTGTGTACTAGGCAGAATTTAAATAAATCTAGAATATAAGATGCCATTCTTCTTGCCATTCTTTTTCTTTTGTTTTGTTTGCTTGTTTAAGGGATAATATCTTATTTCTCATCACAAAAAAAAAAATGAAGGAAACTTGGAGATTCTGACAATCTACAAATAGGCAATGACTACTAGAACAAGTGCTTCCTAAATCCTGGTGAGTGGGAACACTAAGTAGTCAAATTACTATGAAACATAGAAATCTGATTCTAAATGGAAAGCACAGAAGGAAAATCCACCATATTCTCAGTGAGGTGATGTGACTACCATTCTAATGTTCATTTGTATTTATAAACTCACTTACTTCCTTTTCTGATCATACCTAAAGTCTTTCTGCTAATATTCACAAATATTCAAGTCTGCTAGTCTTATAACCACTGGATGCTACTATAAAATATTTTATTTTTGGAAATGAGGTCAAGTAATGAAATTAACCTACTGAATTGTGGAAAATTTATTAAAATAATCAGTTAGAATCTGTTTCAGATATGGGAATATTTTCTTAAATCCTACTAAATACCACTGTAGTGACTCAGTATTCTTCAAAAAAAAAAAAAGTACTGAAAAGGGTCCTTAAATGTATTATTTGTAAACAAGAAATGAAATTGATCACAGTACATTTTTAAAAAGTATATCAAGTGCATGTACACAGAGCTTTTTTTTTTTTAATACAAAAGACATTAGCCTTCACAGACAAGAGAATCATGCCTTTCTTATGGGATCTGATGTCAATTTTTCTAAATGTGCTCACAAAATCTAAACCACAAAAGGATAAACGCCATTCTATGATACAAAGTTTAAGTAGATAATATAGTAAAATGCCTTCAGTGAGCATGACTGTTGCCTAAATAATCATCTTGTCTGGTCAAACTCAAAGACTGATGCTGTCAATGCAAGGCAGCCAGCCAAAGGAAAGAAATGAGAAAGAGAGAAGACCAAACTTAACAACTCCAACAAATGCTTGAGGCAAGTAAAGGTGTTTATTCTTAGAGGGGTATAATAATACATAGCACCCCTTCCTCCTCTCTAATATCTCAGCTTACTAAAAGAAAGGAAATGACTCTTCTGCCTTTTGTCTCATGGATATTACCCAAATTTAAGTCAGGCTTTCAAGACAGGAAGAGAAGAGAATCTACATAAAAGCATAAAACAAAGACTTCTACTAAAAAGCCATACAATATGACAGCCTCAGATCTGAATAATCAAAATCGCCAGGTTTATCCCATGAGATACACTTGGAGATACAGCAAATATTACACTTGGTCGAAAAAAAGAAAGAAAAGAAAAGAAAAGAAAAGAAAAGAAAAGAAAAAGAAAGAAAGAAAGAAAGAAAGAAAGAAAGAAAGAAAGAAAGAAAGAAAGAAAAAAGAAAGAAAAAAGAAAGAAAGAAAGAAAGAAAAGAAAAGAAAACCAAGAAAGAAATATCAAGAGCTGAAAGGTGGAGAGAAAGACATACAAACCAGTACTTAGATAGGCACACTTGCATTACTATAGCTGACCGCCATTGCTATCCACCTAAAGCTGCCAGCCCTGTGCTTTGCAAATGCATTTCTGCTCAAGCTGGTTTTGACAAGTGAGGAGTATGCCCTTTCATTAAACTAATGCTGGGTACTGCAGAGGTCAAATTACTGTTAGATCCAGAAAGTCTATTTTCTAAATGGAAAACAGAAAAGCAAAACATGCATATGAGTCAGAACAGAGGCATGACTGATATTCTAGAACATGTCTGCCATGCTCACTTGCTGTTTTCAAAGACTATGCATTCTCAGGACACAGACACTAGCTCTGGGAACCTGGTAGATTATTCTTCCCTACACAGCTCAAGAGGAGTCACAAACTGGTGACTGATTTTTCTTCTAAGGGGTTAGTTTGTTTCTTTAAATATAAAAAATGCACAGGACCTTTGCATCTCATGATGGTAATACTTTGATGCCATATCAGGTTTCAAGTTGCTAGGCTCTCTAAAGATGAGGAGATAAGCCCAATGAATAGTTATTGTTCTGAAATTAAGGGGATAGATCCTACCAAGACCAGCAAGCTGCCTTTGGCCATCCTTGACAAAGTGCTCTATCAAGGACAAAATTCTCCCCTTAGTACACTATATTAGATAGAGCTAGACATTAATGGGGGAGAACCATTGAAATCTACTAGTAACATCCATGCAAGAAAGGAATTTATGAGAAATTCTTAAAGGTTAAGAAGACAACTCAGATTTGCAGTAACTTGATTGGCCAACAGAGAATCACTTAAAACCGATTCACAGAAAGGACTACACACTACAAAAGTGAGGGGAAGAAATGAGGGTGCCATTTGTCTAATTTAATTCTAATGAATAAGCCGCTTCTGCAGATATCAAGGAAATATGACGAACGAGGAACAAAACTAACAGCATGTAACTAATTGGCTTTGTTTCTTTCAGCTGATTAACATTTCCTTAAATAGAGAGTTCTGTTTTTAAAGGGATATTTGTCATAATAATGTACTTAAAATCTTGAAAGGGGAAGGTTAATGACGCTATTTAATGACATGATACTAAGGGAGAGGATGAGGGAATGTTCAGTAGGAATATGTAGGTAATTTTGTCCTTAAGAATTCACCTCCTCCCAAAAAGGTGTCTGTAGAATTTATGAGACTGTCAACTGAACTCATCCCTGTTTTTTTCTTTCTCTGGAAGTATCAGGAAGGGAAACTCAGGAAATGCAGAGGATAGCAGGAGTCAGGGGTTGTTCTAAGGATAATGGCCAGGTCTGAAAGTATACGAGCTATCGGGGTTTTACAGTCCCTTCCTGCCACAACACACTCATTACCACTACCCCAAGCACAAAGGGTGGCTAGAGTTTAGTGGATGATGAATTGTGTTATGATTCATTTGATCTCCACTGAGCAGGAATGGAGGGAGGAAAGAGTGCCTGAGATACCAGCAAAACCACAGGGGCACATGAAAAGAAAAGAGGGACGTCCCAAAGTTGACGCATTACTGTACGGAAGGCAGAAGTGTGGCATGCACACCAGGCTGGACTTGTTTCTATGGCAGATGTTCTACATAAACTGTGGCCAGTGGGGATACCTATCCTATCAGACATGATCTGAACAGGGCCATGTCTGATATTCAGGGCCAGCATAGACCTTCAATATCAAAGAGACTTTTTTCTGAGTCATCAATGATGCTGTCTTTCAATCTTATAGCCTTAAAATCTAACTTAAGAAGCATTATACTTCAAAATGGGATAAAGAAATACCTAATCTTTATTGAATACCATGCAGAGGGCTAAATGTTCTATATATCTCATATGCAATGTTTTCCATAGTCCTGTAAGATAATAGCATTACTCCTATTTTATATAATTATAGAAAGCTTTACAGTTCTATAAAGATTTGGAAGGAAAGACAGAAAGAGGAAGAAAGGGGGAAAAGAAAGAAAGGAAGGCTCCCTGAGGTTATGAGTGAGTCATGGACTTTTGATCTAATTGTGAAGCCCCAATATTCTTACTGTGCCAAACTAGAAAATAGGAAGTTACGATGACAGTGCGTAGACAATATGGAATAACCCAATTTATTGTATAATTTCGAACTGTTTTACTTAACTATTAAATATATACTGACTGTTTTCTCGAGGGTTTGGCAAGCACTTTGTGGTGTATTACAGCAATTATTTTTCACTTGTTAAGTGGAAAAGCTCACTGAGAAGCCCTATTGAAATTATTCTTCTAATTTCCAGGAGCCAATTTAAATCAGGGATAAATGAACTATGATGCCTAGTCAACAGACAAAATCAATGACACAAAATTCATAAACAGATCATGTAAGCTCCAGGGTTAGTATGCTAGAATACTTCTATATTATTCAGTGTATGCATTAAAGTTGTTCATGGTAGATAAGGACAAATACCCCACAGATGTTCTTGATATCAATTTCCTCTTTTCTTTTTTCCAAAGCATTTCAATGACATATTGCAGGTATGTCTACACCATTAATTGCATGAAGCCTTAACTCTCAGTTCTTTGAAAATGACTCTAAAGCAGCCCTCCATGAGGTAGACAGATGCTTGTGCCACTGTATAAGTATCAATATTCAAGTTGACAAAGGGTTGATATATACACTGACAGAAAGGAGAGGGAAAAGGAGGGGAAGGAAAAGGGGAAGGAGGATAAGAAGAAGAAAATTGACTTAATGGAAAGAGATCTCCCACTGGAACTTTTCCTCAATGTCAAGTCCTCATTTCTAACTGCTTGAAAGACTGCCTAACAGCATTCCAAAATCATTATTGCAGAAAGATACCATGCCATCTGCCTTTCCAATCCTCCTTCTCTTACTGTTTCCACTTCTATTTCTTCCATCCTTCCAAGCACCCAACCTTGCAGCCCTGACCTCTTCTTTGCCTTCTTCTCCTCCACCCCACTACCATTCAATTATTGTCTTATAGATTCTGCTTCTACTACGTCTCATTCCTCTTTTTTTCATATCCAATAACAACACCTATGATTCTCCTAGGACGATGGACATTAGAATCACTTGGGAGCCTTAAAAAACAAAAAACAAAAACTGTAGGTGCATAAACTCCACTTTAGACCAATTCAAATAGAAAATCAGTGGGTAGGGATTGGTAATTCATTTCCAGAGGACTCCAATGTCCAGCCCAGTTTGAGAATCACTTAACAATACCATAGTATCTGAACTTTCCCAGATGGTCACCCTCACTTCAGGTATTCATTGTGACAATCAATATTACACATTACTGGTGACCCTTCTTTTCCCTTCCCATCTTATTCTTTGAGGTTTGTAAAAATGCATCTGTGGTTAAAGCTCTTTTCCACTCAAAAGAAACACAAAAATAAATGGGTTTTAATAGCTTGCCACTGTCAAATAAACCCAGAAGTTTTGTTTGGCCCTTAAGACCTTTCAAAGCTGCTGTCAACCTATTTTTCCCAAATATATTTCTACCTTTGCTCATCAAGAGCCTAAAATTCCCTGCCTCAATGTCCTAGTATATGCTATTCCTTTGCACAAAATGATTTCTCCCCTGTTTTTGAATTTATAGAAGCTTTCCATTTCTGATTCTTGAAGCCTCCTTTGAGCCTCCCATGTGGATGAAATCTACCCTTTTTATCTCTTATTGTATCTTTTATATCTTTTTGCATCTCTTTTGTGAGTTAGAACAGTCCACATTTTATTATAACTATTTTATGCTAATGTATTTCTCACCCTTCACATTAATTGAACCTTGAGAGAAGCATTTATGACCTGGTCATCTCTGAAGTCCCATAACTCCAATCCCAGCACATAGTAGGTGTTCATTGCATACACATACTTGATAAAAGGCTCTCTGAGGTTCTACACCCCCTAATCCTTGGTTATACACTTTTGAGTATTTCATATGGATATTAATATTGTAAACACGACTACTGTGCCTCTATTTGAATTACCTTTGCTTATAGCATCAATTAGCTGCAGAAAGCAAACTTTCTGTAATATACATTGACACTGTAAAACACTGATATGACATGGTGGGAGACTGACGGAACCAACCAGGTCCTAAGTTGGCAAAATGAGCATAACCATATCACATGGTCATATGTCTGCCTTGGGAATGAATTCAGATGAAGTATAACAACACAGTGAATCTCAAGCTCTTTTATGAATTCACTCCACCTCATTGTGATCACATTGCTATCCTTCTTTCTGCCTCTTTTTGTGGTTTTCATTTTTAAGTAAGATGACTTTAATATTATACTCATTATATATGAATTAGAAAACATAAATAAATTAAATGAAATTTTAAAACATCCTAATGGTTAACACCTTTAAAACTGCTCTATGACCATTTAATACTTAATAATTTTTACATAAAAGTTATACTATACTATTATTTTATAGCCCACATTTTTTGCTTAAAATATATTTTGCATATCTTTTTGTCAATAAGTATTTAAATTGAATATCATTTTACATTATAAAGCATATAGATCATATTTTAATTTACTACTAAATATTTAGGTTGTTCCTAATTTTTCAGTATTATAAAAAATGTTTCAATGACTATTCTTACAATTACATCCTTGCACATATATGTAATCCTTATATGTGATTAATTCCTACATGTAAAATTTTAATACATATGATGCATTCCTGTATGCAAAACTGTTGGATCAAAAATTATGTTTTTAAGGCTTTTTATACATTTTTAAAATAACACATAAATTCAAGGGAAAAATGTACATCAGAGTATCCAATTACCAGACGACCAATAAAGCTGAACATTATCACTTTATCATTGGCCAAATTTTTATCCTTTTGAGCTAAACAGGAGAGATAAAAGGTAGAGTTCAGAGAGTGACTGGTGTTGAGGAGAAAGCTGGAAAATCTACTCCCTCAAAAAAGAATCATCTTCAAATACTTCTCCAACACTGCCTTTTTCATTTCTCCTTAACACAACAGAGTGTAAGGTAAATAAATGCTCAGTGGTGAACATTTATAGACCAGTGAAGAAAAAGGAAAAGGATGAAGAAAAAATAACTACAAAACAGAATTATCGAGAATAGTATTTAAACACAATAGAAAATAATTTTCAATTTAAAAACACTCAAGTTCATTTTTGTCATTCCAATTATTTTTTTTTAATCTTATAGAGAGGAGATTACATATGAACTAGTCCATTTACAGCAGTTAAATAAATTTCTAGTTTGTCTTATGTCGAGATATATTAATACCTGGTCATAAACACTTGTTTAACAGCAGTAAAAGTTGTACGGCCTCACCACTGTAACTTTTTTTTTTTTTGACATATAGCCATGGGACATTATGACCAAAACAAACAATCCTCTGCATTCACCATGTCTGGGCCATAAAACTTCTCTAAACTATTGACATGCTTGGTAAGACTGGCCATCTGTTTTGGTGTAAGACGCTCACAGTAACCACTGGTTTAGTGACATAAATTTCAGAAAGGCTGCCAGTGCTCTTGAATCACTCTTAGATACAATCTGTAAAGCTATTCTTACCATTCCCTATGCCGAAGTCATGCATTCTTAATGAAAACATGTTATCAGCAGCACCATTTAGATATTTACTCAACATTTTCCACTTCAAGCCCCCGGGTTTGCTTACTACCTACTTATGCATTCAAAATACACAGAACGCCCATCCGTTTTCGTTCAATAGAGTGATAAAGGCCTTTATGCTGAAACAGATGAAAAGTCATGCAATCTCCCAGTCTCATTCAGTAAAGATGTAGGCAAATGACACAATATTTATTGGCTTTTTTCACATTCCCTCTAAATGGTAATATACTCAAAAGGCTTTTTAACACAGACACTATATTTGACGAAAAAAGAAACTACATTGACCCTTTAGCATCTTTTTATAGAATTAGTTTTCAAAGCCGATTCATTTACATCGTTCACTGCTAATTTACTCATTAATCATAATTTATCACATCAGATATGCTGATCATCATTAAAAGTAATCATTTATTCTTCATTCTAACCTTCTGCTAATCATGTACCTGCAAATTGGATCACACAGGAAAGGTAATTGGCTTATTTGAAAAGGAACATGAGCATGGATATAATTAAAGTGGCAAAGAAAGAAAAACAGAAGATAAAACAATACCATCTTTGGCATTTCCCCCCCAATTTGTGCCCAGTTTTATGTTACTAAACTCTAGAATATGGGTGCTATTTCTTCCCTTCTAAAAAATTTCCAGTATATCAGCTACATAAATTATGTTTTATTACTGCTTCAGAGGAACTAGAATGGCATGCTATGCTGGCTTCACTTCAGACACCAGCAGCCAGCCAGCGCCACAAAGAGAAGAGGACTGATATCACTGGAAGTGCTTTGAGCCAATAGGAGGTACTGTTTGGAACTACTGCCTTCCAACCCAAGTGAGGTGTAACCACAACAGGCAAATGCCTGGGTCATTTCTTTCTTTCTTTCTTTCTTTCTTTTCTTTCTTTCTTTCTTTCTTTCTTTCTTTCTTTCTTTCTTTCTTTTTTTTTAAGATTTTATTTATTTATTTGACAGAGAGAGAGAGAGATCACAAGTAGGCAGAGCGACAGGCAGAGGGAGAGAGAGAAGCAGGCTCTCCGCTAAGCAGAGAGCCCGATGTAGGACTCGATTACAGGACCCTGGGATCATGACCTGAGCCAAAGGCAGTGGCTGGGTCATTTCTTACAAGATAGATCCACCTTCCGGGAATAAAGGGACTGCAAGGTTTCATAATCACTTTCAAACTGGCAAATTAGCAAAGTACTTTGAAAAATGAAAGAAACTAAAATATTTCCAAGTATCTCCAACACTGAAGGGGTGTATATGCACACACATGCCCACACACACCTTCAGTAAGTAGTAAAACAGATCACAAAATGATGTTCAAATGTACCAGAGAAATTTAGAATCAGTATCATAAGAAAACCTTGTTATTAGACAAAAGAGCATCTTTACATATACTATTTTGAGATGTTACAAAAATGACCTGTCTAAAAGAGAATATTGTAAAAATAAACTGCCTGAGTTTTTATAACACAGGAAATATTAATTATAAAATAAAGATTTATAATAAATAGGATAGCATTTCCTAAAGAAAGTCCATAATTAATATTATCTTCAAAATGAATAATATTATGATTTTAAAGTGCTTCCAATAATGAAACATTTCAAAATTTCATGGAGCACTGGATGTGGTGCATAAACAATGAAACTTGGAACACTGAAAAAATAAAATTAAATTTAAGAAATTTCACTGTTTAAAAATATTTCCTTGGTACTCAATATTTTATTTTAGGGTATATTACCATTTGTTAATAAATAGGTACACAGATAATGAATAAATAGAAAAAATAAATTGCAAAATAGAAAAAAATTGACTTTCCTATACAAGTCATTTTACAGTGAAATGATGATTTTAAAAATACATTTGAAAAATGTCCAGCATTATTTACATCTAGACCAATACTTTGCTAGAGATCATAATACTCTAAGTTTCTAAGGCTTATGCCATAGCTTCGTTCTGTGTAATACCTAGCATATTGTAGGCATTCAAAACCTTTTTAAAAAAGGCACAATTACTTTGGTTATACGGATATTTTATGTATGAGTCTATGTCCTTCCAGATATTTTCTACTAAATTGAGAATTTTTTTTTTTTATAATTTACTTCTCTGTAGACCCAAAGCCAAAAAGGTATTTGGCAGCAATTTGCAGGATTCTAAACATTCTCATTCAATATTAGGTAACTATTAGAACCTATAACATTTTGTAGGATATCAAAAATATGAATTTTTCCAGTATTCTTCCAACTGAACACATGTAGCAAGCAAAAGGATGGCATTCATTTTACATATTAAATCCATCTTTTCTAAAGTAAAATTCTTTTTTAGAGTCAAGAGACGGAATCTGCATTCATACAATGCAAGTTAGGGAGAGTGTTCCACTGAATTTAATCTTGCTAACAATGATTGATCTCAGCATTCTCTAAGAGTAGCCCGTTACCCACCCATTCTCAAATTTTATTCAGTGAGCTATTTGGGGGTACAAAAGATGGAAAGCATGACAACTGGCTTATGCTAGGGCTGTGAAGTCATGATATGATACAAGCAAGCTATGATAATAATAGATGATCACCCAGGGCCATGGATTGGCCTTGTCCACACAGAAAACTCAAGGCGACATTAATTGGATCCTGGCACAGAAAGGATAGGGTACAATTCCTTGGTTTGTAGATGAAAATAAACCTTTAAAGAACTTAAATAAAATAAGCCCTAGATGGAACAAAGTATAATGCTATAATCTAATTCTTGCTCTTTCTTTTCTTTTTTTTCCTTTTCTTTTTTTTAAGCTGTGTCTCCGTAAAATAACCCTATCAGCATTTCCATGACAGCATGTTAAATCTGAGGAGGAAATGTCTCATTCTTGCTGCCTGTGAACTGAAACACATACAGATTTAGAAAGCCAACAAGAGGAGGGAGAAGGGCCTTTTGGGGTTTTTTTCTTGGGCATTTTTTGTTTTTCCCTGTCCTCATTGAAATCTGTTATGCTGTGTGGCCAGTCCTTTTGTTCCCATTTTCTCTGACAGCATCAGATTTATCTGCACAAATACCCATCTCACCTCTCATTGTAAGGGAATTTCGGTAACACTTGAACCTAGAGACACGAAGTAACACTACTCAAATAGTCTGAAAACACTTTTCAGTCGGATTAGTTTTCAAATATCAAGTCCCTAATTTGTATCCCTGGGCAGTGCAGACCCTGGTACCAGCTCATTTTGGTGCAGATTATGCATGCTTTTCTAGAGAAACACATTATCTGAGCCCCAGGAATATGGGAGGCATTCCAAAACAGCATAGACAGTGAGGACCTTTATTTGCCAACTAACTTTTTCCTCCCATTCTCTAATTTACAGCCCAGGGTATTAAGTAAGAAAACAAAGGGTTTTCCCCACACAAAAATAACCTTTTTGAAAAACCTGCAAACGAGGTTTTAATTACACTATTTACCAATATAGACTGCATGCAAAAATAAACTAAAGCATTACTCGCTATGGGTTGCTTTCTTTTTTTCCCCCTAATTTAACGGTTACAGGTAACATCACAGCAATTTAAGTCTGTTTTGTAACAAATTATTAAGACACTTATTTTAGATGGAAAATCAGCCAATAATTACTGCCCTGGCAACATGGCTATTGTTCACAGCAAAACAGAAGTGGTGGTTGACAGCTGATGGGCCCAGCCCCCTGCTAGCCTCCAAACACATTTGCAGATACCAAAGCCTCTTGCCAGAGAGAAGTGTGCAGTAGCCACCCTTTCATCCAGCAGGGCTACACCAATCATCTCATGCTGACTACAATAAAATGACACCGTTTTAGGACTTCCTGCAAGGCTGGACCTAACTTTACATGCAAAAAATACTGTATTATTAATTATTCCAATTATGCAATAATAATGGCCTTTTTGTACCATTCTAAAATATCAATGTATAACCCAAGCACATTTTTAGATATGTGTCCCAAAGTGTTTTTGCTAATGAACCCAAATCGTTATGAAAAGGAAGAAAATGTTTCCCTTGGATTTGTGTAACAGGAGCACTTGTGAATATATGCCAGGCCACATATGTGAGAATTTGGATGAATTTAATCTTCCAGAATTAGAAAAAGGGCCTCTAGATTATCCTGGGATAAACTTTGATTTAGTACCAAATGAAAAGATAAAGCCTCTGGGATGCTAAAAGTTGAGTGATTCGTGCTACTCCTTTGCCTGAATCATCATATAATCTAATCAGTCACACTTCTGTCAAATTTTACTACCTGAAGTCTTTTGAAAACCTAGTGAGAGTCAAAGCTGTTCTTTGAGGCAGATCTAAAAACGCCACGAAATAGATCTTTTTCCAGGGCTGGTGTTTCAGGAGGATGAAG
The DNA here is from genome assembly GCA_002007465.1 of Ailurus styani. Lineage (NCBI taxonomy): Eukaryota > Metazoa > Chordata > Mammalia > Carnivora > Ailuridae > Ailurus > Ailurus styani. The sequence continues at coordinate 573,441 of LNAC01000794.1, read as the reverse complement.
ACAAAAGAGGAAGCTAAAGGGATGGGCTGCAATTAATATTTAAATATGCATCAGTTACTCCAATTCACTAAATAAATGCCCTTTGGGGTTATCAGTGTTTTTCTGAGGCAAAATAAACAGAGAAAGGTAAAACCAGTGTTCGGAATCTGCAAAGCAGTCACAACACTTATGCTTCAGAGACTGAACTAAATGAAAAAAAGCATTTGGGAAAGTGGTCATTATTTTGTAAAGGGTCATTATGAGGGCCCTCTTCTGCCATCCAGCTGAAGGTTTGAACAAACTGCTCCCACCAATTCCCTGAAGTCTCTCCCATGCTGTACATTCGCTTTAAAGTCCCCAATCAGCTCTAGAATATAGCTTTCTCCCTTCCCATGCTGAAGGGCTGAGCCTTGCCAGAGAAAATTGCGGCACTGCATGGGCTAGTGCCATTGCAAATTCATGCTCCAAGGCTCAAAGGGACCCTCCATCATCTGTCAATCATCTGCCCACCCTGCACCACTCTCCAGAAGTCTGTCCTGCACAGACCTCTCACCTCCAAGAGATTGATGCTCTTGCTCCTACTTCGACACTGAAAATAATGCCATCCAGCATGAACTTGATGGCAGCCACATTCTATCTGCTGTTTTTAAAAGTTCCCCTTAGTTTATCCTGTTCTACACCAATTGCTTCTCTTGTTTTTTGAATCCCTCTCACCATCTCGGCCATCCATTGCCCCCTCTCCGTACACAGTCAACATCTTCACTCTCTCTCTCTAATAGCTCCCTCCCTTTTGACAAGGGTCTCTCACAACTGATATTTCGGGTCAGATTCTTTTTTTGTGGAACTGGCCTATGCACTGTAGGAGGTTTAGCAGGATCTCTGGCCTCTCTAACTAGATGCCAGTAACACCCTCTCGCCCCAGCTGTGAGAAGGAAACACCAACAAATGTCATCTGGGAGGACATTCTAAGGTTTAGTGCCAACAAAGTTTGTCACATCTGTTATCCCCACAGTCCCTGGTAAACCAGGATGGTTGGTCACCTGGTCACCGTAGCTTAGGCCTTGACAATTATGTGCTCAATTACTCTCTACTCTGTAATTCTGTTTCTTTTAAGTATTTCCATTTTACATTTCACATTGCTTATAAATGCCTCTTCATCTGGTCTTTCCCTGTGAGACTGTAAGACAGCAAGAGGGATGGCCTGTAGCAGGCACTCTTCTAATATTAAAACTCTAACCAAGAATTATGCCTCCACTGAAGTTTATTGAATTATCAGTGATTGCATGAGATTCAAGTCTATAACCTTTGTATATAACCTTTGTATTTGACATATTTTGGTTAAGGCCACGATGCAGGAATAAAGAAATAAATAAGAATTATGCACCTATTTATACTTTTATTGAGGAATTATTTGTTATAATCTATGAATATAAGCCAATGGAAGAAATATATATACAAAGGTTTTATTCCTTCTATCAAACACTGCTAGTAAAAATAAATTTAATACATGAACATGGTAATTGGTCTCCCTATGTATGTAAACCTCTCATGGATTTTAGCTGTGATGAAGGAAATACTATTCCAGATCATTAACCTGACTGGTCTGTATTGGCTTCTCAAGTTGATCTTAATATATGATATTATTAGCTCTTTCTCTCCCTCTCTCTCTTTTTTAAATTTTTTTTATTTTTTTTGTTCCCTGTTAGATTTTCTTCCCCTAGTTTCTTAGTCTTTTTGGCAAATTTTTGTGGTGTTTCTGTTTTATTTCTTTGTCTTTAAGCAAAACAACTTCATATACTAAAACACAGAATTTATGTAAGATTGCTAACCAAAACTAGGATATGTAATTGGAATTAGATTAATAATCACCAAACAATGAGGATAAAAATAAATGACTAATAGTTAAAAAATATAAAAATGAGAACACATATTTATCACCAAGTGATAAATCCAGACTAGTTTATTTTATTTTATTTTATTTTAAGATTTTATTTATTCATTTGACAGAGAGAGAAAGAGATCACAAGTAGGCAGAGAGGCAGGCAGAGAAAGAGGAGGAAGCAGGCTCCCCGCTGAGCAGGGAGTCCTATGCAGGGCTAGATCCCAGGACCCTGAGATCATGACCTGAGCCGAAGGCAGAGGCTTAACCGACTGAGCCACCCAGGTGCTCAAATCCAGACTAGTTTAGAAAGTACTCAACTCTCTGCTGTCCAAAAATGCATGGAACATTTTATATATAAGGTAATTTCACACATCCTATTTTTCCTAAAGACCAAAATAATCCACAAAAGCAATCTCTGCTCTCCTGCCCTGCCTCTATAGGAAAACATATTTTATAATTGTGACTAGAATACATATTTTAATGGCAGAAAGGCTAATGTGCCTTTTTTAGCCAGGATTTAGGATTGCAATTGCAAAGTATCTAATAATTTGCTTCCAAGTATACATTGACCATTCACCCCCGTCAAATTATAAAAAAAAGCATTTTCCAGAAATAGTCTTTTGTTTTATCTACTTCAGATACTGAACTTTTAAACTTAAAATTTTAAACAATGATAATATAAATATGAAAGTATACACATTAAAACACTAAGGGGATTAAAAAGCTTTGAAAACGGCACTTATGGATAAGCAGATATATTTTGGCCATTACCAAATGACTCTGGAAATCCCATTTACATGAACTTCTTCCACAATTTTCACATTTCTTTTGCTCCCAAAAGCATGATACTCTTACAATGCATGATACTCTCACAATTCTTCTTTTCTTTTTTTAATATCTCTTTCACCCATTGCTTTTATAGTACCACATCTTTGACAGGACTTGCTTATCTCTTGACTAGGTTTATTAAAATAGACTCCTCACTTCTGATCTTCCCAAACTCACCAAATCCATTTAAATGAAAGTACTGTTCAATGGAAAGGCAGTTGCAATTAGGCTACAATCCTGCTCAAGAATTTGCTGTGGTTCACTATGATTGCCTACTTAATACAGGGCAGGAAGCTCTGCTGAAAGAATTAATTAAATATAGCAGATAAGACCCTGTATTGTAGGTCTCTGATTTACCTGACACGAACTCAATTTTCACTACTCACAAACATGTCAGACTCACAGACTTTTCTAAAAATATAATTTCATCACATTTTACTTGAAAATACCATGCAGTGCCACCTACAACATCATCACCTTTTGTTGCTTGTTAAAAATCCATATTCTGTGTCCCAGTCCAGATCTGAATCAGAATGTCAAAGTAAGGGCTAGTAATGTGTCGCTATTATACCCAACAGATATATTTAAGCATACTATGATTTTAGACCTTTAGTGTATTTGTTAAGACTATTCCGTTCCTCTTGGGGCACTTGGGTGGCTTAGTCGGTGAAGGGTCTGTCTTTGGCTCAGGTCATGGTTGCAGCCCCACATTGGGCTCCCTGTTGTGCAGGGAGCCTGATTCTCCCTCTCCCTCTGCCTGCCCTTCCCCCTGCTTGCGCTCGCTCTCGCTCTCTCTCTCTGTCATATAAATAAATAAAACCTAAAAAAAAAAAAAGACAATTACATCCTTCTGAAACAATCTCTCCAAATACCTGAGTTTTAAAAGCCTACTTCTCTTCAAGACAATCCTAAATGCCTTTTCCTGGGTGAGATCTTTTCTGCTGCCTATCAAGTGTGATTTCTAAGAATTTTGCACACCTTCTCTCAGGGCTAAAAGCAGAATTGCCTTGATCTTCAGGAAACTTTAGCTTCAGGGCCCTTCAAATGCATAAGCCCCACATGTTACCACCTCACACTGGCATGGTCAAATGCTTTATAAAATGCGCAATGGTAAGAGATTTCACTCTCTGCCCTTAACATTATTCATATTTTCCTTTCTGCAGAGTAGTGTTTAAGGGCTACAGGCAGTTTTAGGGAACAAATTAGGGAACTTAAATCAGGATATATTTAGTCTGGATTTAGTAGAATACATTAATGTGGTTTATAGTTCAATTACTACTGTTGATCTGATTTAGGAGTGATTTCTAGCCCTACTTCTATTGCTCACTTTACCAGCTCATCCAGCTTCTTCTGTAAGGACACCAGTGACAAACTGGTTGGTGCTTGCCATAAATTCAAGGAATATTATGACCTGTCACTGTGCAAGAAAACTGGGATGCCCAGCCTCTTATAGCTAGATGTCACAGAAATTATCACATTACCAGTAAAAAGTCATAAAGTTGACAAATAGTTTCAGAACAGTCAATAGAAAAATAAATTTCCATCAACATGGCTATAAGGGAAAATTTCTTCTATTTTTGAACTATTTTTCTATTTTCCATATATAAAATATTATAAAATTGTCATATGAAAAATTATAATTAAAAAAATTTAGAGGTATGACAGGGAGATTATAATATATTGCATGTATTTCTAGAGTTTCATGGTGTTCATCAATTTTCCACAAAAATTACAAACTATAAAAAATAAAAATAAAAAAAGAATTACAAATTATGGTTTATTTTCTTATTCTAAATAACTACTAACTGTCGACTCTAATACTGTATTTATAATTTCAATTTTTTTTTCTGCAAGAAAATCCACCAACTTGTATAAGTTTAGGGCATCCAGACTCCATATCACCCTTGATCTTGGTCTTGAAAATGATTTACATAATATCAAATTCTGTGCTCTTATCTCCTCTCTCTTCCAAACTTATATACTGCAGAAACAAGGACACATGTACTACTAAGCTTTACATACCCTGTAGAAATTAGCATGGGGTTTAAAAAAAAGAAAGCGTAGTGTAGTTTCTCATTCATGGTCTATTACAGTGAAGTGATTTATTTCCATGATCATATCAATCTACAAATTCTACTTCAAATTATTTTTTTAAAGATTTTATTTATTTATTTGATACAGAAAGAGAGAGAGTGCGCACAAGCAGGGAGAGCAGCAGGCAGAGGGAGAAGCAGACTCCCAACTGAGCAGGGAGCCCGATGTGGGGCTCGATTCCACGACCCTGGGATCATGACCTGAGCTGAAGTCAAATGCTTAACCGACTGAGCCCCTCAAATTTTTTCTTATAATAATGTTTGACACCCTCTCATAACACTTCATATAAATTCTCAGAGTCTTTCTAAATGTAACAGATTCATTCTCCCTTGGCCAAATGCTTAGCAGCAAAATATTATTTGTCTTTTTAATTATTTTGGACCCTGGCATGTTGCCTAATTACCACATAAGTGAACACCTATAAATAATATGTGTAGTAGTAGAGATTGTAGAAATTAAATCTCTGTAACTACTGATGTTTTTCTTATGCCTACTATTATGGAAGTTTATATACATAAGGGAATTTAATTTAGGGGTCTTTTTAATCCTTGTTATTAATTGCAATAAATGTCCAATATTTGGTAAGTCCTCAGGTGCTCTGTGAGAACTAGATGGTCTTCTCAATAGCACTCATATTGTGTCTTATTAAGTTGTTTTGACCTTTCCCATTAAGATGATTTTTCCCAGCAACAATGCACCAACAGCCTCCATGAGGAGTTCTTAATAAGTTCACTATCATGAAAGACATTTTTCTATTAGTATTAGTAGCCAATGCAGGTCTATTTTTAAAAAATGATTTCACATTTTTTGTGTGGTCTAGATTCGTTCATATATATTTTCCAAGTTCCATAAAATGATGTGAATTTGGCCCTGCAATTACTTTTGCAATTTTCTTTAGCGTTGGGATAAAAGCACATGTCAAGAAGAGAAGTGACGACTGGTCAGAAATTCACCTGTCTTTTATCTGGATGGACACGCAGCCCTAGTAACAAAGATGAGGTGGTCTCTATTGCTGCCACTGGAGAACATACCCTTTGGGATGTTTGAATGTCCAAGCCCTTTCTTGCTGCTGTATAAATGACACCAAAATGGCCAAAAGAAATAAATAAAATTGCAGTGGATCCTGACAATTAACTAAAATGCTAACTATGTTCCAAAATCCTGTTTTATTGCCAATTTTTACATAGTGTCAGCTCTAATTATTCACGAACTGATTATTTTCTCGGCAGGCCTTTCAATTCCTTCATCCTTAGGAAGCCTTGCATTTATTTTCATCCTTTAGCAATTTCAAGAGGCAACTGAAATAAGAAAGAAAAGACAAAACCAAGATGAAACAATTCTGTATTGTATTAGCTACCTTTTACAAAAGATTAATTAAGGAAGATGGTCAACCGTAAGGCTGGTGTGATTTTTCAGGGAATATCTGAGGATTTTATTATGGCTGCTCGCCAAGACAGCTGTTAGGGCTGAGCTCTACCTGGACCAGGGTTTACCTGCTGCTCAAAGACTCTGGGTCCAATGGCCCTGTGCTCAGCTGTCAGGCTACCACCAGGCACCAGGAGCTACACTTACTTTGTAAATATATAGCAAAATTAACCTCAAAGCCATTGAAATTCATGAGGAGGTACACTGATGTGGCCAGATATTTTTCAGATGCAATGATTCTGAATCCTTAGAAGCTTTCTGTCAAACTCCAGGTCTTATTTAATCCTGCATAGATTTTAATTTAGCTTTTTTTTTTAATTTATAACCATATTATACTGGTTTTTACCACCGTTCTTATATACTCTTTTTTTTTCTTTAAAATTGGTTTTAGGGCTTTTGTAAAAATGTATTCTCTTTTGCCCTAGGCATACTGCAAATTATGCATATTTTGCTGTCTAATTATTTTTAAATCTCAAGTTTCATTGTTTTGGTGATTTAAAGTCATTTGAGAGATCTAGAAAAAAATTCTTCCAGAATATTTGCATACTTTTGAATTTCACTATTTTAAACATTCATTTCTGGTAAATTTGTATTCAGTTCTGGAGATATGTTCAAGATGCTTGGCATTGCCATACAAAAGGCCTCCACCTAAGAGTTATCAAAATTACTGTACCAATACATGCTTTAAACTTTTAATAGCGAATCACAAAAAAAGGGAGGAGGGGGGAAAAGGAAATACAGAATTACATTTATTAAGCCACTACTATGCCCATGAATAAAACACAGGACTTCATGCACAGTTGACCTTCACCTATAGTCATATGAAATGAGAGGAAGCTGAAACTATACATAAAATGTCCATCAGATTGAATCCTACTTTATTCTTTGAAACAACCAGATAGTCGTCACCACAATTAGTTTTCATCCAAAAACTAAGTTTACTTTACTATTGTACAAGAAATCTGACCAACTTTATGCAGGAAGACAAATCTCAGAAAGGAGATCTCTGATCCTGTGACTTTACTGACCTAAGGACAAAGTAAATCAAACCTGAAATACTGAAAGTCTAGAAAAGGATTGCATTCTATTAAAATAATATGATGAGTCTGTTTGTCAGTCTCCTTCCTACCCTTCCTTTGTTTAATCCGTAATGCAAAGGGTACATTTTTAAATACACTTAAATCTAATGAAGGCAAGATGGTTCACATAAAAAGAAGAGAACAATGCCCAGGTTTGGAGTCTCTCAATTGCCTCCTGAGAAATAAAGGCTCTTTAATAAATATGCCAGCAACACGTCTGTCAGTTCAGGAAAGCTAAGCCATGTGAAACTATGTAAGATTCCCAGTGGTGCCCACAATTGAGCTCCCCTTGTACTTTCACAAGTGACTCACACATAGTAGGCTTCAGCTTTATTTGCCTTCATAAGACTGTCCTATCACAATAAATCATCTGAGTATTACATTTACTAATATCCACTATTCCACAAATTTCCACTTGAGCAATGTTGCCATAATAAGAATAATTGGCGACCTGCTTTTTTGAAGAAATAACTGATGACAACTCAAAAAAAAATCAAGAAAAGATTCTTCTTGAACTCAAATGATGTCTCTTTAAGCTAGATCCCCATAAGTAAAAATATATGAGAGTGTCTATAGTTTTAAAACTAATTCAGCACGACAAAAAATAAATAAATAAGTCTAGAAATGAGCATTAATACTATCTGATGAATTCCATAGAAATATTCAATTTCAACACGTTGTGTTTTCACTCCTGCTATGTCTTATATTTTATATATATTTTTGTCCATCTCTCTTTGTTGAAATCTAAATCCTTACACTTGATGTAATTAATAAGTTAAAATAGATTTAAATAGTTTAAAATGGGAATAGGATGAAATGGGAGGGCAATTTCATTCAAAGGAAAGGCAATGAAGAATCGAAGTGCATGATTTTTACGGAAAATGACAAAGTCCACCTGAATGGTTGGAGCATGACATAACAAGCAATAATGGAAGAAGGGCTAAGAAGGACAATGGAGAGCTGCACTCTCATTGTTCACCTGCCCACAAAGTCTGCAAGGGATGTAATTAGATACAACATGATCCAGTCATTTCCAAGTAATGGCTTTTTTGTCCAGAAAATAGCCATCTTATTCAAAGTAATTGATCAGATATTCTTCCTCAATCCTCTAAATATAAGCTACTAAGAAAGCCAGTCACTCTGATAGTGGATGTAGGGCTGCTGCAAACAGTAAATCTCCTAAGAGAGAATAAGCAGAGGGAGGTCAAAAAAGGCAGAGGTGAAGGAAATTGTACCATCCTTTGAAGCAGATTACCTTTGAACAAGGAGGGACAGGACAATTATAATTCTATCTCCCATTTTTGGTATCCATGGCCCTCTGAGGTTCTAGAGAGACTCAAAAAAGGAATTTCTTGCAGAGAATGATGAGACATTTTGCCTGTAAGAATCTTAGTCTATTACATTGGCCAGATGGTGGCTACCATGACAGAGAGGTCATGAAATGTTCCAAATCAAAACTGATTTAAGACAGGAAAACTTCCAAATATATTTTAGAGCCAACATGACAATATCCCATCAAGACTTTTCTAAATTCTGTCCTTTTGCTATCACCATGACAATCAGCATTTTCAAATAATAACACTAAACAAAACCAGTCAAGAAGAAAGGCTTCTAATACTCTCTCCATCAAAGGATATGTTTCCCAAGATTTCTATCACTTCTAACACATTGTCCACCGTGTTCTGAAGAAGAAAGTTACTTAAATTTTAAATATCAAAAATTCCTATCCATAGGGTCTTGGACAAAGAAGAATACAAAGAGTAATTGCCTGAAGGAAGCAGTGAAGGAAGGAACCCATCAAGCAAATATAGGGTTGTTCACGGTCATTTCATTTTAAGGAGAGTTGACTAAGAGCAAAGAAGAACTTCAAACTAGAAAATTTTCTACCTAAGTTACTATATGACATAATTAATACTGGTCTTCTCTAGGATTATTAAAATTATTTCCCTGCAATTATCACATTTGAGTTTTAGGAAGAATATTCTGATAGTAGAGCAAAGGAAGCATTCACCAGAGGAGAATGGATATAGAGGGAGACCAGATAGAAGGATAATATAATACACTACCTAGTATAAGAACAAAAATGTCCAAAATTGTAATGCCATCTAAATTGGTGGAGACATCCCATGCTCTTCATGTACTCAAATGTGTAACACAGTCACCATTTCCTAATGAATGGAATATTTGTTCTTCAGAAATGATTTTCTGAAAAAAAGCAAACACACCCATCTCCCATTTCCTCGTATATTAATAATATTAACAATATTTGATTGAAATCTTTGAAAAATGTAATAAATAACATGCTCTTTCTTAGACAAGAAATGCTTCTTCACAGTTTAAAATCATCAGTTTGAACTTTCATTACAATAATGCAGGTCTATGTCTACTTTTCAGTTTTTTATCACATGTTTAATGACAACTGTTCACTCCTCTGGTGTTTGACGGTCTATGGCTCAGTTCAAAGCAGTGTTCTTGAGGAGGAAGAGCACTGGTGTCCAAAGGCTGGGTGTGATACATTAAAAAAGATGACACCCATCTGAATTAAAAGGACTCCATAAAAAGCTTTTTCTCACATTCTTGTCTCCTGTTACAAGTCTGATTTTTTGGTCATTGATCCCTGGCTCTCATTTTCAGCAACATCTTTGACATTCTCTCCCAGCTGGCTTCCAGCCTCTCAGGGAACTTCTGGTTTTAACCTTGGCTATCAGCCATGATTCCACCTGTGAGACCACAAACTTAACTGGGCTTGTTCCTTCTTCAGCAATGACCTCACACACCCTGTATTTGGTCCTGCTGACCCCTATGTTGTGTCAGGATCATCAGTTAAATAAAACCCATGAGGGGTAGGATTTTACATGCAAGCTCTCTTGGCTTCCAACTTATTCCTCACCTTCTCAAATCTAAATCTTCACATCATCTTAGAGGATCCTCCCCAACTCTCACAGCTGTCCTGGACAGTAGCTGCAGTGAGCAATATGACTTAGAAAACTAAACTTTATGTAGCATTTTTGAGGTCACAGAATCCTACCATATTTATCAATTAACTCATACACACGAACACATGCACTCACTCTGGCTATGAAGGATGTTAACATTATTTCCTTTTTACAGACGATGTTACAGGCTTGTTCTTAGAGTACCCCACATCTGTAATTGTCGAGTAGTCTCAAGTTCAGATTCTGTCTATGAATTCTCTGATTTTTATACTAAACCAGGCCCTTCTAACCTGACACGACAAGAACACTATGGATTTAAAGAACGACCTAGCTATTTTGGGTTCCTGGGCTTGCTTACAGTGTGCATGAAACAGGGCTATCCCACATACCACCACGCAATTCTTGGGACACCAGCAAGACGCTGAAGACTTCAACTCAATTCTGACACATCTACAGAGAGACAGTTTCAGATTCTACAGGCTAAGGGCTCAATCTCACAAGACTGCTCCCTCACACCCCAATTCAGATGCCCACCCTAAGCCCAGTTTGTCACCTGTGCCTCTGATCAATAGGATATAAACAAGAGGTTCTCAAGACTTCTTGAGTTGGATTAATTTGCAAAAGCAGTTCATAGAATTCAGGAGACCCACTTACTCATTAAATTACAGGGTTTTAATAATATTATTATTTTTTTATTTTTTTTTAAGATTTTATTTATTTATTTCACAGAGGGAGAGAGATCACAAGGAGGCAGAGAGGCAGGCAGAGAGAGAGAGGGGGAAGCAGGCCTCGATCCCAGGACCCTGAGATCATGACCTGAGCCGAAAGCAGAGGCATTAACCCACTGAGCCACCCAGGCGCCCAATAATAATAATATTATTGTAAAAGGATATAGCTCATGAACAGCCAGATAGAAGAGATGGAGAGTGCAGGGTATGGCAAAAGGGCACAGAATACCCATACTCTCTCTCAGCTCCCCACTGTCCCAGGACTTCTATGTGTTCACCAACCTAGAAGTTTCTGAACCCCGTCCTTTTGGGCTTTTATGGAGGCTTCAACACAGAAGCATGAGTGATTAAATCACCGGTCACTGTCATTGTCAACTGATTCAACCTGCAGCCTCTCTCTCCTCCAGGAAGTCAAGGATGTAGAACTGAAACTTTCAAGCCTCTAATCACTTGGTTTGCTCTCTAGGTACCCAGACTCTGTCTTTAGGTGGGGTCCAAAACTTGCCTCCTTAACATAACAAAACACCCCTTTGTTGCTCTCAACTCTTAAGAAATTCTAAGGGTTTCAGGTGGTCTGTTTCAGAAAGGCGGACAAAGACCAAATATTTTCTTATGAGTCACAACATCACACTAGTGATAAAACATTTGAGGACACAAAGGAGAATCACACTGCTTCCAATCCTTAGAGAAATTTCTAAAGGAAAAATATTTTCATCATGGTCAGTTCTCAGTTCAGTCCAAGATTTGATTCACTGCTCCAAATGAATTGAAAGGGACACAGATATTCAAAATCATTCTCTTATTTTTCATTACCCATTATAACAGGGGATCTTTTTATATTATAGGCATTTCCACACCTTGGATAAAGGCTATATCATTTCTAACCTATTGAATTACTGGAACATAACTTTGTATACTTAAGAGAAAATTTAAAGTTTAGGAACAATAGAAGTGTTAGGATGCAAAATGTTTACAAATGAATAAAAAATTCATTTGAAAGTTTAACAAAAGCAAGAGAAAATGTACTAGCACATGTTAAATAAGGAAAAAAATAAGAATAGCAGTAATTTTACCCCACTTACTCTTTGTCTCTAACTTTGAAATATTGTATGATATTAAAAAAATAAGACAGAAGCAGAGAAAAAAATGGCAATACCAGTAGTAATTATATCCTCTTTTTACTCTGCCATATGTTGAGAAAAGCACGATAGAAATGCTGATTCATACTCTCACAGTTATTTCAATGTTTATGTTTTGTCTCTCCAACCACAAGCACTTCACAACTACTTATGACCCATGTAGTTGGAGAAAAGTAACAATGAACAATTTCCCCTAATTAATTCTAGAACCTCACAGCATTTTTTATGTAAAACTGAATATGTGACAATTAGTCATGAACTCAGTCTACACAGTATGGGTCTATTAAAGTAGAGCCATAATTTATGAGGGTTATATGTATTTTATACAAATAATAGAACCACTCATGATTATGTAAATGTATATTAACTGCACTGATGAAGTTGAAAACTCTCAATCCAAGAGGAAAACTGAAATCAGTGCTATATTTGTTATTTGGATGTGGGGAAGAGGGGTCTACTACTGTGCTAAAAATAAAGTAATAGAGTCAGACTCCAAGACTGAGGAGACTAGAGAAGCCCTGTGGAAGAACACCAGCCTTGTGATGACAAGACCTGGAACTGAACTGCACAGACCATTTGTAGCCTGAGCCTAGAAGGAAATAGGTGAGCGGAAGTAAAAAGTGAGGGGGCCTCAGTGTGGGCTCCAAGTGATTCTATACCATACAGAGGCTGGGACATGCCCCAGCTTTACTACAGTTGGCATTCTTCTTCCTAAACCCCATCCAGGCACCAGCCTTTCCAATCCTTCCTGACTCAGCTTGTCTTAGTTAGTATGTCCATGGTATGGTCTGGCTGTGACAAGAAGGAGATAACACAACTCTAGTCTTTCTGTACTCCACAGTTGCTATCTACAAGTGTAGACAACTCTTGAGGGCTCTGACCTAGCTTGGGAAAAACAGAAAATTTCCATTTTCTTGCTTCCTCTGTCCTCTATATCCCCAACCCTAATTAGGTTGCCACCTTCTACTCCCTCATCTCCAGAAGCAAGGCTAATTTTGTTGTTAGCTCTGGTTGCCAAAAGTTTGGGGTTTTGTTTTGTTTTGTTTTTTAAAGACTCACAGGGCAAAGATCAATATTAACAAAATTATATATATATATACATATATATATGTATACACACACACACACACACACACACACACACAAATTCTAAATTCAGTTAATTATTTTTCTCCAAACTAGAAAAAAATAGATTATCATTGGGAGTCATTAACACAGAATTCTGTTCTACTTGTAATTGTGGAAGTGCAGCTATAGTAAAGATTTTATGATGGTAGTATATTTGCTTAAATGAAATAAAACATATTAATTAAACACATTATTAATTAATATCTCCAATTAAATCCTCAAAGTGTAAAAAATAATAATAAATGTTTAGAGTATAAGAATTTTAAAATTACTGCATTGCCCTATGATTTTACTTTCTCTTTCTCTTTCTTTTTTCTTTTTCTTTTTTTTTTTTTTTTTTCTTGTTATTTTAGAGAGAGAGTATAAGCAGGGAGAGCCACAGGAAGAGGGAAGAAGGAGCCCAATGCAGGGATCTATCTCAGGACCCTGAGATCCTGACCTGAGCTGAGATCGAGAGTCAGACACTTAACCAACAGAGCCACCCAGATGCCCCTGCCTTGCCCTAAGATTCATGTACCTTCTTCCCATGAGAATCACTCTGATTTTTTACACTGCTTACAACTGTTTCCAGATACCACGGGCAAATGAAATTTTCTTCAGTATCTTCATTACCTCTTCTATATGGGAAGAATCTTAATTTCTATTCTATTTGGAGACTAAACATAAGAACATTCAAAAAACCAGTCTGCTTTTCAATCCATTCCAAACTTTCTCTAGAAACTTAGAGAAGTTAAATTATTTTCAACCATTATCAAATAAATCTATTTGAGATTCATTCACAAAACAAACTGAGGGGTGGGAGGGTAGGGATAGGGTGGATGGTTTTTGAACATTGGGGAGGGTTTGTGCTTTGGTAACTGTTGTGAAAGGTGTAAGCCAGATGATTCACAGACCTGTACCCCTGGGGCAAATAATAAATAAAAAAAAATATTTGAGATTCATATCCACATCTGAAGTTTCTGACTTAATAATCCCAAAAGAAATGGCCACGTAATACATGTTCCTGTTATTAGTTATCATAGTGTATATCAATTATTCTGAACCATATTGCCAATTATCAAATTTCAAGATGTTCTCAGTGACAAGAGTATTTTCTGGTAGAGAATACAGCTGCATCAATGTTGCCCAGCTTTTCTTTGTTGAAGGCAAGTGCTATGTTAAGCAATATGAGCAAATAAGAGGCAGGTATTGTCTGTGACCTCCCAGAGCTCACCCAGAAGCAGGGGAAAACACACCTCTCTCCAGTACTTGCCCTCAGATATACAGGATCAGCCAATCAGCATGAAAGCCGTACCGGCCAGTAAATCTGTATGTTCCTGGTGAGCGAAAAGCACCAGGTCATGGACCTCAGGAAAGCTCTGGTGTTAACAGTATATAATCCTCTTAAATGCATATTTACTGAAATAAAATCATGAGTCGTGTTGTATGTCTCTCACAGTACACGAGTCTTGTATGGTCAGAGCTGCTTTGAAGTAGTTCTCTACTTATTTGTATATAAATACAAGTATTTATATTTTGTCACAGGTTTTCACCTAATTTTAAATTAAATCTCTTCCATTCCATGGTTATATCACAAAAAGGTGCATTTCAGCTTAATGAGGGGAAAGTTAACTGCACAATTTCTAACAATCATGGAACACTGAAGGCATAATTCAATAGGCACAGTCTGGGAAATTTTCACCAACTGCACACAATTGAATGATTAGGTAGAATACAAAATACTTCATGCTTTCTTAGCAGAACACTAAAGTATATCAGAATGGGCCTAAAGTTTGTCAGATTACAGCAGTTAAAGTAAAGCAGAGATAGATGATAGATAGATAGATGGATAGATAGATGGATAGATAGATAGATAGATAGATAGATAGATAGATAGATAGATAGATAGGTAGATAGAAAGATAGATAGATAGGTAGATGTATTGTTTGCTTACCCTAAAAAAATAATAAGTTTGGACTTTTCTTTCCCTCTTTTCCTTTTTATTCTTCTCCCCAATGGCCAGTTATTTCCCAAGCAATTTTAAATTGAAGGTACATTTTTTTTGCTTGTTTGTTTGAAATGTCTCATATTACCATCAAGAACAGAAACGAATATTAAGCTAGGTATTATATCCCCACCAAAAAAGAGCAAGGTTGAATCCTTTCCCTGTGTCCTGACAACTACTTTGGGCTCCCCTTCCTTTCCACAGACCTGGCTGCCTATCATTGGTGAGATACAAGATGTTGAATGAGAACTGTATAATCTGGTGTTTGCTTTTAATAAAATTACTTCAAAAGAGAAAAGACAAGTAAAAGATAGCTTTTGTTTTTCATGAAATGATCTTCTGAGAGCTACTGAAGGAAAACAGATTACCTGAACTAGAAAGAAAAGGTGAACTGCTAAGTAACTTTTCCCAATTAAAGAGCAATCCAGTTATTATTAGATGTTCATTCCACCCATCTAATACAGAGTTCTGATGTTACCTTCCATGAGGGCTGCATGGGCTTATTTCTAAATCTGTTTGCATGCTTTTCCTACTGTCTATTCTTGTATTCTTTCTCCCCTCCTTTTATTTCTCTTCACAGAAATGTCTGTCTACATTGCACATTGTAACAAAAGTGACAGCCCCTTTGCAAGAAGGAAGCTACTTAAATTTAAGTAGTTGTTCTCCTTTAAGATTTCAACATCCAAAGAAATACTTTATTATAACAGTGTCATTGCTGCTCCATAGACTTGTTATTATGTTTGTGGAAGTTAATTATCTGATAAGATACACTGTGGTTATTACTGTCACACAGACAAAAAGTATGGATATGTTTGTTAATTCAAAGTGTTCCATTAAAATAAAGTACGTTAACTAAAGAACTGAGCAATTATTTCCCCCTAATTATTACTGCACAATCATTTGGGCATTTAAAACTGCTTTTTTTCTTCCTAAATAAATTATACTTTATATTTAAAACTACAACATTTGCAGTGTTTTACTGTAATAGAATAAGTTATTTTTGTCCATATTTTTATAGTAAAGGCCTAATTGAAAATCTGATGTTTTAAGTTGAAGTATTCCACATTCCCCCCTTTAGAAAACTGTCAACATTTGAGCAAATCATTAAACACACCAGAACAAGAACCCACAACTCAAGACTGATTATGATTCATTTCAAATATTTTAAGTGTTAGGTCAACATTCAATGCAGGATGAAATTTAATGGTTTGTTCAGAAAGAAGAGGGAAAAATTTCCTCATTACTCTTTCCATTTCTGTTGTTTTCCAGGCATAAACCATACAAATGTTATGTGAGAGGGAAAAAAAAAATTTAAAAAATGAAGGCCATAATCTTAATGGAGTTAATGTGGCTTCCTATCACAAAACCCTACAGTTGTCACGGTCTCATAAAATTTTAGCAATAAAATTGAAGACAAATGTTCTCCTTTCACAGAAACTGCCTCCTGCAAAAATACTTACAAATTTGTGTTCTAAGACAGGTGGAAGGAAAAATACATGCATCCCTTTAGCCAATAGATCTGCAAAATTTCTAGATGACTCATCTATGAAAAAAGACAAAATTGTATGGCACATTAAATTCTATTATTTCTAAATCTCAGCAGTTTCCAGTGTACTGAATAGCATTGTTCTCTGAAGACATCCAGCAGGCCAAAGGGTCCTCCTTGGGAATAAATCCTACATTCACTGGATTCAACACAGCAAGATGTCCTGGTCTCCCAGGACTTCTGTGTTCTGAAACTGCTAGGATGTGGAGAATTCAGATTCTTTCTGTCTACCCAAGCCACAAACCTTTTGCCTTGAATACACACATTACCTGCAACAATGTTATTTTAACATTATTATATGCAAAAATAAAAAGTTTTGGGGACTGGTTTTATACAAAACTAGAATATTTCATTTTTTTCCATATTAAGTCCAACCTCTTATATACCACACCCCCATGTATTATTAATGCAGTTTCAAGATACACATTAAGAGAATATTTAGACTACTAATTAAAAAACAACTTATAAATCTTGGGGTTAAGTTGTTACTTTTAATTAAAATTTTGCAAATGACAGGATGCCCGCTGGCTTCTGTGTTGTTAATGCAAACATGGAACACACCATCTTAGAAAGAAATATTGGTGCTAACTGGCCCTCTCCCCACTATTTCACTCAGAATAATCACTACAAAGAGCAACGACTTACCTAATAAAGAGCTGAGATTTCTTAAAAATCTCAGTGCTAGGGGCTGCGTGGCTCAGTCTGTTAAGTGTCTGCCTTCGGCTCAGGTCATGATCTCAGAGTCCTGGGATTGACCCTAGCATCAGGCTCCCTGCTCAGCAGGAAGTCTGCTTTTCTCTCTTTCTCCTTCTGCCCCTTCCCATTCCTCCTTTTCTCTCTATCTCTCAAATAAATGAATAAAATATTTAAGAAAAAAGAAAATTAAGTGTTAGTTTGTTGTTTGTAGTGAAATCTGTTAAGATCACACCTATTCTTCTAACTTTAAAGGGGATTCATTGGATCCTAAAAATACTGCAAATTAGGTGAGTATGCAATTTGCAAACTTGGCTAAACTAGACAGGTTTCATTCTGATTAAATGAAGATAAATATATGGAAACACATATGTTCACCATGGTTTTCCACGTGCTTCCTCTTTTAGGCAGCTGCAGAATTAAGCTAAATTGTTTTATGTAGCATTCCAGAAAATATCATTTTATAGAGAATTTATATGATAAAATATAAATTTCATGATGTTACATGATGAGAAAGAGTCAGTTACATAAAGAAATGGTGAAATTATTATAAACAATTATACAAGTAATCATACAAAGAATAATATAACAATAATGGAAATATTTAATAACTTGCAATGTGCCTGCATTGTGTTAAGTGATTCATATCAACTATCTTTCAATTAAAGCTTTTACAACTTCAACCATATTAGAATTCCTAGTGGGATTTTCTTAGTTTTGGAATTATGTCTAAAATCTGAACCTGAGAACAAAAAAAATATAAAATATCCCAGATGTTAGAGATAGGCGGCAATGAGCAAGCCTGCAACATATGAGAACAACCACATACCTGCAATGTAGGTTGAAAAATGCCATGGCGGGTCTTGCTACCAGTACCTGCCTTATACTAACAACCCCTTCCTCAGTGGCCACAAGAAGAGGCTCCAAGAGGAACTGTGATCATCTTTGTGGTGATCTCAGTGTTGATACTGAGATGCATTCTCTATCCTCACTATAGAAAAGGAGAGGAATGTGCTTTCTCCTCCCCAAAGTAATGAGATTTCAAAATCAGCACTCAGAACATCAGGAGTGCCTGCAGCAGGGACACTGGTTGCTCCTTCCTTGGTTGGATGCCCACAGGCCCACTCCAGTGCTGTAACCAACAGAGTGGGATGCATTTTAGGGACAGCTTCCAGGAAGCTCATAAACATGGCACTTTGTCCATTTCATCTCCCCTCTACCACCAAGAAGAAATGTTTCCTAGCATGCATCTCCTGAAGTTTGGGTGGACCTGAGCGCAGAGATGGATTCTCACTTCTGCATAGAGAGTTTTGAGAAAGCAAGACCTGCTGGGTTGGCTATACCAGCAAGACATAACTGGACCGTAGTGATAGTGCCTGAGAGACCAATGTGAGGAACCCCAGTCCTAGAGTTCAAAGCTGTGGAAAAAGTCTCTAGTATTTTCCATTTTCCCACATGAAGAAACATGAAGGTTGGTGGAAGAAAATGAGCTACTGGGCCATTCAATCATCTCAAAGACAGGTGGTAGAAAATCCAACTTACGGAACACAAAGATCTGGAAGATTCTTTAAGGATGCAGTAAATTAGAAGAGTATGTACAGAAACAGGTTTGTTGAAAGGATAAGTAAATGATAAACCAGAAAAAGTAGTCTGGAGTCAGAATGGGAGTCATCTAGAATGTCACGTTAAAGAAGCATATGAACAATGGATAGCTTGGGCAGGTATAGAGCCAAGGAGACAGCAGTCCTGCAGGGTGGAGAAGGAGAGGGAAGGCAGCCAAATATCGAATAGGAGCTTTGCTAGTCCCTGTGAGATGGTTTCCTTCTTTCTCTCTCCTCCCTTTCTCACTTATGCCAAATACCTTCTGATTGCTTAAAAAAGAATCACACTAAGTAGATATTTCTTGATTTTTTTCAACTTATCAGATATGAGCTCTGAATAAATTATCTAAAATCAATCCGCTAGGAATGCCTGGGTGGCTCAGTAAGTTACATGGCTGCTTTCGGCTCAGGTCATGATCTCCAGGTCCTGGGATCAAGCCCCATGTCGGGCTCCCAGCATAGCAGTGAGTCTGCTTCTCCCTCTGCCTCTTTCTCTGCCTCTCCCCTTACTTGTGCTCTCTTTCTCAAATGAATAAATAAAATCTTAAAAATAAAATCACTCAGCTAGTTGGCAAAAGGAGAGGGTCACTCTTTGAATCCATGACATTTTTTGCTAATCCATGGATTTGGGCAGAAAGAGATGGCATCAGAAAAAGGGGAGAGATCCTGTGCCATGACCCTGGGAAAACAATAAGTCATCTATTAAGGGAATTGCAGAACCCACAGTAGGGGTGAGATAAGCAGTCAGTGTGTGAAATGCAGGGGGTGTAGAGAGGTTACAGAGAATGAGGCCTAAGAAAGAGCCATACTTTTAGCAGTTAGAGGATCACTGCTAGAATTAACAGCACAACTTCAGCTGAGTTTCTCTGGAAAAAGACAGATTGAAGGGGAGTGGGTGTGAAGAAACTGAGGCAAAAATTTCTTATTAGTGTGAAGACAAACACAGCCTCTGTGTGTGTGTGTGTGTGTGTGTGTATTTGTGTACTATGCTGGCAGGGGTCTCCTTTGTTTAATACTGTGGCAGTGCAGACATTCTTAAATACTTCAGTTCTACTTATAAAAAACTGAAGAGTATCATACTGAAGAGAACAATTAAAAAAAATAAGAACAAAATGGAAAATAAAAACATTCTAAATAAATAGTCCCAAATAGAAACTACCTAGTTTTATAGAAAAATTATATAGTACTTCTAATTTAATTTAAAAATTACACAGGGTAGGAGGGCCTGGGCGGCTCAGTCTTTGAGCCTCTGCCTTTGGCTCAGGTCATGATCCCAGGGTCCTGGGATGGAGCCTCGCATCAGGCTCCCTGCTCAGCCAGAAGCCTGCTTCTCTCTCTCCTGCTCCCCCTGCTTGTGTTCCCTGTCTCGCTGTCTCTCTCTGACAAATAAATAAATAAAACCTTTAAAAAAATAAATGAAAAATAAAAATACACAAGGTAACATCACTTAACTGATATTCACAAAATGAATTAGAAGTGCTACTAAAATCGAAAGAAGAAGGCATGTAAATGAGTAAGCCTTGAAAAGGTGTTTCTGAGAAGGTGAGGGGTAATAGTAATAACAAACGCACATCATTTAAATTAAAAGCAGCAAAAGGAACAATCATTTCCCTAAGACACAGAACATGTTAACCATCAAAACAGTTTAGAAAATGGATCCGGGAAAATTACAGCAATATGTTCTGAAGTCTAATTTTTAAAATAGTACATAGCCAAATATTTTGTGTATAGGAGTTAGAGAAATATCTAAATTGAATTTAGAATTGTGCTCATTTGCAGTCATCTAAAATGTTACATTTAATTTAAAGGGGCATATACTTGAAGAATCTCCAAAAAATATTTTTCAATACACCTACTGCTTGAAGAGGCTGCTTCATTCAAAACCTGGCAACTTACAACTTTTATAAAACACTCCACACATAATTTTTGTGGTTCCATGTGAAAGAATTTATCTACCGAGCACTCAATTTTATATTGTTAGTCAAACAAGGAGGCCATTAGACTGAGGGGGCTTTAATGCTGTGACGGGCTACACAAGCAAACCAAAATCTAAGCCTGTAAATTCTTCAAGGTTATGGAATCAAAATGCTAAGCACAATCAATCACCAAGAGCCACCCAAGGCTTAAGCTACAGCTGATCACATGATTTCTTCTCGGCTTCCACATTTTCTCTCACATTGGTCTTTCCCCTGGCTCCTGTTGATGGAATGCTAACCAATTCAAATCGATTTTTGCTCAAATAGGCTCTTAATTTTTTTTAATATGCCCTAGTTTATCTTTTAACAGTTCTTAGAACAATCTGTCCCAAACCCTTTCAAAACATTCCTGGACAATTTCAGATATGCTAGAGTGACCCAGTAAATATGCATTACTCAAATCAATACTCAAAAAAGTATGTAGAGAAGGCAAACATCTAACAAGTTCATTAGCATTCATGGGGATAAAATGCCACAAATTTTCATCCAAATTAAATTATCATTTAATGCTATTCTCTTCGAACTTGTGTTATATAATCTACGTATATTGTATCATCTCCTTGCCTGTTGAAGGTCCATCCACGTTCATGACAATCCAGTCAGTCTAACATTAAAGAAACCTTTGCTATAAACTTTTTGGTTTAAGTTACTGCTAGATCTTCTTACTATGTCCATTTCTTCACTGAAAGTTGAAAATAATTTTACTAGTGCAGAAGCTCTCTAATTAAACAGAATGAGATTCAAGTAGTTTATGCAATTGTATTTTTATCATTTGCTACAAAAGTTAAATTAAAGGAGTAAAAGTTACCTGAGCTTAACATTAATTTTGACACTGCCAAAGAATTTGACACTAAACATATTTTCCAAGCTTATTGACTAGAATTTTCATTTCAGCACTCCAACTTCTATTTTTTTTTTATTCTTTGCCCCAGGGGTACAGGTCTGTGAATCATCCGGCTTACATCTTTCACAGCATTTACCAAAGCACAAACCCTCCCCAATGTCCATAACCCATCCACCCTATCCCTACCCTCCCACCCCCCAGTAACCCTCAGTTTGTTTTGTGAGATTAGGAGTCTCTTATGGTTTGTGTCCTTCCCCATCCCATCTTGTTTCATTATTTTTCCCTCCCTACCACCCATGATCCCCTGCCCTGACTCTCAAGTTCCTCATATCAGAGAAATCATATGATAAGTATCTTTCTCTGATTGACTTATTTCGCTCAGCATAATACCCTCCAGTTCCATCCACGTCGTTGCAAATGGCAAGACTTTGTTTCTTTTGATAGCTGCATAGTATTCCATTGTATATATATACCACTTCTTCTTTATCCATTCGTCTATTGATGGACATTTAGGTTCTTTCCATAGTTTGGCTATTGTGGACATTGCTGCTATAAACATTCAGGTGCATGTGCCCCTGAGGATCACTACCTTTGTATCTTTAGGGTAAATACCCAGGAGTCAGCACTCCAACTTCTAGCTGTGACTCTTTCATGCTATATCAGGGTGCAACAGGGATTTCCCTATACTGAAAGTGACATTCAGGAGTGACTTATAATAGATATCTGGCTCTGCCTTCTTGCAATTACTCATTAATTTGCTATTTGCTTCTTTAAAAATTAAAAAGTATGCAAACTTAGGAAAAGAATAATTACTTTCTGATGGCTAAGACATCCATTATAGTATACTCTTAGGAAAGCACCATTTCATAACCAAGGGGGTCAGACTCTATCCACAAAATAGTATTTCTTTCAGATAAACACATTAAAATGCAAACTGATTATGGAATTTTTAAAGACTCAAATACGATATCCATAGTTACAAAAAATGTAACATATCTTCATTTCTGAACATTTTAATTTTGATAGTGTGTGTGTGTGTGTGTGTGTCTGTGTGTGTCTGTGTCTGTGTGCGCTTTCACAGGCCTAAATCCTCTTAATCTTTCTGTTCTAATTCTGCCAATTAAAAACAACAGGTATAACAAATACATGTAACTGGAAAATTCATATGGAAAAAAATCAGAAACCTCCCACCTATTTCCCATATTAAAATGAATTTATCAAACATATAAACTTACTAAAAAAAACTTGATATTGGCTTCCTAGTAAGATATTCTTATATTTTTTATGAAGAATATTTTAAGCTAATTCATTTTAGTTGGTATCTTTGAGTTTTGCTCCTTGGTAGTATCAGATCATTTCTCAAAGCCTTTTTTTATCCTATGGTACTCACTAGCTGCCATCATTGTTTTAAATTGAAGTTTAACTGAAAGATAAGTAAAAAATCATGTGAAATAAAGTTTGGAGCAATCGTGACATCTTTTTTGCACTGTCACCTGTTTTCCCGATCCTGAGCTTGAGTCTACTCCATCTGCCTAATTATAAGCTCAAAACCCTCTGGGTGGTGACCAACTCTATATTTTGCACTGCACTTAACACATTTTTCATGCTCTATAAATTATTAATAATAAATGCAGCAACAACATATACTTTTCTTAATATAAAGAATATGTGTACATCACAACCGTCACTTATTCACACTTCCTCTAGTCTTCTAGATGATGCACCATGGAGGAACGGTTACTAAGATCACTTTGCCTCTTCCTTCTATTCCATTTTTAATTCTCCTTCACAGCTCATTTATTTTTTTCCTTGTGTTTTCATTTATCTCTCCATTTTCTTTAATTCCTGCACATATTATTTACCCCTGAATGTCAAGCAGCATCAGTATTTTTTACTTACCTACTAAGGGAAATATCCCCACTTGTGTATGCTTAATTAATGTTACTACTGCACTGAAGTTGGTTTGATCAACGTCAGCACTATTGACATTTTGGGGTGTATAATTTTTTTTTAAGTTTACATTTTGTTTTTATAAGGAGTGTATAATTTTTTTATAGTGGGGGGCTTTCCTATGCACTGTAGGATATTTAGCAACATTCCCTGGACCTTACCCATTAGATGCCAGTAGCACACTCCACTGAACTCTCACTTATGATAACCAAAAGTGTCCCCAAACTTTACCAAATATTCCCTGGAAAACAGCCCCCATCCCCGACTGGTAGACCCACCATAATAAGAAAACTATTCCTTTCAGCATGTCATGTTGCTGGAATAACACAGAAAAATAATGTGATAAACATGAAACGAGAATCACATTAAACCCCACATACATGGGGTGCCTGGGTGGCTCAGTCAGTTAAGCATCTGGTCATGGCTCAGGTCATGATCCCAGAGTCCTGGGATGGAGCCCTGGGTTGGGCTCCCTGCTCAGTGGGGAGTCTGTTTCTCCCTCTCCCCCACACCCCCACAGCTTGTGCTCTCTCTCTGTCTAATAAACAAAATCTTAAAAAAATAAATAAACCCCACATACATACCCATACCCCCTAAAATATTTTGAATATGCAGTTTAAGCATTTAAGAAGCCTGAGGTTAATGAAAGCAAAAGCAAATAAAACTCCAATATTGAGGATTATTTTGATGAAAAAAATTAGTTCTGCTTCTTATGAAAGCTAACCTGGACTACAGCTCTAAGCAAAGAACTAGCTATGATTTAAGACTAGTATGTCTTAACGTTCAATTAAAATAAATCCTTCTAACAGCACTTTTATAAAATCACTTAGCTTGTTAAAACAGATAAAATGTTTGGCTCCCCTGGGCTACATTATGATTAAGGTACATTCAGAAATGAAAAAACGTTTCTCATTTCACAAGGTCACAGTACATTTCAAAATGAGCTATACTTCACTATTTTCCAAGATTTCTTTGATTCCTTTACTAAACTAGCCAAGGTCCCCCTACTTCTGAAAATTACTATAAATTTGGATACTGTCAAGAAGCATTTATTCTCTAATACAGTTGAGAAACCCTGTAAATTATGACCAAAATACTAAACTGCAATCATTTTTTCTTTCTTTTTTTCTTTTAAGTTTTCTCTTCTATGGTCAGTAAACACATATCAACATGAGTTTTCTTTATGTTAAGCACTAACACAAATAGCACTAAATCAATATCCTGGACTGCTGAGTCTCATCAGAGGCCTTATGATGGCTAAGTGCCTGGGCTCTGCAGGTGATTCAAACTGGCCTCAAACTCCAGGGCCCAATCCCTCCTTACCTACGTGAACTTGAGCATGTTACCATCTCTAAGCCTCAACTTCCTGATGTGCAAAGGGTGATGATACGTGCACCTATTTCATGGAATTGTGGTACAATTTAAATACAAAGATCTTTGCACACACCTGGCACATAGTGAGTGCTAAAGAGCTGTTAACTAGCGTTGCAGATTGATTAATCAATGAATGTGCTTCAAAGTCAGACTTTTCTCACACAAAAACTGCAACTATACCCCTCCAAATCTGTGTGCCCCTGCATTTCTTTACATTAATCCCCTTTTCCAGCTATTTGACCAAAAAAACCCAGTAATCCTAGTTCCCTCCACTGTGCTCATTACTTCCACTTCCCCTCCAAGAAGCAATGAAGCCCTGTAACTCTTCCAACATCCTCACTGCATTCCACGCACCACATCACTGAAGTCACCTTCAGCATCTCAGAACAAACCTTTCACCCATCGCCTCCTCTCTATTCCTCCTGTCCTCATCCAGGGTCAGCCCCTCATCTCTAATGCTCTGGACAATTACAGAAGCTTTCTAACACAGCTACTCAGAGCACTCCTACAGTGATCCGCCCCACTCAGTGAAGCCAGAGTATTTTCTCTACAACACGTATCTGATCATTGTTTCCATGTATGATATAGGGTAATGAGCCCCTCCTGCCTCCTCCTAATGCCCGACCTTCAGGACCAACTCCAACCCTGGAAGCATAACAGACAGGGCTTCAGGACTTGAGCCCTGGCTGTCTAACCTATTTTGCCCTCAGTGTTCCCCACATAAACCCATTCTATCCCCAGGTCTCTGACAAGTAGCATTCTTCCTACTACCTCTGCATGTGTTAGGCAGGCTGCCTGGCATGTCAATCTCTATGCATCAGTCCTTCAGGCTCACTTTAGAGGTCTTCCCATCATCAACTCTTCTCTAAAGCAGTTTCAGAAGCCCCTCTGGCTGAGAGATTTTTCTTCATCCATATTCTCTTCCCATAGCTCCCTGAACCTTACCTTAAGAAGCTGGTCACTGCATTGTATTTGTTGGCTTCTTTATCTATCACATTAATATGCTTTTTATCTATTTTTTGTTCACAAAGATTATTGAGTACTTGGCACACAGTAGACACCCCAAATATGTTTGTATAAAAGAATATTTGAATGAATGAAACAAATGAACAGATGTATATTGTGGAATTAGAAGTTCCATTTTATCTTGAAAGCCCATAGTGGACAGAGACATAATGAAATGGCCTTTTTAAAATGGCTTATGTGGGCGCCTGGGTGGCTCAGTGGGTTAAAGCCTCTGCCTTCGACTCAGGTCATGATCTCAGGGTCCTGGAATCGAGGCCCGCATTAGGCTCTCTGCTCAGCAGGGAGCCTGCTTCCTCCTCTCTCTCTGCCTGCCTCTCGGCCTACATGTGATCTCTCTCTCTCTCTCTGTGTCAAATAAATAAATCTTTAAAAATAATAATAATAAAAAAGATAAAATGGCTTATGTATCCAACATAGCCATAAAGAATATTGGCTTTTAATACAAAATTAAAGATTTTCAGCACAGAAATGACGTCCAAAGTTCCATCTCAGAATTTCTAAACTGGAAGACCCAAAAATCAAAATGTGGTAGCCAGACTGTTCTCTGAAGACAGCGAGACGTAAAGTGGGATGCCAATTATAACTCTTATTCCAAAATGTCTGACTTCCCTGTGACATATTGTAACACTCCTTAAATAATTATTAACAGACCCTGGAAACATAAGCAGTGGGGACAGCATTGGGGACGTGAACAACACATCTGTTTAGTTTGAGGACTGATGATTCAGAGGGAAGGGAAAGAGGAGGCAGTTATTTTGATCAGTTCGAGGTCTTGGTGCGTTTTGTATCTGAGCCTTTGCTGGGCTCCACACTCTTTGTGGGTACAGGCCTGTAGGCCACTTGTGTTTCTCCCTTGCTGTCCCTGCTGACAGTCTCTGTGTGACAACTTAGAATCCCAGCAGTGAAGTGTGAAATAAAACACAGGCAACGATTTAAACGGGAATTTCAAATTGTAGTGATATTTTTATAAAGTTTTGATAACATAAAACTCTTCAAAAATAGCTTCTTTTGTAGGGCTTGTAGACAGGGAAGGAAGAGTAAAGGAGGACATATCACATTCAGTCATCATCTCCTACCCATGCTCGACACCACCCTTATGATCCCGGAGTCCTCAGTTAATTGTTCTGACTCAAGTTAACGTCATATATTTGGTCTTTTCAAAACCGAAGTTTCCAGAAGTTAACATCTACTCCATCAAACTTATGTATTTCTATGTTATGTGGTTTGTTCTTTTAACAGAAGTCAAAATTAAAAAAAAGAAGAAAAGAAATACTTTTTTTAATAATATGAAAGAAACAATAGTCCCTTATTTCCTCATAAATCAGTTCATATTTTACCTCTCTCCCCCTCTCCCCACCATCTCTCTCTTTCCTTCCTCCTTGCACCTCCCCTCAACCATGTCTTTTTCCATGTTTCTCTCAGGAAGGTTCCAGAGTTCAAGTTCAAGGAGGATAAAGGAAAATCTTGATGAGGTCTCCAATAAGTATTTTTTCAATCATGAAGCTGATGCAGTATTTTGATCCATGTTTGCTTTCAACGGGACAAGCTTCCAGAGGACAGAAGGGTCATTATTATCAACTGCACTCCCAGAAAGTCCTTTTCAGTACACAAGGTTCTGAACGGCATTAAGTATTTTCTACTGGCTTGGCAGAATAGATTCCTCTATGTGTAAAACTATACATATGTGGGCATCAATACATAAAAATACACAGCATGTTTATACTCACTCTAATAAAAAATTGATGGCATGACTTAGAACCAGTTCTTAAAGGTGTGTTAAAGTGAGAGCTAGTAGTAGCAAAGGTAATTTATAAGATTTTATTTATTTATTTGACACAGAGAGAGAGATCACATCACAAGTAGGTAGAGAAGCAGGCAGAGAGAGGGAAGCAGACTCCCCGCTGAGCAGGGAGCCTGATATGGGCCTCGATCCCAGGATCCTGAGATCATGACCTGAGCCGAAGGCAGAGGCTTTAACCCACTGAGCCACCCAGGAGCCCTAGCAAAGGTAATTAAAAAAAAAAAAAAACACAAACCTATAATAAAATGCTTTGGTAAAGAATAAAATGAGGTATACAAATATGCACTGACCAGACTGTCTCTATAATACACAGAGTGACTCTGGGATATCAGAGATACCATCTGAGGGATTTCTGAGTTAAACCGATGACCTCACTGGAGGTACATATAGTGTTAAGATGGAAATCAGTATGTAAAAACTAGAAGACAGTAGCACAGGAACAGCGATCCTTACCATCAACAACCTGCAAAAAAGGATTGCATCTTTAACAGCAGAAACTACGGTTGATTTCTGCTGCACTCTGGGAATCTCAAAGCAATGAATTCTCATTCTATTTCTAGCACTGTCTCACAAACACAAAGCAGTTTGTTCATTACCATACAATTTCAACAATCTGCTGTTTCTTGACTTGATTTCTGACCTGGAAATTTAGATTTTAAATTTGCCCTCCAAATTCCTATTTCTAAAACAGTTTCAAAATCCCTGTACTTCCCACAATTATGAGAAAAAGCAAGAGAACCACGATGGCGCCCTCTCGGTCATCATGATCAACTGTGCTATCTGAGAGAATGATTTCAAGAAAGGTCTCCTACTACCATTACACAGTGTAAATGAGGCTATAATTTTACATACAGAGTCCAGTCAGAAAGCATAGCATGCCTTCAATTCCTGAGTCAGTGTTGCTTTAAAATGGCTAAATATGTTTTCATTTAGAAGACTCATCAATTATGTTGCTGAAAAAACATGTGGTTTAGGAAAGAAATATTTACAACCAATACTGAGGTTCAGAGATGAAAATCTAAATAGGGATACGATATGCTGTGCAATGAGATCTTTCCCAGGACTGAGATCATTGCCAAAGAAGGCTTTGCTCGCCTTGTGCCCTTCCCGCCCACCGAATCCTTCTCCACTACAGTTCCTACAGCTTCACCTTTGGATAGACCATGAGAGCTGAATAAATACAGTATAATATGTGCATTTTAGAGGATTCCATTTAATAAAAGGTTCTCAAATTTATAAATTACTAATTCTAATTGCCAATATCTTATATTTTATGCTGCCTATCTATTAGAGAAAAAATAATCAATTAGCCAGGAAGTAAATTAACCTCCTTCAAATACTTAATGTAACCAGTACAAGGAGATTAAATGCATTATTGAATTATTTCTTATAAATCTTATTTCACATATTAAATAATATGGCTCTTTTTTTATTACCCAATTGGAAATACACCAGTTAGAATAATAACTTATGTGTTATAAAATCAATTTAATTAATCAAAGAAGAAAAAAAAGAATAAAATGAGAAAGAAATTGCTATAAAAAGAAGCCTAAAGAACTAACACTGGAAAACTCATGTTGAATAGAATCTACCGTTTTCAATTATGCCACCTGTTTCTCCTCAAAAGCTAATTAAAATAGACCTTAGGAAACATAATCTTCTATAACTTTAATTACATCTCTCCCCATCTTTTATTCCCCAAAGCAGAAAGAAATACAACTCCTAAGATATCCTTTCTTACTCAGCCACTGGAGTGTCTTCTCCCCTTTCGATCCTTTCTTCCTAATATGAGAAGTGGCTGCCCACCTTTCCAACTGTGCAGAATCTTGAGATTCAGAGTCTAGCAAAGGCATAATTTTAGAATTATTAAATTCAATTGCAATTTTATATTTCTTATATTTCTATACCTATCTATACTTCTCTCTATACCTAATTATATTTATATACTTATCTGTGAATATTCTCTATATTGACTATATTCATATATATACACACATATAAATATATACATGTACATAAATCTATGTATTGTATATTGTAATACTGTATTCACATATACACATATATCTACATTTCTGCTATCTAGTTAAATATAGGTATTATAGGTACACATATATTTCCATATTGATATCTTTCCATTTTCAAATTGTGATATGCATGTATTAGCAAATACATTGTTTGATATTCAGAACTAATTTTTCATAGAAACAATATTACATGTTCCCAGGCTAGCTCATCAAAATTTTATAAACCCATCATGCAGTTGGGTTATAAGCTCCACAACACTCACCTGACTTTCAGAGCCCTGGAAGAGAAAGCTACATTATGAAAGAAGAAATAAGACCATGAAGGATGGAAAAGGGAAAGGGTAGAAAAGTATGTCTTCAATTTCTAAGGTTCAAAACTCTGAAAGAGTCACTTTCTGGTGTCTCTCCTCTCCCTTCTTCAACCCACCTCCTAAATTTGCTGGTGCACTCAAGTGCCCTCCATGTTCAGCCTAGAGATCTCTATCAAGGTTACATTATTCCCACTCACTCCTCACGCCAACATTTCCTCAGTTTCCCTGCCCTATCATCCAAAGACCCACATACTCAGTGTAGATGAACTTTCATGGATGTTAGGAATTAATTTTCAGTCAATCAAAATACCTATAATCACACCAAACACATTTACATATTTCTTTCTCAAAGAATATGCTTGTGAATGTAAATTTAAAAAGAAGATTTTGAAAAAAATTGTAACTAAGGAACAAAAAGTAAGAGAATAGATGCAGTGGGTTATATATTATTTGGGGACAGGTCAGTTTTGATCAATGGCCAGACCAAGAAGCTGCTAACTTAAGATCCTGTTATTTCTAGTTAACCTTTCCACTGAGTAAAGCACTATATCCTTAAAAACTTTATTCCTCAACCCACACCTCACCACACACACACACACACACACACACACACACACACTTATACACACACACATTTACACAGACTGCACAGGGAAAGTTTCTCCAACAAAGACCAGATTAGCTGCAGAGAGAAATGATGGTGCCAGGCTCCTAGCCTGCAAGGATGTGTGAGCCCTAAACTCTCTATTAAAGAAAAATCCCATGGTAAAAAGTCTTTTAAAGATAACTTTAAGGGCGCCTGGGTGGCTCAGTGGGTTAATGCCTCTGCTTTCGGCTCAGGTCATGATCTCAGCGTCCTGGGATCGAGGCCCGCATCGGGCTCTCTGCTCAGCGGGGAGCCTGCTTCCTCCTCTCCCTGTCTCTCTGCCTGCCTCTCTGCCTACTTGTAATCTCTCTCTCTGTGTCAAATAAATAAATAAAATCTTTAAAAAAAAAAAAGATAACTTTAAAATCCCAATCCTGGCAAATAAATTCATTTTTCCATTGTCGTTATTGCCTTCAGCAAAATATTGAGTATAAAAAGCAACCACAGCAATATTCGGTGATCACCCTTCACTCTCCCCTTAAAACACATACTACTATGTGTTTTAATTACTTTATTTGTGGGTCCCCTACAGTGTTTGGGCTATAGAATGTGCTAGGAAACTGGCCAACATAGGACAAGATAATCCACAATGACCTCCAAAATGCTCTGAGAACATATCCCACAAAACCTATGAGGATCTTAAAAAAATTCCCCTAAAATATAAAATTCCACACTTCATATCCTGCATTTATGAGCATAACATGTATGTATCATATTCAATGGGGCAGCAAAAAACAACAGTAAGTCCACATTTGTCATTTAGTGCAAGCTGGCCCACAACAATGTGTAGAATGCATGTGGTTCATCTAGACACTATAAAAATGCATTATGCATTAAGCAAACAACAAATAGTGTTTTAACACTAGAGAAGCCTAAGCAAGAATGTAAATTTATTTATGAAGCCCCTTCAATGGGACTCTGACTCCTGCAGGGATGCACATTCTTAGCATGGCAAACAAAACTTAACAGGAGTTCCCATCGAGGAAGCATGGACTTGAGCTTTAAATAATTAACACTTTTCTCTCCCTTTCACTTACACCTATGGAGATTTCTTTGTCAATACTTAAACCAAGATGTTATCCTAATCACAGCAGCTGATTTGTAGAGCGCTCCCTTTATTAAAACATTGGGCAGAACATTGTATTTGAGGAAATTCAAAGACAGTAAAACAGGGGATACATCCACAGGAGTATTTTCTCATTAAATATCAGAGATTTGGTAATACTTAATCAGGAGGTGTAAATGCAGTGAACAGACATTCTTTACTTTAGTTCTTGTTGGGCCTATTATGACGATTTTGAAGTTTGCCAAGTTGTTGTTTATTTGTTTTTTTGTAAGGAGGGAGTTTTGCTATTGCTGTTTTGGTTTTAGTATTTGTTTTCAGCATTCTAGACTATGACTCTCACAGTTTAAAAAAAAATGCTTAAATGTTTTAAACCTGGATTCCAGAAATATGGGTTTTCACCATAATTCCAAAAGCAGCATTTCAAATCATTGCTTTAATAAGTCTCCATGGTTTTCACGTTTTAACTTTTTATGAGAGGACTATGAAGAAAGATGCAAACTTGGAAGAATAGGAGGTCCTATTCAAGAAGTCCCACTGCCATTGGGTACCACACGTGAAGCTCTATTTTCTATATACGTTATAATGCCTCTCCCATAGGACTCTTCAATTCTATTCAAATTTGACCTTACTTTCAGGATTTGACTCTCAATTCTGAAAACCCAACTATTAATTCTGAGCACTCAAATTTAAGAAACTGGAAATCTGAGACCCGATCAGATCAGCTTGTTTGAGAAATTGTACTTCATAACTTGCATAACCATTTCTTTCATGGAATCATTCCTATATCAAAAAGAAGATTGAAGAAAAGATATACATATAAATATGGATACAGATACATGTGCATGTGTATGTATAAACACACATATATACATAGAAAAGAAATAGGAATTTCAGTAGACTTCCATTGCCTCCAAAACAGCTCATTTTTTACCCTAACATTAAGGAGCCTTCATATCTGGCTCGAACATGTCTCTCAGACCCTATCTCCACGTGTCATCCAGGAAAAAATAAAAAAGGAGGAAGAGGCAGAGGAGGAGGAAGGAGAAATAAAACAAAAAATAATAAAATTCTTCTTAATCCAAACATTATCTCCTTGTGGCAGATTGTGCTTTTCTAAGATGTACATATCCCATCCCATAAGCTTTCTTGCCATGGATCTGGGTAGGGGGCTGGATATTCACTGGCCAACAGGAGATGCTGGAAATGATGCTGTGTGACTTTTGAGTCTAGGTCATAAACGAATACAGCTTCTACAAGAAATCCTCCTGACTCTCTCCTTCCCTCCCTCCACCCAACACCCAGTCCTCTCTCTCAAAACATGTGCTTTAGCAGTCCTGAGACAAGATGTGTGTTCTAACTATTCTGAAGCTGCCATGCTAGAAGACACTCATGGAGAGACCACACACAGAGCAAGAAATGTCTGAGGAGACCGAACTGGACCAGTCCCTAGATGTCTGAGGCTTCCCAACATCAACTAGTGGATATGCGATTAAGTAAGCCTTCAGATGATTCCATCTACCTCCCTTAGAGTCTTTCTGCTAAAGCCTGAGACGAGCAGAGCAAATTCATTTCTACTGCGCCTCTACTGTGCCTGAATTCCTGATTTACAGAATCTGTGAACTAAGAGATGACTTTATTTAAGCCATCAAGTTTTGTATAATTTGTCAAACACATATAGTAAAAGAAACATTCTTCCCTGCTGTGCTAATTGTCAGCAAACACAATTCTTTGGACAAACACATTTATTAGATGGCAAGAACTGTGCTTGGTATATTACTACTCCTCAAAACCATTTTGGAAATCATTCTTATTTTACAGATGGGGACAATAGCATTCAGAGATGCTAATAGCCTATTTGTTGTCACACAGATGAAAGGTGGAACCAATACCAATATTGGAACCCAGGTTCTCCTGGCTGTAAAATGCAGGATACTCTTTCCTTCATTGCTTCACCCTAAAAATCCACACTGTGGGAGAAATCAGGAGAAAGGTCCCAGCTATTGTACTGCACTCATAAAAACAAGCTTCACTCATTCCTCCCTTTTCAAACAACCTCAAAGATACTGAATCATTTCATTTACAAACTAATGCTAAATTATAGTTATTTCTAGATATGGTAAAGCAAAATAATATAAGCATAAGGGTGTTAAGTTAAAGTTGATTAATAGAAAACTATTTGGGATAAGAGACTTATTTTGAACACTATTAAGGGTGCCTGCTGTGTTTTGATTTTAAGGGTTATAAATTGCACTTTGACAAAAGTGCTCCTATGAATTATAATTACATTCATTTATTTCACAATGAATGTTTTCATTCAAAGAATTTACTGCTCTCTGTGGGCATACGATTAAAACCACATACTCAGACAATATTCACAAATTTCATGATCCCAGGGACTAAAAAAGAGTGATCAACTTCCCCCAGTCTGTGGTTGTTCTGAGTAAATTTCTGTACCTATAAAGATGCTCTTCTGGGGCTGGGCTGTGTTTGTATCAGGAGCTCGATGTCAGAATGCCCTCTGTCCTGACATTTTCAAGGGCAAAAGGGTTACATTTATATTCCAATGGATTGAGTTTATAAAAAGCCATCTTTATAATTCTGGAGCCTTCAAGAGAAAGCTTTTCTTTGGCAATGAATAAAAACAAAGGCAAAAGATGAAAGGAATCATCTTTTAAAGAAAACAAAAAGGCTTCTACAAAGAAGTGCCTAACTGTAGAAAGTGGAAAAGAAGGTGCATTGTATTTGGAGTTAGAGTGGATTAGATGGAAGGCCCAATGGACCAATAGCTTTTCTTTACTAATGTTGAAGTTAGGGAGAAAATCACTTTTGAAGGCTTCATCAACAAAGCTGACAGGCAGGAGTTCAAAATATAGCCCCAATGTTTCTATTTTGCTGGGGTTCCAGAAGAATTAGTGTGAGAAAACTCTACATGTAAAACAGACTGAGTGTGATGTGTCTATTTCAAGGCAATAAACACATCAGGAATAATTTGGAAACTAGCCACTATTTTGGTTTTATATGATGTCAATCAACTGATTGGGTTGATTTTTTACCATAAATGACCTATGTTTAAACTGACAGAATGGTGGATTTGTATAAATACTGTACAAGGCTAATGATATAAAGAAGTATATGTATCTACACCCCTTCTCTAATGTACCTGTTTTCACTAGCTGAAAGAAATTCAAAGAAAATTATCACTTCTACAAAAAAAAAGGCAAAAATATGTTCAGCATTTGTTTGGCAGTGAGTCTTTATAAAGGCAGGAGGCAACCCAAACGCAGCCCCACCAAGCTCTTTCCCCAGGAAACACTCAGCATCTCAGCATCTCACCACACTCAGCAACTCAGCATCAACCCACTGTAAACTCTGAACTGTGTCTGGGAACATTCATGTCGTATTTTAATTTATTTTGTGCATCCGTTAGCAAGATGTATCCTAAGGTATCAGAAAAGCTTAAGACAGGTTATTCTGGGGTCTGAGAATGCTATTTTTTTTTCATATAAACTAATAATAATTGTTCACTTTACACTATTTAGTCTTATGAAAGGTTTCACAGAACTCTACCTTCAGAAAGCAGAGCAAACCTGTTTATAGAATTGGAGGTACTCAAAATACCAAGCAAGAATACATCCATACAAGAGGAATAGGCCAATAAAAATGAAACCGTTCCAGTCACATCTTCATTTTCAGACTGAAATCTTCCCCCGAACAGTACCTTAACGTAAAGTGGTTTTGTTAATAAAAAATGTGAAGTGAACACTATGTTCTCCTTTATTATGCCACGGTTTTGGTCTCTGACTTTAAAAATAAAAGACTTGAGCCAAATTAGACTGTTTTCTTTTAAATCCTAGTTTCACTTGTTTTTAGCACCTCATTTTAAGAAACATCTGTCCAGTCTGGCTCTTGGGAAGATGTTCAAAAACAAGTGTCCTCATTCGAATGTTAAGGGATTCTCCTAAGGGAGACAATGGTCCTTTGAAAGCATGCAAACACTATCAAAACATCTACAGTTCTTGAACTTCTTAATCAAGTTCAATGTACAGTGCACAATATGAACCAATTTCATCCTTAATAAAAAAAAAAGAATTGTGTGCTTCCCTGATATTCTAAGATATCATATTGTTTTTGTATAGGAAGATGAATATTCAGCGGCCCATTAGTTTTGAAGCAATCTTGGTCGAGCCTAAGATTTTACAGAGAAGAATTCAAATTGAACACAGCTAACCTGGAATCTGAGTTTGTGTACAATACATCTATATACAAATCCACACATTATATTTGTGTATGTAGGTAGAGGATGAAAATCCTCCAAGTTCGGGTCCAAGGCACAGAACAATATCATGAAGAATTACTACATATTCTAATTCTCACCAAAAGAAACCTACATATGTTAACAGACACCTACTATATTTCAGAGATGATAACATACATTGTATGTATATTGTATACATGCTATCTTCCTTTATCTTTACAACAATTACATAAGATAGGTAATAGCCCCATTTCAGAGATAAGTAAAAGGAGATACAAGGAAGCTAAAACATTGGTCACATTCACAGAGTTTTAACTGACAAAACTGGGATCTGGATCAGAGTTATTTTGACTAAGAGGCCCAGGAACTCCGTCCTAGTGAGTGGCCATCCTAATGGAAGTAATAACTACTACCAAAATGAGAAAAAGATAAAATACCATCAGTGATTTATTGAAACCACACAGTAAAAAGAAAATCAAGATAAGTTTGATGCATTAAAAAATAGCTGCCTAAGGCTTAGTTAAATGTTGAAAGCTAGTTATCAGGAACTGATATACTCTCAAGGCAGAAAAGCAAATACAAGTAAATCAGACAGATCAAACTTTAAAAAAATGTAAATCTTTCTATGAAGTTAATGTATAAGACATAGGATTTCCTCTGGCAGAGAAGAGCTTGTATAAGCTTGATTTTTCACTGTCTTAATTGAAAGGAAAGTCAATTAACGTTTTCCTGGAAGACCTTCAGTGCCATCCCAAAGAACAAGGTGCATGTTAGACACATTTCTGAATGCATCAAATGCCAAAATCTACTCAAAAAATTCCATATATATTGTTTGTTAAATCAAATTTAGTCCTTAGATTTTATGGGTTTAAAGGAATATCTGGAATGCCTGGCAAAAAGCAAACAAAACAAAACAAACAAAAAACAAAAAGAAACCCATAATCTGTATCTGCTTTTAAAGGGTTTTCTTTCAAGTATTCCCAATTTCTTATACCAAAACTTGTCACGGTCTCTTGCAATACTCTGCCAGAATATATGGCATCCCTAGAAGGGATGAAAAAAATGTCTTCTAATTGATTCAAAAGTAAAACTACAGCATTTTCAAAAGAAAACCAAAATGAATGCCCTTTTAGGAAAGTTCAGTGAGGACAACACAAACCGTATGTTCCAGGTATGTGATGGGAACCACATGGTCCATGAGGCTCCTTGCACTTGATAGGCTGCACCTGAAGTGCCAACGTCAACAAACAACAACGTTTACTGTGACTGCGGTTACAGCCAAGGCCAACGGAAGTGTGGGCTCTGCGAGCCTCACTCTCATTTTCTAATGTCAAGCAAGAAAACTGACATTTTAGGGTACACTCTTGCTATCCAAAGCAAATATGTGCGATGGGAAAAAGGCAAATATTAAATTCTGAAGTAAATAAAACAAGAGGTCTTGGGTAAAATAGGAGAGCCTAATCTCTTCCAGCTACTCTCCTCTTATATTAAGTTTTACATTTTATACATGAGATGTATCCCCTGAGAACTTTATCCACATCAGC
Organism: Ailurus styani; assembly: GCA_002007465.1. Taxonomy (NCBI): domain Eukaryota; kingdom Metazoa; phylum Chordata; class Mammalia; order Carnivora; family Ailuridae; genus Ailurus; species Ailurus styani. Next base: position 535,579 of record LNAC01000794.1, on the reverse strand, counting down.
AGCTTTTCCACTTTGTAGATGGTAAAGTTGTTTCATAAATAATTGAAAGAGCTGGGTTCAAATCTTTGCTGTTTGATTGTTCATATGTGCAATCTCTCAAAAGATCAGAAAAATAGGCACTTGAGCTATATCAATTTCACAGTTTTCTAAAATTACAGATGCCAGCAAAATTATCCCTTTTTACAATAAAATATTCACTAGATGATGAGAATGTGAGAATTCTTTGGATTGAAAACAAGGACTTCATTTGCATTAATAGACATCCTATCCCATTTACTTGACGCTGACCAATAAATGTATAATGGAGCACAATGTATTAAGTCTTCATAAACAGAGAATAAATGTATTTTTATCTTTCCGTAACTCCTTCTTTTCCCTTGTATTCATCACAACCTGTTACTCTCTCATTAAATAGTAAGATCATATGATAAAGACACTGGATTATTTAAATATGTGCTGAAAAGGAAAAAAAATGTAAGATCTCCAGTTAAAAACTATGAAACTAAAAACTATGAAAAAGATAGTCACTTTAGTATATGAAAAGGAAGGTCTCCTTTGTCCAAGGAGAGATACTTAGGACTAGATATAGTTATTTTATTTTTTTCTTAAATGAGCAGAAACTTCTCCTTGACAGGCATCAAAAATGAAGTATCTAGCAGTCGGTGTGCACAGGCATTGTAAATACTGTCAGATAGAGATGACAAATGTCCTGGATCCAGGTCTCTGTCTCATCCTTCCTGCAGGCTATGTAATTCTGTGGTCACTAAGAGAATCCAGTCCTAACAAAGTGGGTAAAAAGCACAGCCTCGGGTGCCTGGGTGGCTCAGTCAGTTAAGCAGCTGCCTTCCGCTTGGGTCATGATCCTTGGGGTCCTGGGATCGAGTCCTGGGTCAGGCTCCCTGCTCAGCAGGGGCCTGCTTCTCCGTCTGCCCTTTCCCCCTGCTTATGATCTCTCAGTCTTTTGCTCTCGTGCTCGCTCTCTCTCTCAAATAAATAAATTTAAAAAAAAAAAAAGAGCACAGCCTCTGAATTTCACAGTTTACATTCTAGCTTTGCCACTTACTTTCTAATCTGAGGTTGTATTCTCTCACTCGGGAGGGAGCCTCGATGGACACCAAAATCTATGTCATAAATTCATTATAGGATTTCACTTAGATATGTGTCCATAGCTTTGAGAATAGCATCCAATATCTTTGGATATATCCTTGGATAAACCTATTTATCCTTGGATAAATCTATGCTGTAATCATTGAGGGATGGTGCTATTACTAGTAAGACACCATAACATATTTTTCAGGTTTCTTATTCACATCACATGAGCCATAATGACCTTTGCAATGATACAGCTTCTTCCTACAGAATACCAAGCTACCCATTCATGGTTAAATGAGGTTAAGAAAGATGCACGAAACGAATCTCCATCGAACTACATTCAATGATAATTTTCTCATCCATAAAATGGTCTGTTCAAATAATTTCTAAAGTCCCTTGTAGTTGTACCTCTTTATTATTCTAAACATACGTCCTCATATTTATGTCATCAATGTGTGTTTGTGAATGTATTTGAAGGATCTTCCCAATTTGATGTCAAGGCAATGAGGAACTGAAACATGGGCCAAAGAAGAGGTCCTTCGAAATTACTGATTAAAACCATGATGGATTCATTAATGTTTTTAATTACATTCCTCTTAAACAATGGAGATATATAAGTCAGGTGAAAGTGACTCTGGGAATCATCCTCATAAGTTGTGTGTGTGTGTGTAAGCACAGCACTATGATTCTAGTTCTATCTAATTGGGCAGCAATGTGATAACCAAAATTGAAGTTTGTAGGAAGATACACATAGGGTATGAATAAGTAAATACTGAGAAGGGAATTTCTCACTCCTTGCAACCTAAAGACCTGTTGGAGTAATCTGTGGAATCAGAGGGTGTGATATCATGTTTGGTCCCATGTGTTTTACAGTATTACTGTTTCTGTACATATTGAGTGAAAAGGGAATACATATGTGGATAGAATTTTTAAAATTCCTCTCCTAGGAATCCTAAGTCTTCCTGCAACAAAATCATATCATTGAGTTTTTATCTCACATACATGATTTTAACATAAATTTCTTCTTTAAAATATTTATAGCTAAAAATAAATTCAGCAACATATCAATGGGGCTGATTTATTCAGAGAACACACTGCATATTTCTCATCAAATGGAGCAAAATACCCAAGAGTGATGTTAAAATTAAAAAGAAGATAGTAAGGAAGTGATGGAGATTGGAGAAAAAAGTGAAAGCTGGAGGAAAAACAGAAGAAAAATATCAATTTCATGGTAGTACTGAGAAAAGGTCTGGTACATGGGCACATTCTAGAAACGTGTGAGCAATTAACAGGCAAAATTTTGATTAGAGTAAAATTCCTTTTTATGTAAGTTTAAGATTAGAGAATCTGTTATTTACTTTCAATATTCAAAATAAGCCAAAGTACTTTGAATATTCAAGTACTGAGGCTTCCTTTGTAGCCCACAATTTTAATCTTCTCTTCCAATATTTAGCAGACTTGATAATAAGTAGGGCAATAAATTTGACTCCAACGTGTCCTCCTTTCTCTTACCACATGAAGGGAGGCACCAGTGAATCTTAGAAAGGTAAATCTTTAGGAACCAAAGGAAAATTACTAACCCTCTCTTAATTAAGAGTCTAGAGTGCAAAACCATTTAGAAGTGACATGGGGGGAAAATATTTTAAGAGAAACATTAAATGACATGCGATATAATTATTTCTCATAGCCTCAACTCCAAATACTCCCCATGGCCATAGCTCTAAAATATATATTGTTTCATTTGATTTGAGAAGGACCCAAGGAAGAAAGGAAGGACATGAAATAATATTTTAAAAAGTAATTTGTACAAGAGAATCTCTTCCTAGTTTCCCTCTCCTCACCCTACTCTCCTGCCCCCCAGAAAATCTCCTGTGGGGAGCATCTGGAGTACCATGTTCAGAAGGACTAGGTCCTCTGAGGATTATAGGAGAAAGAGCTATGATCCATTAGTAATGTCTGCCTTGAACAATGAGGGAGAGAACAGCAGCAGCAACATGCAAGGAAGAAAGGAATGAAACTTGTCAGAATGTCTATCAGTTTTGGAATTTCATAAGTCTTGGCACCTTCATTACATAAGAATTTAACGAAATTGAAAGTGTTTCGTCTCACTATACTTTTGGTACAAACAACATTCTAAACCATTTTGGGCATGCCTGGGTGGCTCAGTGGGTTAAAGCCTCTGCCTTCGGCTTGGGTAGTGATCTCGGGGTCCTGGGATCGAGGCCCCCATAGCGTTCTCTGCTCAGCGGGGAGCCTGCTTCCTCCTCTCTTTCTGCCTGCCTCTCTGCCTACTTGTGATCTCTCTCTCTGTCAAATAAATAAATAAAATCTTGGGAAAAAAACATTTTTGAAGTTGTAAAATAGTAACCAGATTCTGCTTGGCCAATTTTTATTTCAGCATTAACCAGCTTACTTAAAATAACTTGGTCATGACTTCCTTTCACATTTTTACAGTGATGTGATCAAATAGTCCTGTAATCTAATACTAACTTTCTACCAAAAACAACTTCATACAACTTTATTCCTTCCTAATAGTTCTATTTCATTCCAAGAACATATCAGCTTATGTTTCAAAAATGGAAGCTTTGAAATAGTGCCACTTGATTCATAATCATGTTGTTTTTCCCTTCATACCTCCTACTTCTCTCATTCTTTTCCAGGTCCCCTGGGCCCAGAACTGAGGCATCTACCTCTTAGATTACTCGCCTGTTTTCTCTTTGGAAGACTCAGACTCCACCTTAACGGTATCTAATAGTCCCATGATTTTTCTGTTTGACCATGCCACCCACCTTCTTCAGACTCTCAAGCAACTTTGCACTAATTTATAAATAGGATACAAGATCTGCACTTACATAGATGGGCAATGAGGGTAATGGAAATACATGGGACTAAGGAGTCAAAGGCAGATTAATTGCAAAAATAGACAACCTGTAATCTCAATAGTTTGACACAATAAAATCTATTTTCCATTCATGTCACAGTCTAATGTGATTTGTAGGGAGGCTTTGCTCCATGTAGACATATTCAGGAAACTCAGTTTCCTCCATCTAGTGCCTTCATCATCCTCTACTCCCCAGAATCTTCCACTGGATCCTCTACCTTCAACCAAGAGACCAGGGGACAGAGAAAGCATGTAGAAGTCCTCACTCTTAAACTAGTTTAGAGGTGACACAACTCACTTTTGCATCATTCCCAATCATATTCCATTAATCATGGCCCCATCTAACTGCTGGAGAAGCTGGTAAATTTGATACAGTGGTATGCTTATAAATACAAGAAGACAGTAGTGAGCACTAGCAAAAGCTATTTTTAGCAATAAGCTTTGACTTTCAAAAAAGAAGCATACTGATATTTTCAATATCTCAAAAACGTGTTGTGAGGGTCAAGTAAATAAGAAATACTTTTTAAGTTGTAAAGTGCTATGTAAATAAAAGGCTCATTGGCCTCCAGACATCCACAAAGATTCTTTGTCAGACTTGAGATTTCCCAAATTCATGAATATAGAAACATTTTTATAGGTTTCAGGTCTTCCCCTAAACTGTATTTCCAACAATGAGACTTCTTTCCTAGTCACAGTTATATACCACAAATTTACTTGATTTTTCAACTCAAAGGTATTTCTCTTGTTGATAAGGGTTTCAAAATGGAAACAGTTTTTATTTATTTTTATTATTATTATTTTTTAAAGATTTTATTTATCCATTTCACAGAGGGAGAGAGATCACAAGGAGGCAGAGAGGCAGGCAGAGAGAGGGGAGGAAGCAGGCTCCTCGCTGAGCAGGGAGCCCGATGCGGGCCTCGATCCCAGGACCCTGAGATCATGACCTGAGTCGAAAGCAGAGGCTTTAACCCACTGAGCCACCCAGGCGCCCTGGAAACAGTTTTTAATAGGTCTCAAGTGTTTATGTAAACTCATTCAAAAAAACTAAAGAATAAAACAAGATCAACATGCAAACGTTTGAGAGTCAACTATGTGTACTGCTCAGCTGCAGATCCTCTTAACTCACCCACACCAGTTTTAGCAACAGTGTGATTCAAATCCAGACTCTAAAGATCAACAAAGTAAGTATTGCTCGTCACAGAATTCTGAGGTAACTTAAAACTAGTCATAAGTGTCCATGGTATGTCTATCATTATTTGGCCTATGTGTTATTATGCTCTTGGAATTTTTGAGAAAATTGCTCATGTTTTGCATTGTCTTCCAGTTTACCATATCTCCCATCCATTCCTTTTAAGCAACTCGGAAAATCCTATTTCCCAAAACCTTACTCCGCTGAGTAGTGTGTCTTTGGTGTCTTCACCTGACTGAAAACCTGACCTGACTGAAACCCTCCCACAGGATCATTCACTCTCCTCGCATAACAAACATATCCTTTTCTTCCATGGTCACCCACCTTGATCAGAACAGACTGGGATATCAGAGACAACAGGACAGAACCTGTGTCAAGTAGCACATGGAGGAATACAGGCATGGAGGTACTTAAATGAAACATTTACTGTGTTATTTTATTCCCCCAAATTCTTATTCTTCGTAGGCACATTGCCAGGACCGAGGAAATAAAGGTAGTTAATCTTCCTCAAGGAGCTCATATTCCATAAGGGGCACATATCAATCAATTGTCCATATTCGATGTAAGTGATAGACTTGAAGTCAGAGGAAATGCTCTGTAGTTATGAGGAAATGTAGCATGTTAATTGAGTTAAGTGAGCTGTTTCTATAGAGCAGAATTATGAGACTGCTTTGCATACATTTGTATGTTGGTTGCTCTAAGAAGTCCCATAGTAAAAGCGAAACAAAACAGAGAAAAAAAAAAAACACCTCCACACAACAAAACAAGCAAACAACTTGTGTTTCTTCAATATATGTGTGTGGGGTTTTCTCCAAATACAGCACCTGTTAATAACACCCAGTCTAAACACTAGATTGAGAAGTACTACTTCAGGCATAGAGGTAGAAAGATCAGAAAGCAAGCAGATGTTTTCATAATGTAAAAATAAATAATTTATATTATTCAAAAGCATGTAGGATCACATCTTTCTAGGCACAAATCTCAGTATAGTGTTCTAAAGAAAATTCTTTCATTAATATTCTAGTGCTTGCACTTATTTTAAGTCTTACTTTAAATAATTATGCAAATCTCTGGATATTTTACATAGACATGAAAAGATGATCTAACAATGACAGTAATGGAATTTGTTTAAATAAGAGAATACACTTGCCACACACAGCAAATGGATGTTTAAAATCTAGATGAAATAAATAATTTTCTGGAAAAGATAAATTACAGAGATCGACTCAAGAAGAAATGGGAAACCTTAATAGAAAATAGCCATGGGAGAGACATGAAAAAGTTGTAAGTTTTTGTTTTGTTTTGTTTTGTTTTGTTTGCTCCTTAGCTAAAGGAAGCAAAACCTACAGAGCTACCCAATTTAGAGAAGCCTCTAGCCCCAAAGCAAGCTCACACCGATAACATTCACACTAACAGCAACGTCTAGAGCAAAAGGCTGATGGAAAATTTGATTTGAAGTCAGTCCCACTGAAATATAAATGTTCAGGGAGTCAGTATTTTTCTTGGAAAAGTTGAATTAACAAGAAAAATATTTTTAGGTAGGATCTTAACATACCCACTGGCAAAAGATAAAAATGGAAAAGAACAATACATTTTCTTCAGGATTAAAAAGCACTTGTTTTCTGTATGAGCCAAGGAAAACTAATTATTTGGTTTTCCTTAGACATTTTTACATAAATTCAGAAAATAAAGCAAAAGTTCACAAATTTAAACCCCGCTTTCTTTTTAAGCCGTGTATACTAAATATCCATTATTTGTTGATATTGGCAGTCTATAGACTAGCTCATGTTTCTGTGTTTAGCTTTCATAGCTGCTTAAATCAAGATACATAGCTTTTTGTGTGGCTGCTGATGTCTTTCCTACCACATAACCTAGTGGTTGAGGATTGTAACCTCTGCTACGTCATCTTTAGTTAACCCAAAGAACTTGCATCTGTTAAGATATTTTCAGCTGTAAATAAAAAGGATATTTTTCTCTCACATAAGAGTGGAGGCAGGGTGGTTTATCCTGCATTGAGGACAGCATGGGGGGCTCAGTATCGGCCCATCCACCTCTGGCCCCCGCCCTTCTCACTGTGCTGGCCTGCCCTGGAAGATCAGCTTCTCTCATGGTCCCAAGACACCGACACCGGCAGCAGTTACAAACACCAGATATAGAGGAAACACTCAGGGAACATTCCTGTTGTGTAGTCCTCTCTTGAGATGACTAAATCCTTGGCAAAAATTCCCCAGCAGATTTTCTCTTAATTTCTATTGGCCAGAAGTCATTTATATGCCTCTATTTAAGTGCATCACTTAACAGGGAAAGTGAGACTACTATATTTTTTTGACCAATAATATTCACTGCTTAGGACACAGGCACCACAGGCACACATAGCTCTTCAGAATGAAGATAAATAAAATCCGGATTCTATTACTAGCAAAGAAGAAGGAGGCATCTACTAGTTAGGCAACCAACAATGTCTGTCATACAATTTGTTTATATGCATAAGCAATATCAAATATCCATTTGTAATATAAAGAATCATTCTGGTTGTTAAATCATTTGTGTAAATGACCATAGGTAACTTTGGACAAGTGATACCATTTTATTCTATTTTCTCACCAACAAATCCAATATACTGTAGCTGAATCTTATAAAATCATAAAATTCTAAGGTATAAGATACTTGATATTTGATAAACTGATCATTGATAAATCAAATTAGATTTTAAATTTGCTAGGGATACTTGTTACTTAATGAGAAACTTCATTTGAAAATTTTTGTTTTTGAATATCCAGTGTACTTAAGTTAGAAATGCCCATTTACTATCTCTCTATTCTCACATTATCCTTTGGATTTTTTACTCAGACGCCTACTCCAAACCAAAATCTGGATCATATCAAATGTCCACTTGGCTCCATGCTCTATATGGGGTTTCTTTTCCGTACCCCATCTGACCTAAGAAAGTAAAGTAGGTCCAAGAGACATCCAAGGAATCCAGTCAGCAGAGACATCTTCAGAATCAGCAGACCTCAGCTGGACTGTGGACCAGAGCCGATCATCACATTAGGTTTCTCAATGGAGCCTCATACACCAGTGGAGAGAAAGAGACACTGGCTTCCACTGGCCTTGCTCAGCTATAGACAGACTGGGGCAAGATGCTTTTCTCTCATCTTACAGAGAAGAGGGTACGTTATTTTAAATGCAATTCACCTCCTTTCCGCTAATTTATTGATTCATTCACTTAATGAACAAATGCTTATTGAGCACATACTTGCGTCAAGCATTACATTAGATTCTAGGTGTGTGGGGAAAAAGACAAATACAAGGTGGAGGAGAGAAGCAATAACCAAGTAATCAAAATGTGGAGTGTTATGAATGAAATAAACATGGTGACAAGGTAGACTACAGACCTACTTAGGATGGCCAAAGAAGGCCTTGCAGAAGAGGAACACGTGAGAATGGGTGGATCAGGTTAAACACAGAGAGAATTCCAAGAAAAGGGAAGACCATGCATGCAGGTGTCAAGACAATCCAAATACAGTGAGCAAACAAGGGTCTGAGATGAGATGGGGACAGACAGGGAAACAGGAGCTAGATCACGAAGGGCTTCGTAACCCAAGTGCAGATTTTTTACTTTATTCCAAGTTAAATGATTTAATGATTCTATGAATCCAGACAAATTGCTTCTGCTACAGAAGGTTCTAAGAACTCTAAAAAGTGTTCTTTTTTTTTAAGTACCCTTGCCAGAATTGTCATAAAATACTGCTGTTAGAACCAGAGGTGTGCTGAAAAAGAGATGCTCTCTTGGACTTCCCAATAACAATTTATTCATGTTGCTTGTTTTCTCTTTCTTTTTAAAATCGAGTGGGTTACAATATGCTCTTAGAAGCATCAAAACAATAATACTTTCTGGCCTAGCAGAATTATATTGTTCTCCACTAAATATACACAGCCCCATTTTCTAATATTTGTTTGGCTTTCTGACAAAATTTGGAGATAGTACCAAAGAAATTCATAATCACAGAATTACGGTCAAAATTAAATGAAAGAGTTGGCTTAAACTGAATGGACAAGTCTCATTTCTGAATACTTTGGAAAAAGAAACTGGGGAGGAAGCTTTTAAGGATCCTTATGTACCATCATCAGCTTATTAAGCAGAAAAATGTTATAGCCCAATGAAATGGATCATGGGGCTCTTTAAGTATAAAATTAAATCATTCCTTACTTAGTTGGGTTTCCAGATTGTGAATTTATTATTGCTTTTGGATTTTTAAGAAAAGATTGCTCAGTGTGTGTGTGTGTGTTGGGGGTACACAATTTTATGGATACAACATCACTGATGGGAAGAGTAAATAACTGGAACATCTTTCTACCAGAACGTATTGGTAAATGTGGGTTATTTTTATCCCTTAATTTTTCATCTATTACCATAAAGCACATAAAGCATTCAGTTATAAACTTCTGAGGTCATAGACAGTATCACTTATAATCTTCTGTGGTTTGCTATGAGTGAATTAGTACAAAGTATATCGTAAGTATTCAATAACATTTGTGAAATTTTATTATCTAAAATTGTATATAAATATAAGACTTTTACATAATTTTCCATTTACAAGTAGTTTCAAATATATTTCTCACAGAAGAAATGAAGTTCAAAGCTGACCATTTCAATACTATAAAAATTGTAGTAGTAGAATTTATAAGAGCTACTATATATTGAACACCTACTGTGTGTCAGATGTGCTATTCAGTGCTTCATTCAAATCTCTGTGTGAGTCACTGCTGTGACTGAAGTACGAATTTTTGGAAAGGTAGGTAAAATTCAGGGACCAAAGAGTGGGAAAAATGGTGGGGAAGAGTTGGAAATTGTACTTGTAGGCATAGTTTAAATATTTGAGAAAAGACCACTCTAATTGCTTAAATACAAGAAGTACATGTTGGGGTGCCTGGGTGGTGCTGTCGGTTAAGCATCTGACCCTTGGTTTTGGCTTAGGTTGTGATCTCAGCGTCCGTGCTCAGCACGGAGTCTGCTTGAGATTCTCTCTCCCTTTCATTCTGTCCCTCCCACTCATGTTCTCGCAATCTAAATAAATAAATAAATCTTTTTAAAAAGTACACCTCATATGTTCACAGAACAAGTGTAAAGGTGATGTACATTTATCAACGCATAGCTGGATCTCAATATCCCTCAGCCATTTTCTATTGAAGGTTTTATCTATGCTTGTACTCTCTCAAGTTTTATTTAATGTCTGGAAAAACCACAAAAGGGTTCATTCTGTTACTGAGCATAGGAATGCCACCATGAGCTGATGTTCAATTGCATCCTGAGGGGATTCTACACCTGTGACCTCACGTTGAAACAGCCTGAAAACTGTCCCCAGGGAGAACATGCAGAAATATTCAGGAAAATAAAAGAAGCAGTCTTTCTGCAAGAAGCTTGGTACTGATCTGTCTGGGCTGGAGAGTGCCAAGCAATCCTACCTTTTATTTTCACTGCTTTATCCTGTTTTTGATGTGATCAGCACATACCTTCTCAGTGCTTAATAATTACAGCAATCTTGCTCATAGTCACAAAGGTGGTAACCTATGAAATCCCTGAGGGAAACTGAAGCAGACTCTGGGAGTCTGAGTGCCCAGGACAGAAAAAGAGAAACTATAATTCACAAGTACCAAAAATAGGGTTACAAAGATTGCATTCAAACTGATTATACATCCATGGGAAATTATTTCCAAATTCTGCTCTCTTCCCTCTAAGAAGATTCTATGTCCCTGCTCATGAGCATGTGACTTGTGCTGCCTCCTTGGAGACAGAGCATCCCTCCCTGTCAGAGGTCTGGCCGTGTGACTTGTGTTGACCAACAGGATATGACACGATATACACTGGGTCTAAGCAGAGATTTATGTGTGACAGAGTGGCTCAATGCAGTCTCATGTTTTCACCTGTTACTGTAAGAATGGTACAGGCCAAAGAAGGGTAACTCCTTGAGTTTGAGTCTCAAAATGAGAAGACAAACATAGATTCAAGATAGCTGACCCACCGCTGCCACCTGTAATGTAAATATTAAATAAATGTTTTTGGTTACAAGATATAGTTTAGAGGTTGACTGTCACTACAGTGCACACATTATCACCAAGACACTAATATGTTCAGCTCGTGAATGTTAGTTCTACACTGAGGAATCATGGCGCTTATGTTTGGGTTGGATGTGATGATACGGGTAAGAGCAGCAGAGAAATCCCCTCGTGATCTGGCCTTTATGCCAAAATCGTAGGTAAAAGGATTCAATCATCGGATGACTTGTAAATATATATATATCTCAAAACTATTGAATCTACCTTTAGGTCACTATTAAGGTCACTAAGTTTAATAGTGTATTTAGGACTTTATTACATTATTGGTTTCTTTTTTGTCTGACATAGTGAAACTTACTTAGTCATATATTAAGAATCTAACAAAAGCTAAATTTTGTAAAACATGGCATTGATTTGAGGAGAAATTATGCCTAAGTGGAAAGTTTTCTTTAACTCACAAGTGATCTTCAAATGGAAGATTACAAACTCACAATACTAACAAAAATGCTGTAGGGCTGAAAAGCCCTGAACCCAAAACCAGCACTAGCACCTGTGATACAGGAGCACACTCCAGACACGGGGCATGAGGAAACAGTATCCATTTGAGGTGGTGAAGCCTTTTTTCTTTGGTTAAAGTATGAATTTCTTATATCCTATCAGAATTTTTGTTATCACAAAGCACACACCCCTTTTCCTAACTCCTAAATAATGAAAAAAACCCACAGAATATATGATCCTTTAAGTGAATTTCTAACAAGTAATGAAATTCAGATGAACTGTATAATGATTCCTCATTTTCTTTAGGAAATCTATCAGTTCAACTCTTTGCCTTGAGGACAGATGCTAAACAGTTGCTCTCGCAAGTTATTAAATCAAGTTTCTGGGTTTTGCAGGGTCTTTCAACATATCCCTGACAGGAAAATGAGGCAGACAAAGAAACTCTATCCATATACTGCATTTAATTAAAAGCAACCAAAAAAAAAAGAAAGAAAGAAAGAAAGAAAGAAAGAAAGAAAGAAAGAAAGAAAGAAAGAAAGAAAGAAAAGAAAAAAAAGATTACTGAAAAAATATAAATAGATGGTCAGTGTTCTTTTCAATTAAACATTTTTTTTCTTTTCTCTTCCCCACTATAAGCACTTGCAGACATTGCTTTTTCCATATCCTTTAACAACCAGAATCAAATACCACTACAGTGGGTCATTTAGAGCACGTTTCATAGCATTATTTTAAAAGGAAATGGGAAAATAAACTGATTCCATTGGGTAATATTTGAAAATAATCTTATGAAAATTTATGGAAATTAAAACCAAGTGTTTCTGATCTGTGATTCTACTTGGTTGAGCCAGTGAGTCTCACAAATACAATTTCATATACCGGTGTGAATGTTTAATGTACTAGATAACCAAGTTGCAAGAAATTATTCTTTTCTGAAATGTTATCCATCAGATTGCTTCAGTACAATCTTGATTGAAAAGCAAGCCCAGTGCAAAAGCAGCAACACCTCTGCACTCTGTGGTCATATTCTGCACAGTGAAGAAGCAATTTTACATTAAACTCTACAGAAGGCGCAGGGAGAATTATCTGTTGTGATGAGTGCAAAAACTAAAAACAGCCATTTAGTAAACCCTAATTAATGTGACCATTTAAAAAAGTCTACCAATGAGGTGCTTCCTATTCTTTAGGTTATGGATCGTGCACCTTTTTCAAATATCAAAGATGCTAGAAGCCGATTACAAAATTTACAATGGCTGAATTCCTTAAATGTGGGGTATGCAAAAAAATAGATCAGTAATGTCTGAACAGCAATACCCAATAACCAGTTAATAAAATCCTTATTATCTTAAGTGTCATTTCAAATAGCTTCAGTTTTCCAGATTTCACTCACTTTTTTTTTAATGAGTCCATGTGACATTCAGCAGGTATGTATCTTAAACTATAGTTTTACCTCCATCCCAGAATATTTCTTTCATTACCAGTACCATCAATAAAAATGCATCTAAATTATTGTTTAATGTATTGTAGTAAATTCTCAAATTCCACTTAGAAAGTCATCAGCCAAGAAAAACCAAAGGCCGTTTGTTTCTCCATTTCAGATCTTCATCAAGCAACTGCTTTATCGTCATGCACTTAAATTCATTTCTTCTATTGAACATCTCCCTCTACAAATAGTGTTATTCAATTACATAGCTCCACAGCACACTGGCGGTCAGCTGTTAATAGCAAAGATGTATTATGGTGTGCTTTGATTATTTCTAAAGAGTGAGAAAAATAATACATCGCACTGCAGAGATTCTGTCATAGGCCAGTGTTTTCATGCACTTGTAAAAAAACAGATAGGCAATGGAATATAGAAGTACATAGGAGAAGGGAGAACCCCATTTCACTAAGAATAATTAGAAAAATAACTAAACAGTAAACAAACCCCAAAAAAGAAAAAAACAAAAAAACAAAAACACAAAAACTGACATTGCATTAAATCTGACATTCCACTTTCAAATAACCTTTGGCTAGTGTTTGAGTTGCTGGAACAAGATGTGTCTGTCCTTTAAATACCATTGCCTTTTCCCCAGCAACAATTTTTTTTTTAAAGATTTTAATTTATTCATTTGACACAGAGAGAGAGATTACAAGTAGGCAGAGAGGCAGGCAGAGACAGAGGAGAGAGGAGGAAGCAGGCTCCCCGCTGAGCAGAGAGCCCGATGTGGGCCTCGATCCCAGGACCCTGGGATCATGACCTGAGCCAAAGGCAGCGGCTTTAACCCACTGAGCCACCCAGGCGCCCTCCCCAGCAACAATTAATTTAAGTTACAAAGAAGAAACATAAAAGTTGGGATTTTAAAGAAGGTAAACATTTTTTTAGTGCTGTAATTTAGGAAAAAGAAGGAGTAAGAATCCTTTTAGTTGCCCTAAGGGGGGAAAAAGTATCCAATCTTGGAAAGATGAAATAATACACATAAAATTTTAACTCAATTATTACAATGACAGAAAATAAATGTATCAATGTTAATGCATGATGATTTCCCAACTGTCTGCTACATATTGTTCTTTCTTTTCACAACAGAATGCCTAATTTTTATTTTATTTTTTTTTTAAAGATTTTATTTATTTATTTGACACACAGAGAGAGAAATCACAAGTAGGCAGAGAGGCAGGCAGAGAGAGGGGAGGAAGCAGGCTCCCTGCCGAGCAGAGAGCCCGATGTGGGCCTCGATCCCAGGACCCTGAGATCATGACCTGAGCCGAAAGCAGAGGCTTTAACCCACTGAGCCACCCAGGCGCCCCGGAATGCCTAATTTTTATACAATGCTTTTCCCACCTCCAAATTATTTTAAGCTGAATGCTCTCATGTGTTTACCACATTACTGTCTCAATTACTGCCATCTTTAGGAATAGGCTATTCCATGTAGAAAAAAAAACAAACCTGCTACTTTCAATAAAGTATACATGTTTGAATATTTTAAGCTTAATTAATCATTTTCTTCTGAAATGTATTAATGCCTTTCTGCCTTTTGTAAAAGGAAAAAATATGGTCAAAACATTTACTGATAAGGTTTATTTATACCCTGTTTTATTTTAATTTTTTTAAAAGATTTTATCTATTTACTTGACAGAGAGAGAGAGAGAGAGAGCACGCACAAGCAGGGGGAATTACAGGTAGAGGGAGAGGGAGAAGCAGGCTCCCTACTGAGCAAATAGCCCAATGTGGAGTTTTATCAATCCTGGGACACTGGGATCATGACCTGAGCCTAAAGCAGATGCTTAACCCACTAAGTCACCCGGGGGCCCCTATACCCTGTTTTAGTAAATTCATTCATTTGGCTTTAAATCTGATGAAAGGTCCTGAAAGCCACATTTGGGGAGAGGAGGTACATATGAGTAGGTCCTCTACACCTAATGAAATAATTTACTTACTCTTGTTTATTTCACCCTTCGGATTATTTCTGGAAGCCACCCACTTCTCTCCAGCTATCCCCACAGTAAAAGCCATCATCCTCTCTCACCAGGATCAACTGCACATCCCTTGATAAACAGTTCACAGACCAGCCAAGGGCAACCAGGCTCTTACAGGCTTGGCTGCTCTCCTCCTTCCTGCCCCAGGCGGTTCTCCCTGCACATGAGGAAGCAGTATGGTAGGCTCATAGTAAATTAAAAAGAAAATCTGCTTTGAGATTGGAAAAACTGGGTTTGAGTCCTAGGTCATAATGGGCTCTAAAATTGGCATAATATTTCCTTCTCAGGGGACCTTTAATCTAAAATGGGCATAATATTTCCTTCTCAGGGGACCTATTAAAGGCTAAGTAAGGCAATGTGTGTGAAAGGGCTCTGTATATTGTAAAGCATAATACAAATAGAACATGGAAGTTGAGAACATATAAAATACCCCAGGAGCCACTCAGACATATAATGCAATTTAGATAATAAAACTAAATGTGTGTTAATGGCTCTCAATCTTTCTTCTTTCCTCTCTTTCTACTGTTCTCAAGTCAGAGCAATACAAAATTCCTCATAACCATGTAAAATTAGTTACAACATACTCCTATCAATACATCTCATCACATGTTTCAGTTTTCAATGATAAGTTTAAAAAAGTCTGTGCCTCTGGCCTCTCCCTCATCCCAAAATTGTCAAATTTGTGTCCTTTCTGCAAGTAAAAAATACATTAATTCTCCTAATAGGTATAATCACTTTCCTAAAACAAATATTTAAAAATTTTAAAATTTGAAACAGATATACACAGAAGAATACCTATAAGGAACAAATTCCCAGAGATTAACATATCAACTAATAATAGTTTTAAGTTTTAAATTATTTACAATTACTTAGGGAATGCCGTTTTCCATTTCTGAAGCACCATTTTCTTGTATCTTTATTACATAAAATAAGAAGCAACAACAGAGAGGGATATATAAGATATATCCGTCTCCTAGGTCAGAAAGCAATGAA
This sequence comes from Ailurus styani, assembly GCA_002007465.1. Taxonomy (NCBI): domain Eukaryota; kingdom Metazoa; phylum Chordata; class Mammalia; order Carnivora; family Ailuridae; genus Ailurus; species Ailurus styani. Next base: position 519,416 of record LNAC01000794.1, on the reverse strand, counting down.
GCACATATTAAATCAATAATATAGAATCATAATTTATCACATTCATGTAAAATAGTTTTGAAGGAAGGATATGTATTTCTAGAAAGAAAATATCTTTATAATTATATAACCCATGTTTATTGTTTATTGGATAAAACTGCAGCCATATTAAACTAATGATGATATAGTAACCACAATTCTCTAGAAATCTCAGTAATAGCACCTAAGATTTATATTTGTTTGCTCTACTTTTCCATGAGCAGAGTTGTCTGAAGCCTATGTTAATAATAATAAAAAATAACCAACTCTGATTAGGATTATTCAGGCAGCATTATACCCACATGGATCAATTTCAAGCCAGGCACTCATTTCAACCTACTCTTGCTGCCTTACTGACACTATCATATCAACCAAAGACCAGAACTTGAATTCTTCCAAGGAACTACCAGACTCAGTCCAAGCAGAGAAAAGAAGCCAATTATGAATTTTATTATTTCCACAATTCTCTTCAAAAGGAACAGAATAGGAAAGAACATTGAATTAGAAAAAGGAAACTTCACAGTATTCAAGGGATCTTGATAAAACCAAGCTTACCGTAGACGTTCTTCTGAAATAGGATAGGATAGGACTGACAGGGAGGTTTGAAATGTATTCCAAGGTAAAACAACTTCTTACTGCCTTACCTTTTCCTTTGTCTAGTCTGATTCTAGTGTTATTGTAATTATTGGATTAGTGATTCATTTTAAAAGCCAACTTTTCAAACTTGAAATAGCTTTGTGAAAACATCTCCTATTTCAGCACCTGAAGACAAGGGCTCATGGTTTTGTCAATTCACTGCACACTCTCTAAAGAGGCATCTTTCCTCCCTCCCCCACTCCCCCGAGGAGGCTTTGAAGTTTTAAAAGAACTTCACATATTTTGGAAACACAGTGATTATCCCAAGGCTCTGAACCTGAGTAAGAAGAAAAAGTGTTCACCTCAGGAACATTATTGCAAAAGACTAAAGATGTGTGGGCATATGCCAGGCAGGAATGGGTGTCAGAACCCTTTGATGGAAATCCACAGTTTCAGAAAGATAACCAAGCAAAACACAACGAACAGTGAAAGCTAATTGCCAGAGGCAGGATTGTCTTCATAATGGATTGACTGCTTCTGCAGGATTCACCATCCCGCATTAATTAACCACGGCCAGGTTGGGACTGCTTCCTGATGTCACTGAGGTGCATCGCCGGAGCAGCGACTACGTCCACAGGTGAGCGCTATCCTCCTGTGACACTCTCCCCACTGGAAGATCCAAGCAAAGCCCATGCCTCTCCACAGCACGAAATGCTGTAAAGGAAGAGGTGCATGAAGGACTGAAATGACAGTTCGTATGGGATCAAGCAGAAAAGCACTGAGTTTTACTGTTTGTTAGCAAGGGATCAGCTTCGATCAATTAATGATTTAATTACCTAGACTAATTAAGATAATGAACAACAGCAAGCCTACAATCAATTAGCTTTTTCCAAATTTTCTGTTTTGTGGATGGGGCCTTAAGGACGACACCCTTTTCCTTAGTTGCTGCAGTAAAATGTGTGGGTATATTACTGAACAAACTAAGGGGATACGATCCTACACTATTTTAAGCAAAAATACAAGGTCACTTGAATGATTCTCTGGCAACAGAAGGTAGTGAAAACGTGTTACCTAGATAGTTACATTCTATCAGAATTGCAGATTTTAAATGGGATTATATCTCTCTGAAACAAGCAATCACCCAAAGGCAGGAATGTGTGTCCCTTTGGTCACCCTGATTCTATTATTTGAGTCACTTCGAAGTAAGCATGTAGGAATATAAACCCTTTGAAAAATCTATCAGAAAGTAGCAGTGTTCCTTGATTACATTGTTCTTGGACCAAAATGTTCCTTAAATTACTTATTATAGCCCAAAAAAATTGTAGATTTCATAGGAATTAAGAACAGACACAAAGCAAGCAGTAAGGGGAGTGGGGCGGGGGGCAAAGCTAAATTAGATAAGGGTAGTCAAAGTTCTAGACATTCTTCTTCCCTACCTTCTGATTCCATCTTGGAATTTGAGGCTCTACGGTCTGATTCCTTAATTATATTGTGTGTTCCTCAGAGAGAAGAGCCACATACTATCATGTTTAATCATGATCCCTATTAGAGCATGGTCAATTATTATCATCTAGAATGAATCATTTTAAATAATATTTTTCCTGAGCAAAAAAATTAATCAACAAAAAGTAAACAAAAACTTAAATATTATGTAATGCAGACGATAGTATTTTAATCTGTCCCATCAACCACATCCCTCATTTACCTACACTGGTTGTGTGTTTTCTCTCAGAACAAAATTGAGTCCTGGTGTGGGTTTCCTTGTACGGTGCCAGCATTAATGCTTTATGCTTACAGAGGAAGTTCGAACTTACCCATGGATGAAAGGTGCTTAGATTTTATAACTTACAGGCTAAGTCAGCTCTGCACTAAACAAGAAAACTGATTCAGTTTCAAAAGCTTTCCGCGGCACCTCTGAAATGAAGAGGGATCTCAACCCAACATAATGGATGCCCTATAAGAAATTCAAGTCTGTGATTTAATCAGCCAAGCAGTCGAGGAGAGCCTACCAAATGTCAGGCAATATGCAAATATACCCAGCACACAGAAGAAAGCATCTAGGTGCTAATGGGAGGGTGTGTCTATGTAAAAAAATACTAGAATCAAAAAGAAAAAAAAATGTGACTAAAGTTATAACATAAATAAAAATGTGCTAAGGGAACACAAGATAGGGTTCCTTTAAATTCAGTAAAGACAGAGGCAAATGATGCTAATAGATTGTGGCACAGGGATTAATATGCGGTCTCTGAGGTCAACTTTCCTAGTCATGAATCATGGCTTCACCACTTAATATGCACACCAACTAAGGACAAGTTACTTAACCTCTCTAAACTACAATGTACTCTAGCTTACAGGCAGGATAATAAGGGTTTCTAAAGCACAGAAGTACCATAGTGATTAAATGAGATAATCCTCATGCAGCAGGGTGCATGCACATTCAAAGTACCCAAAACCTGTTAGCTCTTTCTATTATGAATACTAGAGAGTCTTTTTCTTTGTAATAGTGGAAAATCTGTGCCCCTGGTAATGAGTTTCCTTACAGCCCTTTGCAGGAAAGCAAATCTTTGAAAATCTTGGCTCCCTCCAATGTGCTGGGGCAAATGTGTAAAAAGCTCATGTTCATTAGCAATTTAAAATTTAAGAGCTAAATCAAGAGGATACCAACATTATGTCCCATTTATCATCATAAATGTGTTATGAAATCAGAATAAACAATTATTCATGTAAATATAGTCTACTAAAAATATGGAGAACTCTTTTATTAAAAAGACTTTACTTCTTGGAACTTTACTTGTGAAAGGTCTTGTAGCACTTGGTGACCACAGAATTATTTCAGGATCTCCAGCACTGAAGAAAACTAGGCTTAGGGTTATGACAAAAATAAAAATTCATCTTGGTAATCATTTCAATTATCAAAGCACACGGTTTTGTGCTCACAACTCTAGTTGGCTCAGGGAAATTTTTGAAACCCTATGTATTCTTATGTAATTTATGCATAATATGAAAATCTTTATTTTAATGTAAAATATCTAAGTTGCCTAATTCATAATGACATTAATGTTGTTTCACTCTTTAACTCAACATAATTGATTAAATAGTTGTTAAATACCATTACAAAACATTGTTAAAAAATCACTACCAATGTATGTAAGATAATAATATATTTTACCAGCAATATAAAATAATTGTCATGGTAATTAAGGAAGCTCATTTAGTTCTAGTGCTAGTTTATTCAAACATATAATTACACTGTATAACTAACAAGTACTCCCTTTAATCAAATATATAATTATTAAAATATTCCTGAGGGATATAATTGGCATATTATAAATATATTTCTATCATGACTACTTAAACCTTTAAAAAGACCTTCATTTAATTAGCATACAGTAACTCTCTTCTTGAAATGAAATTAAATCCTTAAGAGAAACAACTAACTTGAAGCATAATCTTATGTTACCTAAATATAATTACCAAACCTCGCCAAGTAAAAATAATAAAGAAAACCCTAGAGAGCTGATTTACCAAAAATACAATGATCACATGTCTCTAAGCATTAATTCTCAACCCAGATTGCACAAGAGGACCACCTGGGGAGCTTTTATAAAAACCATTAGCCCAGGTCCCATCCACAGAGATTCTGTTTCAATTAGCTGGGAGTGGGGCCCAGACATCTGTGTTTTTTGTTATTTTTGAAAGTGCCCAGAACCACTGCACCCGAGACTGATTAAAATTTATTTTTTCCCAGTCCGTAAATGTTTATAGCAGCTTTATTCATAATCACTAAATATTTGAAACAACCCAGATGTCCCTCAACCGGTAAATGGATAAACAAACTGTAAATATATACAATGCAATACCACTCAAGCAACAATCTATTGATTCATGCAGCAACATAGATGAATCTTAAATGCATTTTAGTAAATAAAAAAAGCTGGAATGAAAAAAATAAAATAAAAAGGCTACACATTGGGGCAGTGTGAGGGAATTTCTAGGATATAGAAACTGCCATGTAATTGTAGTGGAGGATATAGAAGTCTGTGCATCTGTCAAAAGCCATCCAACTGTACACCACAAATAATGGATTTTACTGTATATACATTTCTAAAAATCAATCAGGAAGTGGGAGGTGGAAAGCGAGGGAATGCAGACTGTGACAAATCCATCCAACTGCCTTACGAATGTATCATGTAACTAGACAGAAGAAGAGGGGGAAAGAACTCTCCTAAGTAATTTTGGAAAACAGTGTTTTGACTAGATATTGTAAGGCTAAAGATAGCCCATGGGAACAGCATTTTCTTGTTCTGAAAAAAAAAGGCATTACCCCCCAAAAAGGTTTATACTTTAGTAATTTCTGTAATACTTCTTTTGATTTCCTCTTTAGCCACTGTGTGATTGTATTTAATAATAAACAACATAGGGTATTCTTAAAATATGAATGAAAAGTTTTGTAAATGAAAGACCTCCTGAAAGTGTGGGAGGGGACAGAGATTGCCTCTGGGTCCAGAACACAGACATCCACAAAGCCAAGGGCAGAGTGAGTTGAAAATGCACCCAGGTCAGAGGTTGTTGCTGCAACCATGAACAGTCAACTTATCTAATCACCAGGTGGATCTAGGTATTTTATTCTACTCTTTCAGGTCTTTTCATGTTAATAAAATTTGAATATGCGGGCGCCTGGGTGGCTCAGTGGGTTAAAGCCTCTGCCTTCAGCTCAGGTCACGATCTCAGGGTCCTGGGATCAAGGCCCACATTGGGCTCCATGCTCAGCAGGGAGCCTGCTTCCTCCTCTCTGCCTGCCTCTCAGCCTACTTGTGATCTCTCTCTCTCTGTGTCAAATAAATAAATAAAATCTTTTAAAAATAAATAAATAAAATTTGCATATGCAAAAGAATACTGACTCTTTAATGACCTATGTGTAGTGTGCTTTTTATTACTAGAAGAGGATTTGAGAGGATTAAAAACTTACTAGTAATCCTCACAACTCCTCCTATATAACTAGTAGTCCAATGCCAGAATTCCAGTTCATACAAATATTTGCTTGGAAGACTGGTATCTGGTTTGTTCCTGAACTGAGTCCCCAACTTGTCCACCTAAAAATCTTTATGGACTGTCATGTGACCTGAGGGACTGTGGTGAGAATTACCGAGGCCGGACCTGTGACGTCCACAGTGACTCAGGTGCACACTTTGCATCAGTCTATCAGAATGCTGCAGGCCAGAGCATCCTGGGAAATTTACTATTGGCCATGATAAGGAACGCTTGGCCCTAAGTTTACAACCTAAGGAAATGGGAGTGAATGGGATAAGAAGTAGGCCACAAACCTAAAAAAGATGGTCTACATAAGCTTTTTTTTTCCCCCATTCATTTTGTTATCTACACATAGAAATCTATCATTTTAAGAGAGGGTTTTTGTGCCTGAATTATCATTGCCATGAAGAGCAATAAATAGAGGTCACTCAGGTGGTTAAGTGTCTTCCTTCAGTTCAGGTCATGGTCCCAGGGTCCTGGGATCGAGCCCCACATTGGGATTTCTCCCCTTCCAAATCCCCACTCGTGCTCTCAATCTATCTCTCTCTCAAATAAATAAAAATAAAACCTTTAAAACTTTTTTTAAAAAGAGTAATGATAGATTTTCCATATTGTAATCAGAATAACCCTGAAAAAAACCCAAATATAGTCATCTTCACCTCCCTGTAATAGCTTACCTTTGTTGTTGTTGTTACAGTCCCCTTTATTCGGCCCTCTTCAGACACAAGTCATGCTTCCCTGGCCTCAGGACTTTGGTACAAGCTGGGGTTTTTGGTTTTCTTTGTTGTTGTTGTTGTTTTGTTTTGTTTTTCTGTGTGTAGGCTCTAACATCCCAGAATCATTAGTAAACACTTAAATGTTCCTTAAGATCTCAACTCACTATATTGCTTCCAGGGAACCTGACCCAACTAGGTCGATTCTACTCACATGTACCAGCTTCCTCTCCTAACCCCTTGTTCCATTTATTCCTTTGCTATTCCTTGAACATGCAGGCAAGCTCCTATCTCAGGGCCTTTGAACTGGCTATCCTCTCAGACTGAAATACTATTCCCCTATGATTAACTTCTCCACATCTTCCAAATCTGCTTAACTGTCACTTCCTTAATGAGGCCTACTATGACCTGACCACTCAAATTGAAATTGCATGGGATTCCCTCCTCCTCACTCCTGATTCTCCTACTCTGGTCTTTTACCACATAGCACCCATTACCTCTGAACACATAATATGCTTTATTCTTTATAATATGTATTGTTTACAGTATTGTATTTAGTACTCTATTTCATAATTTTGAGCCACTTAGAATGTGATCTTTATGATGTAATATGTTGTTGTTGGTCTGTTTGATTGCTGATGTATCCCAAAGCCTAGGATGATGAGAATAATCTCTGGAATAAATCGCTTAAGGACCATGTGTGCAAAACATTTAGAAAGGAGAAAGGGAAGATACTCAGACGTCCAGGACCTGAATACCATCTGCGAATTAGAATGTGTGAGCAAACATATCTCTCAAAGAATATAGTTTTGTGTAAATTTAAGGTAGCAAATTAGAAAGCATTGGCAATTAAGCACAAGGGAAGAAGTAAATCCTGCAGCTTACGTCTACAGTTATGAGCCCATAATCATGGCTAGACACCTCACACACATTACTTATCACAATTAATCCCTAGGAAACAACTGCAGGATGAGATTCTTATCCCCATTTTACAGAGGAGAAATGCAAGCTCAGACTGGCAGCTACAGCAGGGCAGTGGCCCTGCCCGTCTCCATCAGGTTCACTATCATATTCCCAGCAACCAGAAAAATGCTGACAGGTAGTAGGTGCAGAAAATATATTTGCCAAATTAAAAAATATATATTTGCTTAGAGGGGTTAATAAACTCACCCAAGTCTACCCATCTAACTAGCAAAAGACAGAATTTGAACCCAGATCTTTTTTTACTGGTTCTTTCCAACACACCATATTCCTTCTGACTAAAATGATAAAACACACATGACCCACAAAAATGCAGCAGTCACCAACTATATTCTTCCTCAGGGTTTCTCAGTAAAACAGAGGGAAATATAGAAGTCGATATTTCTGATCAATATCACCCAAATGATCAGGCACCAATCAGGCTTCATTTGATCTGTTTACTATTGAAAAGTGCAAGATACATTCCAGAGAGAACGCCACTAAAACCAATGAAGCAACAAGTTTTAGCACCAAATCTTAAGTCTTCATGCAATTAGAAAGTCATTTTCACAGAAATATCTTATTACTCAGACACGACTATATGTTTTGACCCAGCTGCTCACTTGGGCAGTGCCCTTCTGATCACTGGCCTTTGAAATGCTAATTCGCTGGCTGAACAACTGTTCAACTGCTCTTTAGCCTTTAATATTCTGAGGCTTCCCATTGGGTAGCCAGAGCAGCCCCTGAGAGAAAAAGGAGCTCCAGCATCCAAGCTGCCTTGACTCCAGGGGATGGACTAAACCCAAGCCTCTCCCCAGCCTCAGGCTATGAGGGACCACCTGAGGTCCTTAAATCTGGCATTGTTAGAACCTACAAAACTGAGAAGGAATGGAATTAAATGAATAATTCATTGTCCCAAATTTACATTCACCAAAAGTATCTATATAATGGCAGTTAAAGGACTTTAAATCTGTCCTTCTGCTTTATAGTTTAGTGTGAGATACCAGGTAATGGAATCCATTCTCTAATTCACTTTCCACAAACAGAATCAGCCCAAATGTTTGCTGCTGCTGCTTTGTGAAATTCTCTGCTATTGTTAAACCACACAAAGGTCTGGAAACTGTTGGGATTGGGACATTTTATTCATTTCAATTCTATAAATTTCTACTGAGACCCTACACAGAGAGTGAAAACTTGTGGTCCCAGACCAGATCCATCCCAAATGTGTTTTTCTTTGGCCTCAGTATTATTGTTGCTTAACGATTTTTAATTCAAGCCAATATGTAAAAAGTAGGGATGTTGCACACATAAAATCTGGATTTCAAGCTTCTTTAGGAAAATCAGAAGATCCTGGGCACGGCTTCCCAAATGGCAAGAATAGGTTGTGTGCTCGCTTCCCTCATGAGATCCAGCACAAACTTTCCAATGAGTTGAACTGGCTTGCTTCAATAATGAATTTTAATTGACTAGTCACTGTGTACAGTGAATTTGCTGCCCCTGGCTATATGCAAGGCCCAGTATTGGGGCAGGGGCAAGGAGGCAGCATCTAAAAATGAGTAAATACACTCACCCTACACATGGGAAATGAGGATTTTAGCCAACCACTAGAAGTAATTTATGGCAACTGTGATAACTGTCAGAAGAGACACAAAGGCCATAATAAAGTGCATTAGGGTATTGGCAGAGGAGGGAGGCAGGGAGAAACACATAAAGAAGTGTGCATGACTCTGGCCACTTCTCTCTAGCTGTCCTTCTGTGACTTACCAAGTATTTTCTAAGTTCAGTCCATCACAAAATCCTGCAAGTTTTTAATCCTCTTGAATAAATTTTGTATGTGGCACCTCCTTATCCTATAACTGCAACCACAGTTCACATCATACTCATGACCCTGGCTGTGTTTGATTTTACAGCAATCTCTTAAGTGGTCTCTCACCCTCAAATCCATCCCCAATACAACTGTCGTTGGTCTACTAAAAATGCAAGTTAGTCCACATCGACTTCCCAGCCTAAGCCATTTCACTGGCTTCCCTTATTAGTTGGTAATGCCAGGCTTTGCTTGAGAATAAACTGAGGGACATTTAAACCATTTTTCACCCTTGGCCCTTACCTTCATATATTTTGGTTTAATCCATCAGTGTGTGGACTAGACAGCTATACTTTCAGTCCCAAGTGATTCCCAAATATCCTCAGGATGAGAATCACTGATCTACCAGGCAAGCTTCAAGCTCCTGAGCCCTGCCTTAATGCTTCCCGGCATGTTTTCTGTCTCCACCACACCTGTGAATATTGCCTTCAATTTCCAGAACAACCTGCTGGCAGCAACAGCATGCGCACATGTCCACTACTGCACACACTGCCCTGCTTTGTCGTTATCTCTGTATGACCTCCCCGGCAATTCTGAGAGCACCGACTTGGCTCTGTCCTCTTGTTTGCTCCAGGCGCTTGGGTCACAGTGGGCACTAAGTAAGAGTGGAAGAAGAGGCGCCTGGTTGACTCAGTGGGTTAAGCCTCTGCCTTTGGCTCAGGTCATGACCCCGGGTCCCAGGATAAAGCCCCACATCTGGCTCCCTGCTTGGCGGGGAGACTGCTTCTCCCTCTCTCTCTGCCCTTCTTCCCCTTCTCTGTGTTCACGCTTGCACATGTGCATGCTCTCTCTCTCAAGTAAATAAATAAAATCTTAAAAAGAGTGGAAGAAGACAGCCACAAAGACGGCATTAGAAAAGCAGGTAAGATTCGGAATGGCTAAGGTGTGCAGTCATAAAAGAGAGGAGGGGAGAATACTAGCAAAACTGGACAAACACAAAGCACTTCTTGAGCTAAACAGAATGTTGGTGATCACGAGCAATTATGAAAGCTACTTTTAGGCTACAAAGAAGAGTCTAGTGGCCTGAGTAAACACCCCAAAGGGAATGGAGCCAATTTATTTCCTGCCCAGTAGTGGCATCAGATCCATTTATTAAACTGCAAACTCTCGAGGGAAAATAGATCCAAGAATACAAGCAATTGTTTTATTATAATTATCATAATACCCTTCCTGTTTCCATCTCTCACTCCAAATCAGAACAATTAAAATGCAAAAAGAATTATGAGTTTTGCAATTGCTAAATGATCTTTTTATATCCCTTTGCTGATGTAGTTCTGATTATTTCAGAAACAGTAGTTCTCCACAGTGGTTTCTGCCGCTTACTTCAAATGATTCATGCAGTGGGGCTCTCATTCTTTCCCGTGAGATTTTACTCCATAGTCGAATAGACTTAATCATTAGTCAGCTTCCTTCATATTCAGCCAAGATATTTGTTTAATATAATTCGTCCTACTTCTGCATACAACTCTATACAGCCTCCGTCCTTACAAAAATAGAGTTACGCTTTCATACATTTTCAGAAACTTGTGCCTTCTACTAGTTGCCAGGACAAACTGGCAACAGTTGGTTCTTTATATTTTCCCATGTGAGTCAGGAATTCCGACTGCAATCAGTTGCAAGCTGCCCCTTCACCACACCCCATGAAGGCTTTTCAATTTGCTGACATACTTGATCATAAGTGTTATTTCTGAACAGTGCTGCTGGATCAATGGTGCTTTCTCGTTAGTTCTAGTTTGCTTTTGATTTATAAGCACTGAGATGGGGTACATCTGTACCGGAAAAACCTATGAGGTGACCAAATTCACTATGACGTTTCTGCTTGCCTCTATGAAACCAATCTCAGGCTTCCATACCCATGATTATAAACGTGTTTCTTTGCAGACCCCGTTACAACATTCCCATCAAATATAACACTTCCCAGAACTTTTTTCCTCTATATTTAAGGTGTTCATAGCTCCAAATGTCAGGCTCACGGTGCAATGAAAATATCCCACAGCTGATAAATTATTCATTTTTCAGGAGTTTGCAATTTGAAGTGGCACGAACAGCCGAGTACCTGAAGCACCCCCAAAAGACATAAAGTGCAGTAACATGCAAAGCTTTTGCCGCATAAATTCTAAAGGTTAAGCAGTATTACACATCTTTGTTTATCAAGAGATGTGCTCCTTGAACTTACTTATTCTAATTACTCTGCTCCCAATAAACATTACTAACAAAGCAAAGTGCTAAAAGAGGCTAATCAGATACGTCTCCTTTCCTGACTTAACCTCTGCAGGTTAAAACAAGGTCCTCTGCTGATAAGTATTCTCCATTTCCCACTGTCTGGTGAGAACTTGTCAAAGAGTAAAGTCAAAAGCAGGGTTGTCAAGCCATGAACTTAGAGCAAATCTGGCTCCCTGCAGGTGCCGTTAAGTAAAGTTTTATTGGAACACACCACCCCCATTTACTTATTCATTGTCAGTGGCTGTTTTCTTCCTATAATGGCAGAGTTGAATATTGTAACAGACTATGGCCCACAAAGAAACAGAAAACATTTGTCAACCTCTGGTCAAAAAGCATGCAAAACGCACTGGGGCTCCTGTGTCTCAGTCGGCTAAGCGTCCAGCTCTTAATTTCTGCTCAGGTCATGATCTCATGGTCTTGGCATCCGGCCCTGCACTGGGCTCCTTGCTCAGTGGGGTGTCTGCTTGAGTTCCTCTCTCTCTCTCCTCTCCCTCCCCCCTGCCCCTCCTCCCGCTCACGTTTTCTCTCTCTCTAAAATAAAAAAAATAAATAAATCTTAAAAAAAAAAAAAACATGTACAATGTGTAAAGGTCTCAGAATTGTAACACTAGGTAGGGTTTTAACTGATATATACCAATGTGTTCATCTACCCAGAAAAGGGCCCCTTTAAGTGCCTGTTACCTAGATCATCTGAAGAATAAAGCAACCACAGGTCCAGAGTTGTTCCTCAAGCTGACAGATACTTCATTTTGATGACAATATTTACCATGTGTTTCAGTTATTTATTGGTGTGTTTTAAACCACCTCAAAAGTTGCTGTAATGCAAAGATTTCTTTGCACTGGATTTGGCCCGGCAGGCTTCAGCCTGCTGGTCCTTCTCTCCGTCTCACCTGACCTTGCTCACGTGGCTTGCAGTCACCAGGAGGAGGCTGGACTCTGGCTGGAAAGCAAAGATGGCTTTGCTCATATATCTGGCTCTTCACCTGGGATAGCTCCAGTTTGTACCGGATTGTACTGGATGGCTCCAACCATCTAGGCATTTCTTTCTCTCCATGGGGTCCCGCCTACAGGGTAACTGGGTATCTTTCTAAGATGACTCAAGAGCAGAACTGGAAGCACCCAGACTCCTAAGGGCTAGGCCCAGCAGGAGTGTAGCATCACTTTTGCAACATTCTATTGGTTAAAGCAAATCAAAGTACCAATTCACATTCAAGGGGAGGGTAATCTGACGACACCTTGAAAGGAGCTGTAAAACATCTTGGCCCAGACTTCCAATCTATCACATTCTAGGCAGATGATGACATCATGATTACAGTGATAAAATCTCGAAGGCATACCTTACTGTTGACAATTTAGAATCAAATGGACAGATAAGAGCAACAAGGAAGCCTAATGAAAACTAAAAATCATTTTATAATAAAACACTGGCTGCACAGAATGCAACATTTTCCAAACGGATAGTATTTTCTTCTTTTTTAAATTGAAATGGGACAGGAGCTTTTCTAAAAGCCATTTGATGCTTCTCTAATTTTTATATAGTGCATAAACTGTAGATATGTTCTAATCTTTCCTCCGTGACTCTGAATCCTCACTCTGGCTATCAGTGAGTTTCCTGGACAACTACAGCGGAGTTGGGGGCCTCCCGGGCCTACTGCACTGAGGGCATCATGTGGGCCGACTGCTTGTGGTTCTGACCACTGTGCCTTTCGAGTTTTTGTACCTGCCCCTTTTAACTGACCTGCCTCCTGCCTGGACAAGAAGTCAAGAGAGCTGAGTTCTAGGCCCTTTGCCATCACTTACTCCATCTTTTTGTTCCAGGCAGGTCATCTGTTCTGACCCTTGGTTTCTTTTATCTGAGAGGTAATGATAATAAAAGGTATACTGGGGTACCTGGGTGGCTCAGCAGAGTCCTGGGATCAAGTCCCAGGAAGGCAGGCTCCCTGCTCAGCAGGGAGTCTTCTTCTCCCTTTCCCTCTGCTCCTCTCCTCCGCTCATGTGCACCTGTGCACTCTCAATCTCTCACTTTCTCTCTCTCTCAAATAAATAAATAAAATCTGTAAAAAACATAAAATAAAAGATATACTGACTACTGCTAAAATTTTCAGGAGCAAATTAGACTAAAAGTAAAAAGTGTTTAAATAATTATGCAAGGGAAAGGTATTATCACAATCACTGCTAAGAGATAAAATTGCATTTCATTGCTAAAATAAAATAAAATATAAATAATATAGTAAAGAATCAAATTTGTATAGTATAAAATACATAGTTAATATAATAACACTGGCTAACATTTATTGAGTGCTTACTGTGTTTGAAACATAGTTCTCAACACCTTACATTGCTCAGTATTTACTCCTCACAGCAACCCTACCATTACCATCTGACATTTGGTACCACAAAACTGAGACATGAAGAGATCAGACAATCTGCCTTTGGTCATTAACAAGTACTAAACAGAACTATGGCTAATCTTTGCCAGCTGGCATAGCTGATGTCAAGAACTTGTGAAAGGTCTATTATACATCTGACAGAACGTCCCCCTTCCAAACCCTACGGACATTAGCAGGGTGAGCGTTGACCTCTCCCACTCTCTGCTCCACGTTCTGTTCCAGAGCTTATGCGCTATTAGTGGTTCTAAACCCAAGGTGCTTTTGCTTCCCAGGGCACAGTCAGCAATGTCAGAAGATATTCTGGTTGTCACAACTGAAGGTCAAGGTGCTAATGGTGGAAGCCAGGCATGTTGCTACACACCCCACAGGACCCAGGGCAGTCCCCAACCACAAAGAATTAGCCCCAACAATTTCAATATGCCAAGCTTGGGCTGCAATGATAGCAGAAACCCCCACGGGGAGACTTCACTTAGAGTTCAGCACGTAGGTACCATACAAATCTATGATGTGGTTGCTTCTGTTTATTCACTTGTTTTGTTTGTTGCTGCTCTAAGGGATATACTGCTTAATTCCTTGATCTGAAAATCATCACAGTAGATGAAAATGCTAGATAGCTGATTTCTGTCAAAGTCAGGCATTACAATATCTACGATGGGATGAAAACAAACCTTTACTGAGTACCTGCTGTGTATCAGGTAATGCAAGTGGGCATCCGCAAAGGGTCAGGAGAATTAAGAATATTGCTCCAGGTAAGCATAAAGGCTAGAATTTAAGACAAATGTGGTTGTTTACAACATGTACTATTTTGGAGTAAATACACTAAAGTTATGGTTTAATAACCCTCCTTTTATTTATTACCTTATATCCCCTTTAGGCTAAAAACTAAGTCCAAATATGTTAAATCACATAAACCATAAAGATTTTTTTTCCCAAGTGGAGGAGTTTAACCAGGAAAACTTTTATTTAAATGCTTTCATCTGTATAGGAAATACAAGCTAAGAATCACTTAGAAGTTGATTGCTATCACCCTGACTAAATGGAAGCATGCAGAGAAAAGACCTATTAAAGTTCCCTTCTTCCCTGCAAGTCAGTGTTGACCATCACCCTCCAATTACAGATCTGCTTTCCATACGTGCCCTCCTAAGTCCTCTCCAGCTATGGAGATCAATGAAGGGACATGCAGACTTAATTACATGTTTCCAATGTAAAATTATCATCTGCTTTAAAAGAAAAGCAAAACTGGCCAGAGATAAAGAACAAAAAGCAGACATTTGTGGTTTTGTTAACCAAAGGCTTTAGGGTTCAAAATCTATCCTGGCTGGTACAAAGGAAATTTCAGTTCAGCCATTCAGACAATGGCTTATAACTTGATCAAGAAATTGGACCAACCCTGCAATTATTTGTAGAAAATATATTCATTTTGTCTGGTAAGGGATCATAGTACCCAATTCAAGTTTCACAGACAGATATACCAAGAATATATATGTCTCCCTATATCTGTGCCTAACAATACAAACTTCTTACAAGGCCTACAAGGTCACAGAATCTAGACCCTCCCTGGCTTCTCCTACCTATTTCTTCCCACTGACTGTGCTTCAGCCTTCTGGGCCTTATTTTGTCCTTTGAACACACTGGACTCCTTCTTTGCAAATCACTGCTCTTTTTGTCTGGGTGTACAGAATGCCACTTTCTCATGGCTGATCCCTTCCCATCCCTCAGCTCGACAACACCTTCCTCGGTATAAAATGGGGTGCCCTGCCCCTCCCTTACCTCCCCCTTACTGCCACGCACATCACCCTGCATTATTATCTTTGAAGCCCATATCACCATCCAAATCATACTGTTCATTTATTTTTTGTTCATAACCTTGTCTTGCTGCACCTCTCCTCTGCACATCATGGGCATTTACTCAATGAAATGTTATTATTTCCAATTAACTGCTGTGATTTAAATGTACTTTTAAAGGAAAATAAAATATAGATATTAGAGGAGTTTTCTTTGTATCAACTTGTAGTCACTATAACTTAAGGCTGTAAATGACCTTTTTAGTGATAAACAACAAACCCTTTATAAGGAGTGAGGGGAAAATAAATAAAATCAACAACAAACAACTAAGAAAGAAAAGAAAAGCTGCTGGAATGTATTTAGTTTAATAGGTTTGCTATGCATTCTGTATTTTTGTATTTTTAGCTTAAAAGTGAAATCTTGTGTATTTTTTAAAATGAAGATATAGTACTTAGTATATTTCAACATCACATTTAATAACTGTACTATAAAATGGCTGTCAGGACACCATGGTGTGATTTTGCAAACCCAACAAAAACTGTAGATGGAATTTAAAACTTTTGTCAGAGAATAAAACTAACTTGAAATATTTTTGTAGTAGGTTACTGAACCTCATTCACAATTTTAAACTGAGTCTGATTTTACTTTCTTTCAGAGATGGTATCATAAAGATAAGATTAAATAAGATTACCTGAAATAGACAACCAAAAAAGGAAATTATAAAATGAGCAGTGATATATTTTTGGGAAGAATATATAATGCCATGTTAAAAATGGTGACTAACATAACACAATTTAAAAAAAAGAAAATATAAAAAAATAAATAAAATAAATAAAGGATTACGTATCCCTTACTAGCCTGGTCTTCTCTTTCACTCCAAATTATAATAATCTGTTCATGGTTCAAGCTCTAGGACAGTGTCACTTCACGATAGTAAAATTCTTTTTCAGTGTCAAGGCTGTCCTGCCTCCCTAACCTCCAGGACTCTGGTCCCTGGTACCCCATTATTTCCAAAGCTTCCAAACAGCCTCCCAACAGATCACAAGGCCACTCTGGCTGGCCTGGCTCCAAAGCATCTCTCCACCAAGCAGCCACAAGGATGTTTTTTAAATGCAAATTTCTTTCCCTTACTCCCCCAGCTGTTCTTAGAATAAAAACCAAGATCTTGAACAAGTTCTATGAGGCCTTGAATTAGACAGTCTCTGCCTATTGTCCAGCCTTATTTGAATTCCCTCTCCTCACTGTCTGGGATCCAGGCACATCCATCCTTTGAGTCCCCAGAATACACTAGGTTATCCCTGTCTCAGGGCTCAGGAGCACATCCTTTCTTGGACCATAACAGCCCATTCAGATATAGTTTACTTGGCCTCTATTCACCCGTCAGATACTAGCTCAAAAATCACTTCCTTGGAACTATGCATGTGATCAAATTTAACAGAACTATATACCTCTAAAAAATAAGTCAATATAAAACAAATAAACTCTAGTTTATAGTATTGTGCCAATGCTGATTTCCTGATTTTGTTAAAGTACAGCCATTATATAACACATTACTTTAGGGAAAACTGGGTGAAGGGTACATGGAAAATTCTTATACAGTATATCAGCTTCTTTTAAGTCTAAAATTATTTCAAAATTTAAAAAAAAGTCACTCTTTTAGGAAAGCTTTCTATTACTTTTCTGAAGAGATAAGGCACTAAGCTCCCTGTTTTCTTCCCTCATAACGTTTAACACATTCAGAAAGTGTAAGCTTTTGAGCTTAATGTTAAATATTTGTCTATCCCTTTAGAGTGTAAGCCCTTTGGGGCAGTGATCATATCTCTTTCTTTATCTCACTATTGTATCTCCAATAGTTAAGTCAATGCTTGGCACAGGAAATGTGTCCAAAAAACGTTTATTAAAGAGACTATTAAATACAGGAATGAGCCAATGAGTGAATGTCCTCTGAAAGCATAAATATATATAAAGATACATATTTACATATTTAAAAGATATTGCTCAAATTATGAAGTTAATGGGATAATAAATGTCAACAGAGATCTAAACTCCTAATCTCGGGCGCCTGGGTGGCTCAGTGGGTTAAAGCCTCTGCTTTCCGCTCAGGTCATGATCTCAGGGTCCTGGGATCGAGGCCCGCATCG
The DNA here is from genome assembly GCA_002007465.1 of Ailurus styani. NCBI lineage: Eukaryota > Metazoa > Chordata > Mammalia > Carnivora > Ailuridae > Ailurus > Ailurus styani. Next base: position 501,715 of record LNAC01000794.1, on the reverse strand, counting down.
GGCTCCCTGCTCAGCGGGGAGCCTGCTTCCCCCTCTCTCTCTCTGACTGCCTCTCTGCCTACTTGTAATCTCTCTCTCTGTCAAATAAATAAATAAATAAATAAATAAATCTTAAAAAAAAATAAAAAATAAATAAACAAACTCCTAATCTCACAAAACAAACTGAGGGTTACTGGGGGGTGGGAGGGTAGGGATAGGGTGGATGGGTTATGGACATTGGGGAGGGTTTGTGCTTTGGCGAATGCTATGAAAGGTGTAAGCCAAATGATTCACAGACCTGTACCCCTGGGGCAAATAATAATAATAATAATAATAATAATAATAAACATAGATGTTACCAACTTGGAAATGATGTAAGCTAATGAGAAAAAAGTATAATAGCAACTAACATTGAGTGAATATTTAATCCTATTATTCAAGATGCTTGCAAGCACTGCTTTACTTAATCTTTATGATAACCATATCAAGTGTATTATTTTCAATCTTCATTTTACAGATGAGAGACACACAGATATTTATAACTTGCCCAAGCTCAGAATAATCATATAGCAGAGGCTGGATTTGAACACATGCTTCAGCTCCTGAGTCCATACTCTTAAGTACTACTTCTCTTTTGGAGATAAATTCTGAAAATATTGCTTGAGAAAGTTCCAAAAAACGAGCTATGAATTCTGAAGGAAGATTACAAACAGATATGAAACCACATTCTTTAATTTTTTATATCTCCACCATTTTGCACAAAGCCTTCCATGGAGCATGCATACAAGCGTTTGCACGCATACAAGTGTTCGCACGCATACACACACGACATTGGTGAATAAATAAATGAAGCTAAAGCAAACTGAGGAAAAGAAAAAACAAGACTATAGGTAAGAGAACTGGTTTCCATCCAATCACCAGTACTTTTGTCCTTGATTCTTAATTTCAAAATGGATACTGGTTGGGGGTTTTCTTTTTTCTTCTTCTTCATCCTTTTTGGGGGGGGGTGATTGGTTTCTAAAATTAAGTGAAGCAGAGCAAAATGGGCAGCAGAGTGAGTAGGGGCTCCCAAACAAATCAAGGTTATTTGAAGTAATAGCTAACTGAGAAAAATCAAAGAAATTAAGAATGTAAAAGAAAAGAAATGAGGAAATCAAAGAACAGATTAATCAACTACCACCAGGCTATTAACAATAACGAGAAGTAATTCACCAATATTTCAGATATTGTTCCATCTTTTGAGCAAAGGGCCTTTTCACAAATAGAGATCAGAGATAAAAAAAAATCATACTTAGGATTTCTTTTTTTTTAAATCAAGTCCCTCTATAATCAAGAAAATGCTTTTAAGTGTACACACTAGTTATTTTGTGACATATTCTTAACTTTACTAGATAGGTACAGCTCTCCTGAGAGCAGTTAATTCAGAAAGCCACAAATACTCTGAAATGGGGCATAAGGGTCAGTAAAATAGCTGGGATATTTTCCTTGCAGCAGACAGCTGGATGTCGCTAATTTAGCTACTTTAAATTGAATGGGGGGGAGGAGGAGGGAAAGGCAAGGTTTTTATTTTGCCACACATCTGTAAATTCAGAGAAAGAGAAAACAAGGAAGATATCGGAAAGCTTGGTAAGTGAACTGGATTTCTCCCTGCTCTCCTCAGTGAGCAGGTCTATCATAACTGGCCTGAAGAAATCCATACACTTTCCTTTCAGGTTGCATACACTGAAGGGAATCTGACCAAATTGCTAGGTTAAGCAGAAGTTTCCCTTTTCTGTTCTCGATAGTCTTATTGAAATATAATCTACGCAACATACAGATCACCCACTCAAAGTGTATAATTCAATGACATTTAGGATGTGTCAATTAGTACCATCACTCTAATCTAATTTTAGAACATTTTCATCACCCAGACAATAAACCTTTTAAAGGATGGTTTAAATAGTTTGTGGTTTAAATAGTTTTGGGTACATACATACCCAAATAGTCACAATCTAAAGTAAAAATGAAAAAGGTGTTTTTTAATGAATATTAATGTTCTCAGTGTGAAATGGCCAGAGGAGAGGTATGCATTTTGATGACATAAGAAAGACATCCTCTCCATTTCTAACCTCATCTTGGAAGGTCCAACTGCATGACTTAGACTACTTCTCAGAAGTGATTCTGCAAAGTGCAAAAGGAATAATTTGCCCTGCCCTTTAATTATTTTCCATATTTTTTTCTTACAGAATAATTTATGACCATATCAAAAGCCATTTACTCTTTTCTGTATCAAGCTCACCTGCGCCTCCAGCTTTCTGGTTCAACAGCCCGTATATTAGAGTATTTGCCTATAGTAAATATCTATAGTTCCTCTCTCTGAGCAGCTCAGAAAAATGCATTATAAGAAGCAACAGAACAGAAGGATGGAATACTTTCCATTAATTAGAGCCCAGCCAAATTAACTTTAAATCGGTAATTCTGAGAGAGGAACTTTTATTTAAACTTGAGTAGCTTGTCTAAATATGCTTCATAATTTATCCTCTTGATCTTCAGTTTATTTCACAGGACAAGAGTTTCAAGGACCTCTTGTGTATGGGGCTTTATAGAGAAGCAAGCTAGGTCATTAACATGGTGTGAGAAAACCTGGTTTATTAACCACCAAAGTTTTGATAATCTGTGGGTCAAATAAAAAAGCATTTTAGCACACTACCTCATAGAACTGCTCAATAACAATGTTGGCTATGTGTTTTTGAAATAATGATATAACAACAGCTAACATTTATTAAAAAAAAAACCTATCACGTGTCATCTGCTGATTTGTGTTTTACATTACCTCATTCAATGTTCACAAAACCCCGGAGTAGGCCCTCTCCTATATAGTCATCGTCGTGATTATCATCATCACCATCACTCACATTTTAACGACAAAGAAACTGAGGCAAAGAACAAAGAGTGTATCACGCTCCAGATTACAGATGACAGCCAGAACTTAAAACCAGACTCTGGCTTTAGACCTCACTTTCTTAACTATAACTTCACACTGCCCATCAGGAAATACATACAGTAAGAATTATTCTCCTACTGTGTAGATGCCAGCCTATTCTCTAATGCCAATGGATATAGTGATATAATACCAAAGAGGGGGGGAAATTAATTGCTTTTATGTAGGACAGGAATACAGTGAGTAGACAGGGACTAAGGAAGTTTTCTTACAAGGAAGGAAAATGAGGGAGTGTTCACCATCTAACATGGAAAAATGCAAAAAGTAACAGAAAATGAATGAGCTAAGCTATTTGAGGAATTAAACTATCAAAAGTTGAGTTTCCAGTGAAGATCCAATAAGCACTCTTGTCAAATTACAGTTGTCAAACTGTAAACTCAAGTCTAGAATGCAACAGTAAGCAGTAAGTGATTTCATTAGAGTAAAACCAGTTTGATGAAAGAAAGTGCTAAAAGCAGGTTTATAGCCTGAACCTAGGTAAAAAAACAAACAAAAATGACTAGTTAATAGAAAACTAAGGCTACATGTGAAATAAAACTATCAGAAATTGTTATGAAAACTCAGCCAAAAGAAAAATACCCCAGGAAAATGCTAATATAAATTTACTTTTAATTTGCATTCATGTTATCACAGAATTGACCTCAATCAGACCACTGCCTAAGACAAAATCTGACCTCAATCGGACTACAACTTAAACCAGAATGAACCTCAATTGGACCACCTAAGCCAGAAAACTGGCTGGCTTGACATGAGGAAGAACTACTGTTTGTGCTTGAACCCAAGTCACACTGAGACCACAGCTCTACCATGTGTACACACATTCAAGAAACAACAAGCAAAATCATTTCCAGCACTCAAGACATAGGGATGAAAAGAATAAGCTCCATGCATACATCTAGCCTTTTAAAATAATAGTGGGGATCTGTGGGGCACTTTAAATTGGCAATGGCAGAGACTATAATTTTCTGCTAAAGGGATATTATCACAATTCTTCAACCTGGGTTTGAACCAAGACTCATAAGAGCTCTTCTACTTAATGCAACATCACACCTAGCACTTTACTATGACTTCCACAGAGCAGATGATAATCCTGACTCCTTGGGTCTTTGGAGTTAATCATTTCAAAAGGCAGTGAGCAGAACACATTCAATTAGCATGGTAAACTAGAGTGGCTTCTTTCCGTTCCCCACCCCCACACAGTCCTCTTTCTTAAATGGGCAAACGAATTTTTAAAAATGATTTCATAGTTCTCAAATGGCTCTGACAAGTTACTATTAAATTTAAAATAGAACTCCTGATTCCTTGTAAAAATGCAAAATAGAGTTAGGTAAAACATGCCTACATAGGCTAATCAAAGCATAAAGTAACAAACCAATGACCCAGGTAGAGGGAGCTTCGGAAATTCTCTATTTATGTGATGATGAAAAAATCCAATTCTTCAGTGCTACTTCAGTTGTCTGGGTTTGTTGTTGTTGTTGTTTTCAGTGTTTATGAAAAGGTAGCAGCACAATTTAATAGGTTATAATCTAGAACCTATTTTCTCAATTGTTCTTTAAACATCCTTTAGTAATTAAAAACACATCTCCAACCACGTGTTTTCATGTACCATGAGTATCCTCCAATAGATTAATAAGGGATGGTCTTTCTTCTTTCAAAATGTACCTTAAAATATATGGCTGATTTTTCCTCTCACCAGAATCTCTCGGGTTACACATCCTATTCAACAATGCCAAACGAATCTGCTAAAGGAAAAACATACCTAGGCAAGGCTGAGTAGACCTGGGCAAAACTAAACAAATGAATGTGGCAAAGTCGGTCCCCTTTTATTAGTCATCATAGGAAGTGTGAGAAAGAATGATTCTTTTTCAGCTTACATCTTGAGTTTGGAAGCTCATATCATATAAATATATAACCTGGTAAACAACTTAACTAAAAGTTGCTAATGTGGCCTCTGTTTTCCCTTTTGGAAGGCTGCTATAGAGGAAGTGTGGTGAAGCGGGGAGGTGGAGGGAGAAGGGGAGCAGGAGGGAAAGGAGTAGGTGATGATCATCTGGAGTGTAGATTGTTTTTTAAAACAATTTTAAGAGTACTTGACATCTGTCTGCCACGTTCAACCAGAGATTTAAACAAAAGTAAAGCTGCTCAGTAGAAGAACATTTCTACTTATCTGGAAGGATAACTTCATGGATATATGAAAATTATATTTAGTAATTTTAAGGAAATCTCTAACTGCTATCTGAAATTAAAGTGGATTCTCAGGGTGCTGATAGGCTTTTGCCAAAAATTAACAATTGTAAAACAACATACTTTTTCATTCTAGCCAGAACAGCAAAATAAAGCCATACGCCTGATTTCTTTAATAAACTAAATTTAGATTACAACTTTAAAATAAATTTTGACATAAATGGCTTTAAAATAACAAGAGTATCTTTCATTTGGGTCTCTTCCCAGTTAATTATTTGCTGGCATTGTCCTAGACATTCCTTGGCGTCACCTTAAACCAACACTCTCAAGTGCTAATTAGGAGACTATATACATTATTAACCAGAGAATGTGCTTAAAACATGCGTGTTCCATATGTATCCTGTTATTAACATGATTCCTTTCACTCCTGGAAAGCTCTCTTTGGAAAACAGAGCCCTTATTTAAACAAAGAAATTGGCCGCTATTAAAGAAATTTTTGTCAGAATTCAGTTAATAGGTAGGGGTCAACATGACACAGGATCCTTGTCTTTGAAACATCCTCAGCATGAATCAAATTTAATCTGACTGAAATAGTCAGCAGAGGGAAAAGTTAATGATTGCAGATGTTATACATTTCCATAGTACCAAGGGACTCCCAAAGAGAATGGCCAACTCGCTCATGAGCTACATCACTACCGAGAAACCAGCCACGTCAGAGAGCCCAAGCCAGAGACGTGACTTTCTCCAGTACCAACTTTTCCAAAAGGCCACAGGCCTGATGGGAAAAGAAACATATGTAAACAAGGCAGACCTAATGATTTCCTAATTACGAAGGAGATATGATCTCCTCATTAATTGGCAAGCTAATTGACCACAATCTCAGTTTCATAAATTGAGTCCAATAAACCAAACTTTGGTGTCTGTACTGCACAGAATTCTCCTCACACTTCCACACCCTTCACCCAGCCACAGAGTTGTCAGTTCTGCTTGATTTGTTTGAATACTGTACTCGACGACAGCTGTCGGAAACAGTACATTAGAACAGCTGCTATGACAGCTACAAGGGGCTTGGAAGTTTAATTGGGCTCAATGTGACACTGTGCATTTTTCTAAACATAGATATATCTACAAAACAAAAGAAGTTTCTAATGGGTCTGAACGGTGTTTACTTATTGGCACCATCAACTGGTTAACCCCAGTTTGAGTTATATCATCCGTCTCCTAGTATCTTTGCCACAGGGCTGGTAAGATTATAAAAAAAGAGAGAGAGAGAGAGAGAGAGACAAAACAGTAGGAGCAGTTAGATGCCCAAGAAAAGGGGCATTAAGGGAGCGAGAGAGGAAATGGCAAGGAAGTCACGTCAATAATCTCTTTCAAAGGCTGGCTGGGGGCCAAGGAGGATCCCACAGTGTCTCAGGATTTACTTCCAAAGGAAACGTATTCAGAGGCCCTGAGCCTGCTGCCAGCTGCAAACAAAACCGCTCATTATGGTCACAGCCCTGCAGAGGAGGGAGAATGGCTTACTCTCGGCGTCGGCGCGCAGGAAGAGAGCGAGGAGCAGCAGCAGCAGCGGCCTGGCGACGGGCACCATCCTGCCGCGTGGGGGCAGCGAGCGCGGGCGGGCGGGGATCGCTGCCTGCGAAGCTGCGGCCAGTCGGTCCGCTCTGGAACTTCAGCTGGAACACTTTCAGAGCCTGCGAGGGCAGAGGGAGAGACAAAAGGGAAAGAAAACACAAAGACCTTTAGATTTCTTACTCTTTTTCCCCTCGGTCCATCACCGCCACCCTGAGAGACACAAGCCACTGTAAAGGTCCCGGCCACCGTAACCGCGATGCCTTTGTGTGAGAAGGGGAGTAAGTTCATTGGTAAAATGGGGCGGCCGGAGCCCATCTTGTCCCCCCCGTCAGGCTATCCTAAAGCCGACCACCTTGAATTCCACTCTCGGCTTATGCCACCTTTGGGGCAATGCTCTGTGAGAAGCAACTGTCACTTCTTCTGAAACACTGCGTGAATACATCGGCGGAAGAAAGCACAGCGCGGCTACGAGAAAGATTTAAGAGAAGCGTCACCGTGCCGGATAAAAGTCTACTATTGACAGAATAATGGAAGCTGCTTTCTTGGCACGAGGGGCAGTGACAGGGCTAATTCAACTTCTCCAGCTAAAGACGAGAGGTTAGAATTTTTTACACAAGCACATTCGGCTTCTTCCCTGAAGACACATCAATGTTCAAGTCTAGTTTGGCTTCAATAAGTCAAAACAATAGTTAGCATGAGCCTATTTGATTTAACAGGATTTTTATATGTCTCCTGGGCAATAGCTTAGTTTTCTCAGTCTTCTATGTAAAATCAATAAGCCACAAACTATTTTTAGAGAGCCTACTGTGCGCAAATGTGCTTAGTATAAAGTGCCATGAAGTACAAAAATGAGTCAGATTCTGTCTTCTGTGACTTTCCAGTTTACTAGGGAAAATAAAACAGACACATCAGATGAGTAGCATAAGTCAGTAAGTGATAAGTGTCAGGAAGGAAAATCAAAGAATGCCATAAAAGATAGGATCAGGAATGGTATCATAGATAAAGCGGTATCTCAAAGTGAGCCTGGGAGTACAGGCGGGATTCAACCAAGAGAGAAAGGCATTCCAGGAATTCTGTACAAAGGCAGGGCGGTACGAAAGGAACTTTGGAAAACATGAGTCAGTCTCTAGGTTTGGCTGGAGTAGGGCTTCCCAAACTCCCATACGCATCAGAATCACCTGGAAGGCTTGTTAAAACAGATAGCTGGGAGAGAAAAAAAAAATTTAAACAACGACAACAAAAACAGAAGCTGGGAACCATACCCCAGTGTGTGGTTCACTAGGTCTGTGATGGGGCTAAGAATTTACATATCTAACAAGTTCCTGAGTGATGCTGATGCAGCTGGTGCAGGGACCACATTGAAACCACTGGGCTGGAGTGACGAATTCATTAGGAAAATAGAAGAAAATAAGGCAAAAGAAAATAGTTCAGTCTTGAAAAGAAATAAAAGAGAAGAAAAGAAAAGAAAGAAAAGAGAAGGAAAGGAAAGAGAAGGAAAGGAAAGGAAAGGAAAGGAAAGGAAAGGAAAGGAAAGGAAAGGAAAGGAAAGGGCATGGTGAGACTTGAACACCAATCTAAGTCAAGCAGCCCTTCCTCAGCAAACCATGAATAAAGCTACTTAGTGTTTCTGAGCAGAAGAACAAGGAAATGGGCTTTGAGAAGATGAGCTGACACATAAATGCGGCACTATTAGGCCATAGCAAGAGTTCCAGGTGAAAAGTAACAGAGACCACACGGGGATGGGGGTCCGGATGGGAGCTGAAAAGAAGGGAACTGACTTGCTCCAAGCGCTAATTTGAAGTAATGACTCTTTGGGTGATAAACAGTTATTTCTATAGGAACCTTCAACAAATCTAGCACAGCATCTTACACGGAGTAGGCTCTGAATACAGAGAAAGAGAGCACTGAATTCTATTGCTTTCTCTGTCGTGGTGAAAACTTGAGCCTGACAATTAGAATTCCTCTGCCAAATGAAACAGTATACCTTTAAGTTTTGTATTTTGGAATATTTGAAACACGTACAAAATTCTTGACAGGAAATACTAGAGATATCCAGAAATAACCTAGTCCACTAAAATAACTTGTACTTGAAAAAGTATTGTAATACAGATACCATAGCCAGTCTTTTCTGAAACTGAGCTTGAGCCTAAGAATAAAAATTTTTTTAAAAGATCTTATCTTTTTCATTACGATGCACGTGTCGTTTGAATGCAGGAAAGATAAAACTAAATGAAAAGGTGGAGGATCACTGTAATTACCAATCCAATTGCTAGCCCTTTTTATTTTTAACAGATCTGTGGGTGGCATGAAGTAGCAAGTTATACATTGAAATACATCCACTTGAAACCAAAAGCTAGCCAGCTGCTCCAAATCTGCCATTGTTATCAATCTCATCTGGAAAATAACTTATCAGGCAGTTCACAGATATCAAAAGCTAAAATTCTCAAAACTTCATAGGAAAAGTGCTAAAGGAATCAGTTCTGCTCCCCTCCCCCTTTCACTGTTCCCATCCTCATGCCAGCATTTCAAATGACAGCAAAGTCCAGGAGACATCAGTCCTGTCGGACTCAATTTGTGTCTGTGCAAGCGTATCAGAGCCAACTGCTACATAATGACTCGGTGCGATCACAGAGATGGAGATGTATGAAATGCTCTCTCGGGGAAGGAGTGATTTGGCTTTTTCCTCTACCCGACTCAAGTGGCATAAGAAGACCAAATTCTTCCAAATGAACCTACAGATGTTACCTCCAGACTTAAAGCAGTGATAGGATCTACAATGAATGCAGCTAGAGAGCATACATATTTATATTTAAATGGGTTATGTCCTTGGCCTGGATACGGCAAAAGGAGATCAGAGGTGCGAAGGTAAGACCTCTTCTAGATGTTCATTCCAGCTCATCTCCACGCCATATCTTGTTTATTACTTGGCAACATTGCCAAAAGGGAAATGCTGGCTTGCATATCAGTAATGTGGAGTTTAAATTTTAGAACAAAAATGGGAAATGGATTTTTATGGAAACACTGACAGAGAAAATAATGAGGATGACCAAATATTACAAGCAGTTTCTATTAGGCTAGAGAAAGGGTCGCCAAGCACTTTGCAATGAAAAGAGCAGGAAAAGGGATTCAGATATATTAAAAGTATTATGGTTTAGCTTACATCACAAATGATTCTGCATGTGTCCAATAGACCTCAGCCGAGGCAAACTTGGATTTTGATATGCCCTGCCCTCTGTGTCTTCCTTAAATGGGACATGCAGATAAAACTGAACCACATAGCTAAGTTTAAAATAAAACAAACAAACAAACAAAATATTTGAAGCTCTCTGGTCTCTTATTGCTCACAGCACAAAGATCATCAAGAACAATAATTTTCTTGATTTTCAATTAGCCGAACATCTACTTTTGTATTTCTGTGCATGAATGGCTACAGAAGCTGACAGTTCAGAGGGCGAGGGCCACAAAGCACAACGTGATTTGAAATGGGATAACAAAGAGTAGTACACTTGCCTGAAAGCCTTCACAGATCACTGTTTCAACTGATCATGTAAACTGCCGAGGACTCAACTCTTTGTCTTCAATTTAACATTGTAACCCTTTCCTGTAACAAATATCTTCATATTCAAACTAATATGAATCTGAAGGACTTTTTTTTTTTTCAGATTTCTGTATTGTGGTATGTGTTTCTGTTAACATAAAGGAAAAAAGGCAAACTGGAACTTTTCTTTCTTTAAAATTAGGATCCTGAGTCCCTTAGCAAAATAAATAATTGCAGGTTTTATGTAGGACATAAGCGAAATGAGTGCGCAACATCTTGTCATATGAGGAAGCAGTGAGACTTTCAGGAACTACCAGGTCATATCCAAAAACAAGGAGCCCAGTTGATGAGGCCCCATCAGCCAGACGCAGGAAAATCTGGCAGGAAGGGCAACAGAAGCTGCAATTCACCAAAACACATCCTACTAAAATCCATGGGTTCATAAGTTTAAAGACACTTTTTTTAGTTTAAAAATAATTTTAAAAAATTACATCTGTCACTCCAGAAGGGAGTTAAGGAATCAAATCATTATTCTGAAAAGAGGGAGAGAAAGGGGAAGACTGTTTCATTAAATAAAATCTCCACAGAACTTAAAACTAAACCGAACAAAAACCTGCGGTCACTAGAAAACTAGATGTCATTGTTTATCTCACTGTTTATCAGGTTGCTTCTTTGAGGCTTATCTAATGACACCCTGCTCTCAATTCTAGACTTCTTAGAAACAATCATATGATTGCAATGATACTAAACTGAGCATTTATCCATACAGACAGCCCTTACGCTGGGGGGATGGTGTGCTAAAGGAGGATGTCCTAAAATGTGACTTCTTTTCAACAGCCTCCCAAACCGGTCAGGTCTCTCTCAATCGACTAGAACAGGTTTCCAATCATTTCAGAGAAAACAGCCATTTGTGCACAAGATGTGCTACCAATTTGTAAAACAGGCATTAGCAGGGCTGCTGTGGCTGAAGCAAGGGGTGGAGGCGCCTGGAGTTGCGAGCAAGCTGGCAGAGGCTTCTGAGGGCCATCTGCGAACTCCCTGCCCTCAGTGCACAGTGACAACACAGGGACATGAAAGGAAAAAACAAAAATAAATTTCCAACATTTCACTTATTCATGAGGATTTTCCACCAGGAGATAGCCGCCTAAATATTTCACCATGAGCGAGGACAAGAATTCTCCGGCGCTATCCAATAAAACTTTCTGCAGATAGACTTGTTATTTATCTGCACTAATTACTGGCTACTTTAAACACAGCTAGTGAAACACGGGAAGTAAACATTTTATTGTATTTAAATCTAATTTCAGTTGAAATAGCCACATGTGGCTAGTGGCTGCCCTTTTAGACGGCACAGACTATGGTTATGTGTTTCAACAGCATTGAACACACTGGCTATAAACAAGGCATAGTTTTTCAGGGTTGGGGACAGAAACAGTGAGTTGGGAACCCTTAGTCTTTGCAGTCCTGGCTTCCTCGTAATCAGATTCTAAAGATGCATTATGTTATATGAGGAAATCCACTTAACCTCTATGCCATTCACTTCCCCATCCCTGCCCCCTACCCTGCCAAAAAACAAGTGCCTCTCTCTCTCTCTCTTTTTTTTTTTAAACCAGTCCACCAAATGTAAAGGAAGGATCAGTAAGTAGTCAAGTGTACAAGTGGAAAATGTCCCAACAGAGATATTGTTATTAAAAAGAAACATTTTTGATTCATAGCATAGCTGGGAAAGTTTTATTTCTCACTGGTGAAAGTCCTTCTTTGGGATGCTATAGAAATGGAAACTTATGACAGCAAACGTGTGCCATGTCCCATAGACTGCAGAGACGAGCAGATCTGTATACATCCATAGGAAATTATCTGTATTGTTCTTATGAAATGGCCACATTCAACTGATAAACATGAGTGAGGGTTATGCCGAACATTCTTAAATAAATATAGCTCTGAAAGCCTCAAAGCCCATCATGGAAAACATAGAAAGAAAAAGGACAGTGGACAAAGGCTATTAAGTTAAATAAAACGCTGATAAAATAACTGTTTATCCAATCCATGCCTGGATAAAACACTCAAATTGAAAGGATATTAGGAATTATTTTTATGAGTGAAACTCAAATCTTCTCAAAATTATACTCTTTCCTATAATGGCACATCATATCAAAAACTATATTTTTCAGTATTTTGCCCTAGACATGATTACATGGAGGTAAGTTGGGGGGGGGAAGAGACTTTATGGGTTGTCACATATAAATACAAAGTAATAACCCAATCATCTCATTTTTGGCATAGGCTATGACTTAATATGAAGACAGATGACTCTAAGTAAGCACACAGTAATTCTTTGAAGAAATCAACTGAATTATAAGAATATCTGAAGAGTAAAATGATACCTACCAATATGGATACTACAAGAAGCTCTTTACATGTTTAGTTTTAATACATAACAGAGAAAAGCCAAATATGTGAGCTTAATATAGTATGACTCACTTTCCAAATTACTATTGATAACATTCCAACAAGATGTCAAAACTTTAATTGGAGGCAGATATAAATACTAGTTACTTTCATTAATGACAAAATGACATGATTAACCTTGATCATTCTTTCCCCTTTCAAGAAGTAAAGTGAAGTATGCCATGAGAAATAAACAGATAAGAAGGAAAAAAATAACACCTTATGTCCCCACCTATATATCTTCTCTCTACAAATGGAACTATGATTCTGACTTGAAAAGGAGAATAGTTTTACAGCACCTAGCTTCTTTAAATGACTATTGCATGTGATTACTTCCCTCTAGTTTTATATGATGCTGATGGAAACTGGCATTGGAAAAGTTCAAATACAAGTCTATTCAACATGCTATTGGGACTCCGCTACATGTTCCATTCTTCCAAAAACACATATTAAATGTAAAAGTAACTGATCAATCTCACGAAGTATAGATAGATATTCAATCCAGCCACTTCTTACCCAAACAACTGAACAAATTATATTTTAATCTTTGGGCTATTTTTTTTAAGAATTTATTTATTTATTTATTTGATACAGAGAGAGATCACAAGTAGGCAGAGACACAGGCAGAGAGAGAGGAGGAAGCAGGTTCCCTGCTGAGCAGAGAGCCCGATGCGGGGCTCGATCCCAGGATTCTGAGATCATGACCTGAGCCGAAGGCAAAGGTTTTAACCCACTGAGCCACCCAGGTGCCCCATCTTTGGGCATTTTTAAATGGATGCAAACCCATCATTCCTAACTCACTATACTTGATTTTCTTTTTCATTATCTTAAAATAAAAAAGGTATACCTTCTTTCACACATGCAAAATATTTTTTGTTTAAAATGTATTTAGCTTTGGGGAGCCTGGGTGGCTCAGTAGGTTAAACATCTGCCTTCAGCTCAGGTCATGATCCTGGGATGGAGCTCCCTTCATCAGACTCCCCGTGGGGAGTCTGCTTCTTCCTTTCCCTCTGAGCCTCCCCTCCATTCATGGTCTCTCTCTTGCTTTCTTGTTCTCTCTCTCTCAAATAAATAAATAAAATCTTAAAAAAATAAAATGCTTTTAGTTTTTAAAATATGTTGTGGGTAATAATGTGTTAATTTTTATTATATCTGTTTTGTTTGTTTTATTTCCATCAACACATAGTGGAAAAGACATCTGGCAATACATGATATATTTTATTTACTAGTAAATTTTTAAATTTGTGAGGAAATTATTATTCCCTTTAGCATTGATTCTTGTTTTTCCTTGAAAAGATTTTAAAAACAAAATGAAGTTCTTTAAATTGTTTTTAAATCCTTCCTTACTAGAGTTCAATGAAAATCGATTTTGCCTACTCACAGGTGGTATATCTGTAACTCCATCCTCAGAGTGATCAAAGCTCTAAACCAGTAGCTCTCAATTGAGAATGATTTTTCGGCCTCCCCTGGGACACCTGGCAATGTCTGGAGAGATTTTTTTTGTTGTCAAAACGTAAGGAACGTGCTAATGACATCTAAGTGGTTGAGGACAGGGATGCTGGATGTTGCTAAGTATCTTACAAGGCACAGTACAGCCCTCCCCACACACACACAACAAAGAATTACCTTGCCTAAAATGTCAACAGTGCCAAGGTTGGGAAACACTGTGCTAGAAAGGTTCACTAATGTGGAGGAAAATTTTTAAATAAAAGAAGCTGGAGTTTTCAATGCTTATTTCTAGTACATTATTTTCTAAACCCAACAATTTGAAGTGTTTTCAGTGCAGTTTTAGTATATAAACTCAAAACAGATTTGAAGTTCTGGACATAGTAGTCAAACACAACGGATGACTCCCAAATTTCTCTTTTTGTCCTAAGCTAGAATTGAAATTGGCTTGCCTTATGGGAAGTTCAGTTCACAGGCTAAGGCGACATAAATATTGTCACCAATTAAAAGAATGAATCTGTTAAATGGGGCAGACATTGTTGCATTGATGTCTGTCAGTGAATAGACGTGGTTCCCATCTCTCATCGTGGGAGGTTAGCTCTTCTCTGGGGGAACAGTCCCGGATGGAAATATTCAGTTCCAAGCAACATTCTTTCAAATCACTGCCGGCAACAAATAGAAACTGCAGTGGTGAAAGGTCATCGTGAATGGCTGGCGAATGTGAAGTTAAGGAATATTCTCTTCATTTTCCCAATATTGACCTCATGACTTAAGCTGGTGTCTCTCTGAAAATCTGTGAATTAGGTTCTGTGTGGAGAAACCAGATAAATGGCTATTAAAGCAAATAGAAACGTAACCTAAAGAAAGGTAGAGGGGACAAATGTTAAACATAGAACATAGATATCCAACATATACTCTCCTCTTCTCTCACCTTGCACATTTATTATATCCAGTTATATTGCATTCTTCTTTATTGTTAGTACCTTCTTCACCTCTATGTGTCTCCTTGAATGGAATCATCTGGTGGGTCTCAGATCTGGTTGGTCTTACAAGCTAGACCAATTTTGTATCTCTTTATTTCTCATTCTGCTTCTATCATCTCTGATTTACGAGCTTAGGTGAACCCATGGTTAATTCTAAAATTAGCAACATAAAGAAAAAGTCTCTCCCTTAATGGGCAGAGAGATAATATAGGGATTCCCTCAAATGAAGGAAGAAAACCTTGAAAGTGGGGTATAAGAAGGAAGGATGAAAGAATCTCACTGGATAAAAGTATTTGAGAGTCACTGCCCTAGATGGACAAGTAATTCACAAATGGAAGTTTAAACCATGAGTCAAAAATTCTCCAGAAGGTCAATCTTTAACCCAGTAACCCATTATTGGGTAACTGAGTATCTTAGAGTCAAAGATTTTATAGGTGTGTTTAGAAATAGAAATGATTAACCAGAAATAGATTTCTAAAAATTCTCACAAGTTAGTAATTTAATTAATAACATGCAGACACATGTTTATAGCACCACAAGACATATTTATTTTGTATATTACCATCAAGTTCTTTTTTATGGGGTTTTTCTCTTTAATTTAAATTCTAGCAAGGACACATGTAGACTAATTGGATATAAATAAGGATGTGTTAGTTGGTGAATTCACGTAGTTATACAGGACAGTTATCCAGGTGGAAAGATACCAGCCTGAGTGCTCTTTACTATAAAGTTGCTTGGGACAACATGGCCGTGTTGAAAGAAGGAATGAGGACACACAATGGTTATTTTTCAAAAGCAGTTGGCATTATGAAATGATTTGAAAATAAAGTACAAATATTTCCTGCAGCAATAAAAGTAATATGCATTTCCCATACCAAGATGTGTCAACAATGAAAATATTTTTCCATAGTCACTCTTTTAGAAAATCTATTCAAGACCTCCAGAAAAAGGCTTTTGTAAAAAAAGGTCATTTTTACTATACTTCTATAAAATCCTCAAACCCAAATACACAGTACCTATATCAGAAAGAGCATTTAAAGTCATTCAAAGTCTACTTGCAAACTGGGTGTACTAATTTCCTCACTCCCAAACTTTGTGGATACTGACCGTAACCTTAAATGAGTGGCTCACATGACTGAAAGGAAAGAAAATGGCCCACAACATCAACCAAACTTCTCTGCTGCGTTTAGGCATCATCACAGAAACCGTCTGAAACACAGATTTTTATCTTCCAAAGTTGGAAAGCAGCCACTACTAACAGGGAGTGAACAGGGAAAGGTGCGGGCAGGCAAACGTGGGACAACAGTCAGTGTGTGTTTGGGGGATCAAATCCCAAATTAAAATGGCATCTTTTTAAGAATTTCTTTACCTTTTGTGCTATGTCCAATGATGTTTCCTTCACAAACTTAATAGACCGGCCCTTGTTTTTATTATGTTTCCTCTAATATTTTTTAAATCATAGATTTAACCATGATGTGTTATCATATTCTCTTATAAAAATCTTTTGCAAAGCCACGCTTTTAGAAAACGTGCTCACTTTCTCCCACAGCATTGTCGCTCTGGCCAAAACTATTCATAGCATAAATCTTCATCATCTGCAAACTTATCATGTTATACTGGTACATACATCCCATTCATAAATATGGTATACACAGGCCAACACAAATACAGTGCCTGTTTAAAAATGCATGCGAGGGCTCCTGGGTGGCTCAGTGGGTTAAAGCCGCTGCCTTCGGCTCAGGTCATGACCCCAGGGTCCTGGGATCGAGGCCCACGTCAGGCTCTCTGCTCAGCAGGGAGCCTGCTTCCTCCTCTCTCCTTTCTCTCTGCCTGCCTCTCTGCCTACTTGTAATCTCTCTCTCTGTGTCAGATGAATAAATAAAATCTTTAAAAAAAATGCATGCGAAAAATATGTATTTATAAAATATATGCCTCCTATATTACTAATGAATGACAGATATTGTCAAACAGACAAAATGAGGCCTTTTCTAAATGAGATAAAAAAATCAATAGAAATAGAAGTTCTATGACTATTTCCCAGGCCCACACACGTCACTGGAGTTCCACTGTCCTGGCTGTTCCACAATTTAGATTTTTCTCCAAATACATTTCCAGTGGCAACGGATTTAAAAAAGAAAAAAAGAAAAGACCTTTTGCTCATTTGTCCAGCAACCCCCTTGTGGAGTCAAACAGTTGCTGTAATAACCAAATGTTAAAGGCTCTCTGTGACAGCTGATGTCAACATGATGTAACACACGGAGAAGAGACATTGTTTTTTGAGATGTTCATACCATGTCCTCGTTTTACAATCATAAACCATCTAACCTGAGCTAGAACTTCTGCACATCTTCTGTGTTTTTGTTTTAAAAATGAATTCCTTCATTCCGTCGCTCGTGAACGCTCCTGAACACCACGCGCAGTGACAGGTGCAGGAGACGGCACGAGCCTCAAGACGACAAGGTCCCTGATACAATCTGGAGCAAGGACACAGAAAACATAAGCGTTTTCCAGGTTAAAGACAGGCTGTCCAGGGCAGAGGCTGGGTTCCAGTGAGCCAGGCAGAGAGCTGTGTGCGCAGGTGGGGACAGCAAGCAGGATCCAGACTGCATAGGACCTGGGGCCACACTGCAGAGACTGGATTTCATTTGAAATGCAATGGGAAGACATGGGCGGGCTTTATGCTATGGAGTGACATGGTCTGATTTTTATTTAGACGACTTCCCCGGTGGCTGTGTGCCAAGGGTTTTAAAAACGCAATTCTCCCACCACCACCCACCCCACTCCAAGTTTCTGCAGAGCCTTCCATTCTATTTATTTGGACATTGCCATTGTAATCTATTGTGAAGTCTTTTGACCCTTTATGAAAGTCTCCCAGTTTCACTTTTAAAGGATCTTATGGCACGCTCCCTTTACCAACTCTGTTTAAAACAACCAGAAATGTGTTGCTTTTCAATGTTTTGGATCACTGTTCTCTGTTCCTAGATAGCAACAGGCCTTGGAAAACTGAGTGAATTTTCTTCATGGGGCGCCTGGGTGGCTCAGTGGGTTAAAGCCTCTACCTTCGGCTCCGGTCATGATCTCAGGGTCCTGGGATCGAGGCCCGCATCGGGCTCCCTGCTCAGCGGGGAGCTTGCTTCCTCCTCTCTCTGCCTGCCTCTCTGCCTACTTGTGATCTCTCTCTCTCTGTCAAATAAATAAATAAAATCTTTAAAAAAAATTTTTTTTCTTCATGGCGGGGGGAGAGGGGGTTCTCCCGTGGAGAAGTTTAACACACTTAAGATTTTTTTACTTGAAAAGTAATGTACCTGATGTTAGTTCTCATTTGCATTCCTGATATCTAGGGAAAAAATATGCTTTTGTGTACAAAGAAACAGTAGGCACACTGGATCTCCATAGTCAACACTTTTAAATCTGTGATTCCGGAAAGGCTTTCTTATGCACACTTNAGTAATGTACCTGATGTTAGTTCTCATTTGCATTCCTGATATCTAGGGAAAAAATATGCTTTCGTGTACAAAGAAACAGTAGGCACACTGGATCTCCATAGTCAACACTTTTAAATCTGCGATTCCGGAAAGGCTTTCTTATGCACACTTAAAAAAAAAAAAAAAGTTTCTGAAGTTTGGTACATCAAAGTCTTGTTCTGACCATATTAGCAGTGATACTAATACCCAATAGTACACTGCATTCAGACTATTAGAAAACACAGCCATCCCAATAATTCAAAACTACTTTATTTCAAGATTTAGAAGCTAGGTCCTGCTGTGAGTCAATTGCTGGCTAGCTTCCCAAATTAGCTTTTCAGTTTTAGCTATCTTTTACATTTCATCCCTCAGTCTTCACTCCAGGATTTCCTCTATTATTAAATCAAGGCTTTTAACACCCCAACAGGTAGTTATTTAATTCCTTACTTTTTCTTATTAGTTACTACTAAACTTGAAACTAGCAGTATTTAACCTCTGTCTTAAAAATACATTATGAAGCACTCTAGCTTCTTGTATGGAGGATGCACCTGGTGACCACAAAATACCACTTTACTCTGCCTCCCAAAAGTTCCTCCTCCGTTGTCTGTGCCACTTGCCTTGACTGACAGAATAAGGCAGAAGTGACACTGTGTATATTCTGACCCTGAGCCTCCAGAAGCCCCAAAAACCTCAGAAAGTAGTCCTGTGTGCTCTCTCCCACCTGCTGATATCGGGTCCCCTGTCACCACACTGACCGAGCCCAAGTGAACCGGGTGGAGGATGAGAGACCACATGGAAGGAGAAGGCTACCACCTGAGCCATCTGAAACCAGTCTTTCCCCAGAGGACCTGGCAGCTGACCAAAGACCCATGAGCAAGCCCGGCAAAGATGAGCCAAGTATGGCCCATACCAGCAAAGCCACCTAGCTGAGCTCAGAGCACTGTGAGATAAATAAACGGTGAATCCACTAAATTTGGGGATGGATTGATATACAGCAAAAACACTAATGACAGGAAGGAAATAAATACCTCCTCTAACATAAAATAAAGATTATTTTTAAATGTTTATTTTCTTCAGTACTTCATCACATTTTAAATACAAGTAGGCAACTTGGCTTCTTACGGCTGCATCTGAATTGATTTTGTCCTCTTTTAATAGCAACTAGTAAAATCATTCTCATTAGATTTCAGATGTTTTAAGTAGTGTGTTGTTCTGTGATTTAGGAAAATCAGTACGTTGAAACTATTTGTGCCTCTTTGCCCCTTCTTCCAATTACAAATATTTTCTGCAAGAGCTCAGAGAGAACAAAATTGTTTTAAAATGTCCTTAACCATGGCGCCTGGGTGGCTCAATGGGTTAAAGCCTCTGCCTTCAGCTCAGGTCATGATCTCAGGGTCCTGCGATCAAGTCCTGCATTGGGCTCGCTGCTCAGTAGGGAGCCTGCTTTCTCCTCTCTCTCTGCCTGCCTCTCTGCCTACTTGTAATCTCTCTCTCTGTGTCAAATAAATAAAATAAAATTTAAAAAATAAAGTAAAATGTCCTTAATCATTGGCTAAAACCACATAGTATGACGTTCCTTCCTGTTGATATAATTGAAGTGACGTATGTGTCTGAGATCTCAACTGATCTCACCAAGTGTACTGACAGGTAGTAGTTAGCATTATTTTATCTCCATGGATGCTGTTTTCCTTAGGCAATTTCTCCCCAGGGATAAAGTCCACAATTCAAGTTCGCTTGATAATCTAAAAGCAGGGAAATTTCATAAGCTTTTTAAAAGAATGACATTTGGAACAGCTAGTGAGCACTACTCAGGCCAGTTTCTGACGACATGTTGGATGTCAACTTGTCAACTAGTCAAAATGTCAACTTGACTAGTCAGTTACTAGGATGGGTGAAAAAGTAAGAAAACATAATAAATTTTAAAATCAGTAAATGATGGGGCGCCTGGGTGGCTCAGTCAGTTAAGCATCTGCCTTCGGCTCAGGTCATGATCTCAGGGTCCTGGAATCAAGACCCACATCAAGGCCCACATTGGGGTCCCTGCTCTGTGGGAAGCCTGCTTCTCCCCCTCCCTCTGCCTGCTGATCCCCACTGTGTGTGCTCTCTCTCTGTCAAATAAATAAAAGAAATCTTTAAAAATAAATAAATAAAATTGGTAAGTGAATTTAGCAAGGCTGTTGAATACATGGTCGATACAAAAAGCCAGGTGCTATATTACATACTCACAAAAAACAATTAGAAAATAAACATTTAAAAAATGTGCCATTTGCAAGAGCATCAAAAAATATCTTAAAAACCTAGAAATAAATGTAACAAAAGTCAACAGGATTTCTATGCAGAAAATTAATAATAAATTAAAGATGATGTGAATGAAAGGGTGATCATAATATATTAATGATTTAAATGACTCAGTATTGTAAAGATATTAATATTTACCAAATTGATCTATAAATTCAATGCAATCCCAATATAAATTCCAACACGTTTTTTCTTGAGAAACAGAAAACTGATTTTAAAATTTATAAGGAAATGCAAAGAACCAAGAACAGACAAAACAAACTTAGATAACAAATGTTGAAGTATTACCTATTGAAGGTAACACTACCAGTTACCAAGACTTATTATAAAGCCACAACATTTAAGACAGTGAAGTATTGGCTCAAGGGCAAACAGACCAGTGGAGCAGAATAATAACTCTAGAAACATATCCACCCCTATTCAGGCAGTTGATTTATAAGCAACCGTGTCTCTGTACTGGGAAAAAATAATATTTTAAATTAGTAGTACTGGGTCAAGTGGATATCTACATGCATAAAAATATATGTTGACCCCCTACCTCACACCATCCACAAAATCAATTCCACATTGATTAGAACCCTAAACTTGAAGATAAACAATAAATCTTACAAAAAATAGCACAGAAAAATATCTTGGATAAGCAAAATTGATGAAACAAGACAATGTAACAACAGTAAAGACTAAGTCTCTGCTCATCTAAAGACATTATTTAGAAAGGGCAATCCACATAGTGGAAGAAGATATTTGCAAACCACATAACTACCCCAGGCCCAATATTATTTATCAATTTTTGTATTGTCTGTCTTTTGGAGGGAGGCAGTGAAGATAAAAGTCTTGAAAAAGTAATTCACAAAAAGAATACCCAAATGGTCACCAATCATCCAAAAAGATGCTCACCAATGTTAGTCATTGAAGAAATGTAAGTTAGTACCATAAGAAACCACTCAATATTCACCAGAATATTTAAAATCAGAATTTGAACAACACATTTTGGCAAGGTTTGTGGAACAAAGGAACACTCACATACTGTTGAGGTGAGTGAAAATTGGTAAAACCCCTTGGAAATAGTATTTTCTTTTTGTATTTAAAAAAGTTAAATATACACCTACCCTACCTTCCAGCAGTTTCATTGTTAGTGATATACCCAGCATTAACA
The DNA here is from genome assembly GCA_002007465.1 of Ailurus styani. Lineage (NCBI taxonomy): Eukaryota > Metazoa > Chordata > Mammalia > Carnivora > Ailuridae > Ailurus > Ailurus styani. Next base: position 479,664 of record LNAC01000794.1, on the reverse strand, counting down.
TAAATGTTACTACAGAAAAGAAGTACAAACAAGAATTAACCTAAATGCTCATCATATACCACAGAGAAAAAGTAAATTATGGTATATTCATAAAATTGAATACTTATTTCATAGCATTGAAAATAAATATATTCTGCTGCAAAAACTTAAGACAGACACTTAGTTGTTTTTTGTTTTTGTTTTTTTTTTTTAGCTTAGCTTAATTTTTCTAGAAACTTGTTCAAGACATACTTTATTTACCCACCCTGCCCCCAACACTGGCCCCCCAATCGCTTTGAAGAAAATAAATTTGTCATTAAGAGTATGATAAGTCAAAGTCAAACACAATTTAGAATGGAGCTCAACTTCCCTTGGAAACTTTTATAGGAGCAGAAATAGTAAGTGATCAGACTAAAGCCCTGGGAATCTAAAGATGTGACTTCCAGTGTGTGGGATCAGGTGTAGTCTTTCAGTTCCAAGCAGCAGGAAGAACTGAAACATGAAGATGAAATCCCTGTGGAGAAGGAGGAATGGCCCCTGGCTCCCGGGGTAGCAGTAGAGTGCAAAAATAAGGGCAGAGACAAACAGAGCACCTGACTTCTAGACCAGCTTTAGCACTTACTTACTGTATTCATCTTGGTTCAAAGCATTCCCCTTCTGCGCCTCATTTTCCCTGAGCTTCTCTATTTTATAGCACATATGACCTTTACTATATCACATATTTATTTGTTATGTTAATTGTTTATTGTCCTCATCCCCCACAGTATCCACAAGGACAAGGATTTGTTTTTGGGTTTTTTTTGTTTTTTTTTTTTTAAGATTTTATTTATTTATTTGACACAGAGAGAGAGAAATCACAAGTAGGCAGAGAGGCAGGCAGAGAGAGGGGGAGGAAGCAGGCTCCCTGCCTAGCAGAGAGCCCAATGCGGGCCTCAATCCCAGGACCCTGAGATCATGACCTGAGCCGAAAGCAGAGGCTTTAACCCACTGAGCCACCCAGGCGCCCAGGACAAGGATTTGTTAAAACTTTATTAAAAGGTTGCCTGAGTGGCTAAGTTGGTTAAGCATCTGCCTTCAGCTCAGGTCATGGTCTCAGAGTCCTGGAATCCAGCCTTGCTTCTGGCTCCCTGCTCAGTGGGGATTCTGCTTCTCCCTCTCCTGCCCACCCCTCTTGTGCTTCACTCTCTGTCTCAAATAAATAAAGCCTTAAAACATAAAGACCTTATTAAATACTCATGACTTGTGTGAAAGTGCATATACAAAATATGTACAGGATAAGCTTGTTTTGCAAGATAAAACAAAAAATTCAGCAAACCCATCTGCAGCTTTTCCAGCTCAGTGGAAGATGATGATGATAGAGGCAGTGGTCGAGGTAGGGGCTCTACCAGTTATCTACATGGACTGTTTATTCTTTGAAGGGCACTGTATTGGGCTGTTCAAGGGCAGGTTTCGTAAAGCCCTAGACCTGCAGCCTTAATGAGAAATCACTGTCCAATATTCTAGCATAGTCCATGTCTAAGATCTGCAAAAGTATGTATATCAACAGGTAAAGGAAGGAAAAATCCTCAAAACAATAATTTGGTTTCAGCAGCACATGTTTTCTCTCCTAACATGTAATAGCTGGAAGAAACTTGTTTAATGATAAAGTCACAGAGTTAAGATATGGCTCCAAAGAATCTATAAACCAATATTTATTGAATGTCAACTTTCTGAATCCCACATCCTGCTAATCTTTGTCAGACATAAAGAAGATTAGAGGAAGCAATGCCTCTAAGGAATTTGCAGTTCGTTTGGAACTACAGGAATGTGAAAATTAGAAAAGCATGATAATATGTGTCAAGAACCAAATAGATGGTTTGAGTAATAAATACCCATATATACTTAGAGGAGGAAAATTTGATCTCAGTGGTCAGGAAAGATTTTGTGAAATTGGTGGTATTTGAGACCTTGAAAAATACATAAAAACCTGATTTGAGAGGAGTAAAAGGCATTTCAACAATAAGCATAAAATTTAGAGGTTGGTACGTTCAAAACATTTTCAGGAACCAATAAATTGGCCATTGTATACACATCACAGCTTTGGTATGACAAGGAATTAAGATATGTAAAGCCAGTTTGTGGTAGTCCTTCAAGGCAAACTGAGTTTATCCTGCAAGTCAGTAAACCTCAAACCATCAACAGAAAAAGTAGAGATAAAGTTGCTGTTAGTTCTCCCAAAGTGTGCATATAAGCCTTAAATTTCTTAAAGAAAAAAAAAAGTTTAGAACTGTGATGATAGCAATGTCTGTCTCTTGGATATGAGTGAACCAGGTAATAAATAACTCATAATACCACATTCCAAAAAATGCTTATTCAAAGTAGCCTACTGCCACGATAATATAATCCCAACTTCATCCTAAATGATATTAGATATTTCTGATTCCCTTGGAATCAATATCTATATAAAACACATGACATCATTTTATAATTTGAAATCTTGATCCCATACAGTCTCATGGCTGGGCTGAATGGGCACCGCATTCCCTACTTTGTCATTATCTTATTTCAGGAAAGCTCTGGAGATAATTCTTGACATCTCCATGCTTAGACTTCCATCTGTGTGAAATGAAATAACAGCCGTCTCCCTCCTACCTCATCAGAATCAGTGAACAACAAAAGCACATTAAAATCAGGGATGCAGGAAGGATTTTAAGGAAAGAAGCTTTTGTCCATTGTCATTAAAAACAAAAGAAAATTTAGCCAGCCTTTCTCAGCTGGGGTTCCATGAGATGATTATGCCCTACAGAATATAATTTGACTGATTCTTTTTTCAATTCTCTCAAGGATAATACAAAGCTACTACTATTCTAGATGCACGGGCCAGAAATTAAGTCATTACATACAATAGATGCCTTAGGCATTAGGGCTGACTTTTCTTGTGAACTTAGGATGGGAAGAGCTGACATTGTATTGTTATTCACAAACTAGGCTTTGGTATTTGATGTCATTTTATTTAAGAAAAAAAAAATTCTATATTTACAGCCCTGTAGATCCAAAGTCTCACCATATTCTAAAGAAAAATAAAATAACTTAGAGTAGTGAATGCTAGGATGAATAGCCCATAAATTTTGGGGTTTTACACAGAAGTAACAAAGAAGCAAGAAAAGAGTAAATTTTATCATACTTTACCATTTACAAAATGTTTGAAAAGAAATTCTGACTTAATACCTAATATTTATGGAGCTCATTTAAATTCTACACAATGTGCTTCTGCAAGGCAAACATCCTTCTTCCTGTTTTAGAGATGAGGAGAATGAGACCCAGGAAAAATAACCTTCTTAACATCTACAGCTGGTATGAAGCAGAGGCTCAATTTCAAGTTAGTTTAATTACACAAGAAGGCTGCTCCTTTTGTAGCTCTCTAATCTCCCAAAAGCTTTTCAAAGTAGGATTTATCTTCATGTGCAGATGAAAAAAACTGAGGTTCAGAGGAGGTTCAGTGTCTGGCCCAAAAGTTCAGTGCTAGCAAGTTGTTTCTGTCTGCAAAGCTTATATAACTCTCAAGCCATTGTTGAGAAAAGAAAACAAAGCAAACCAGGGTGGCTGTTACCAGTTGAACTTTGTTCCCGCGAAAGTCTACACAGTTAAGTCTTAGCCCTCCAAAATTTCGGACTGTGACATATTTTGTAGATTTGGTCTTCACAGAGACAACCAAGTTAAAATGAGATGATTAGGCTGAACTCTATACCCAACATTGGGCTTGAACTCATGACCCTAAGATAAAGAGTCACATGGTCTACTATGTGAGCCAGCCAGATGTTGCAAGGGTTCTATTTTTATTTTTTCATTTTTATTTTTTAAAGATTTTATTTATTTATTTGACAGAGAGAGACAGCGAGAGAAGGAACACAAGCAGGGGGAGTGGGAGATGGAGATTCAGGCTCTGGGCTGAGCAGGGAGCCCAGTGTGGGGTTCGATCCCAGGACCCTGGGACCATGACCCAAGCCGAAGGCAGACACTTAATGACTGAGCCACCCAGGTGCCCCGACAGTTTTATTTTTAAATTGTCTACTTATTTCCACAAAGATAATTCTAGATAACACAAGACTCCATATTAGTGATTATTTATAATTTTAACAGCGACTAAAACTCAATACTCTCTTTTCCCAAGTAACCGTACACTATTTCCAAAACGATACCATCCTCTAACCTCATCATATTCTGAGTCCTATGGTACCATTTATTTTTTTTTTTAAAAGATTTATTTATTTATTTATTTCACAGAGGGAGAGAGATCACAAGGAGGCAGAGAGGCAGGCAGACAGACAGGGAGAGGAGGAAGCAGGCTCCCTGCTCAGCAGAGAGCCCGATGCGGGCCTCGATCCCAGGACCCTGAGATCATGACCTGAGCCGAAAGCAGAGGCTTTAACCCACTGAGCCACCCAGGCGCCCACCTATGGTACCATTTAATTGGTAAGAGCACAATGCTGCTGTTTTTGAAGGAAAGGAGAATGAAAAAATGACCATGAGTAAGATGTATTTCATTTGAGGTTCTTCGGAATGGTTTTTTCATGGGATGGTTAAAGAAAGGGACACATGGAAAAATGACCAATAAATGTTAACTAATGCAATTATCATTATTATTATTATTAAATCAATTTGTTAAAAGTTATTAAGTATATTCTTTTTTATATGCTTATAAGAAAATCACATATTGTATATATTTAAGGATAGGTATGAGTCTCTTTAATTAATTTTTCCAGTGAGGTGACTGCCCTTTCAATCCATATCATCAAGTACTTTTTAAGCTTATAATGTGTTCTTTAATTAAAATTGGGGGTTTTCTTTATTTTTCATTTTTCATTTATATTATTTCCTTGCAGGAGGCAACTAATAATGTGTAAGTTATATTTCTCTCCTCTCCCCACCCTCACTTTCAACTCCCTCCGTTGCCTTTTGCCTTCTAGAAGACCCAGCAATCCATTGACTTTACGTAACAGTTTTTCAGTTTTTCTGCAGTGTCTTTTTTTGCTATGTTGCATATCCAATGAACATTTACACTTGGTACTGTCATTTTCTATTCTCTCCAAATTTCCTTTTGTCCTCGTCAAGCTCCTGCTTCATTTTAGAGTCTTTTTTCTCTCACCTCATCTTGATGCTCCTTATGACTTTCTCCTTTGTCATGGAGGCCATATGTTCTTCCTACTGTGAAAGTAAAACATCTGTTCGAAATTCTTTCCGGTCACTATAATAATTCTTTTTCAGAAAACTGGTTCTTTTCTTCTGACGTCTCAGGATAAGATTCCTTTACCCTGCACTGATACATCATTTCCTGGACTCATGTTTGTTCAATTCATACTATTTACTATGCTTAAATTCTTACTGATCTATCCAGACACAGTGTTGGTGAACAGATTCTGTAGCAAAATTTGCCATGTTCCTTCTCTGCACTGCCTGAGGTGGAAAAGCCCAAAAAAATCACCTCACTGGGGTTGGGAGCTCCCAAGGACAACTTGGCACTCCCCTGCCAAGCCACTACTGCATAGATAAAGACCTGCTGCATGGCCCGAGCTAATCAGTGGTAAGACCCCATGAAAGACCTAGACAAAGACCTGCAGCTCACCCCAAGCAGACCCTGCCAAAGACCTAAACAAAGACCTGTTGCGCGGCCCCAAGCCAATCAGGGGTGTGACCTTGAGAAAAATTCCTAGTTTGCCTATAAATGCCCTCCCAAATCACAACCCGGTGCTCAGCCTTTGTGAAACGATTACGCTGGGCCAGCCAGTGGTTAATTTCCCAGATGCCTCTGAACTTCCACAACATGCCCATGAGGAAACTACCATTGTACCCTCCTTATCTGGGAAGTGGGGACGCTTGCATTTGTAGCTGCAATTGATCCAATGTGGCTTTGCTAGACCAAGGTAAGAATTCACTAAAATCCCAATGCATGGTAGTCTTAAAAGAGAAAACAAGGAGTGTAGGAAAGTCTAGAATAGCCAAGATATACTACAATCATATGAAAAAATGGAAGGTAGATACTGATCATTTCAAAAAAAATTGTGCAGTAGAAAGTTGGCCGGCTACTTCTCTGATTGTCACAGAGTCAGGACCTCTGGGTAAAGGACAGCTAGTCATGGTGAGATCAAGTAGTTCCCTGTCTTTTTAGGGAGCCACTTTCCAATAGTAGAAAACACACTGTTTTGGTTTCTTTTTCTTTCAGCCTATTCCACCAGCATCATGTCGATGGACACATTCTTTGGATTGTAACTGTCTTTCAATCTTCCAACACCTTTTTTTTAAAAGATTTTATTTATTTATTGGACAGAGAGAGAAATCACAAGTAGGCAGAGAGGCAGGCAGAGAGAGAGGAGGAAGCAGACTCCCTGCTGAGCAGAGAGCCTGATGCAGGGCTGGATCCCAGGACCCTGAGATCATGACCTGAGCTGAAGATCATGACCAGAGGCTTTAACCCACTGAGCCAATCAGATGCCCCTTCCAACACCTTTTTAAAGGGAATGGCTGGGTTGGAGAATATAAATACATATATATAGTTTATTATTATTATTATTACTTAAATCATATCAACTTTTCTCTCTTTAGCCATATTAAATGTATCTAAATAACACATACGAAGCAAGTAAGATTAATCTTATCTGTACTTGGGATTTTGTTTGGTTTCCTATTTTATTTTATTTTTATTTACTTATTACTTTTGCTGCTGACCTTTTTGTCTTAATAACATATGAATTGACTAGTCTAGTTAAAAACAGATAAGCCATTTAATTTCTAATCAGTATCCCTACCTACTTAAATATTTGATATTTCCTCCCATGGTTCTTTTGTATGGTACTCTTTCAGAATGCTGAGATTGAGAACCCTTATGTGGTCTGCCCGGAGGTCACAGCCTGGTGGGAGAGCTGTCACCATGATACACAATGGCAACACATATCCCTTTGATCTATGTGTGGGTTTGAAGAGTGAAGTGGCCTTTCAGGTAGATTGTCCTTGGTGGTCTTGCTTCCCACTTTAAAAAAAATGATTTTATTTGGTTCAAGTAAAGTAGAAAAAAAATGTAGGAAATGGTGCTATACTTTCTTGCTAACTGAATTGGTGGATTATGAATTTTGAAGATGTGGCCAATTCGACTTTTATTTCTGGTTCCTACCACATAGTACCCATAAATGTTGTAATGTTTTACTTCATGATGAATCATTTAATAGTCCTTTTTCACTGAAAGTTTGGTTTATAATTTGGGGGAAAAAAACACCAAGCAACTACGTCAACAACTGACTATGGGATGAAGCTTCAGGTAAGGAAAAAAAAAAAAAGGATAAAAGCTGATTTCATTTCTTTGCCTAAGAAGCAAATGATCTTAGATCTAAAAGATCTAAGCTAAAAACTCTTTACAAATGGAGGTAAATGTAGTTGCCCTTTGTATCCCAATAAGGCAAATGTGCAATTATCAAGGGATGCATGGATAAGAAACAGTAACTTTAGCATACTAGTGTGGGTCACAAAAGTGACTAGAGTACTTTAGCTGAACAGGACAACAGCAACAACTAGTGGTTAAATAAAACTCTAGTGATGGATATGATAATTGACAAACTTAAAATTGAACAACTTCCCTCTTTTTCATAATTAGTTACAACATTTCTTTGCATGGCTCTTTGCACAAAGCTATGTGCCACAGGATAATGTTACTATTTGTAATGACTATGGATGGAGAGGGCAATTAAACTAAATAGGATTTTTTTTTTAATTTTTTTTTATTATTTGCCCCATGAGTACAAGTCTGTGAATCATCATGCTTACACCTTTCGCAGCACCCACCCCCCAGTAACCCTCAGTTGGTAAACTAAATAGGAATTATAGAGAGGTGCACCTTCATAGAATTTTAAGATCTAAAATCACAACACAAGAAACGGCAAGTACAAGGATAGCTGAAAAGAACCAAAATACATCTAAGGATTTAACAATCCTAAAAACATACAGCTAATCACTGACAGCAAAGATCATTTACATAAAACTTAGACAAACAATAATACTGTTAACAATAATCATGGTGCAAGGAAGATAAATGAAAAGATGTAGGCTGATCAAAGAAAAGAAAATGGAAAGAAAAATCCTCAGGAGAAAATAATTTTAAAGGTCACTAAATTCTGGCAATGTAGTGGAAGAAGAAAGACGAGATTGCAAAGTCTGAGTTTTAAATATACTTGCAAAGCCGCCTAAGAGTGAAAACACGGTCCATTATCTCTCCCTTCTCCAGTGAGCTATAAACCATAGTCTCCAAGGCACCATTAACACATGAATTACGGAGGGTCAAATAAACTCAGATGCACAATTTAGGTACATTCAAAATATCTATTGTGGGAGTAATGAGTAGGGAAAATCAGATGGAGACTATGTACGTTATCTATCTATCTATCTATCCGCTAAACTATACTTAAAACCTATTTATATATCTCTTTACAATAAAATCTCTTTTCTCAAAGAGTTTCCCAAAGTTTCCCAAAACTTTCCCCATTGAATTAAATATATTAGTGTAATTCTCAATTACACTTTGTTTGCCATTCCCTAGAACTGTATAGCATCAAATCTTCACTGAGACAAGAGAATTTCAAATTTGACACTAAAAATGAGATTGACTTTGTGGATTTATTTTTTCCTGCTGAGAGTATAAAATCGAACCATTCTTATTGGGACTATATCAGTAAAATTTATAAAATAACCTTCATGGAAATTCTTAAATCCACAGAGAAATCGCCTATGTTGATAGGACCCAGTTTTACAACCAAAACAATAACAACTGTGCCTTAGCAGAAATCCTTTACTATTTTTTTAACTTAATCCAATGCCTTGCATTTTCCATAAAGATATAATTAAATAAATAATTTGCTCCTCAACAGCATTTCTCTGGCAGAGAGGAGAGAAAGCAATACAGACTAACCCATCATGTCACCAGATGCACGGGCTCCTTCAATAGAAAACCTCTTTCAAAATTAATGGCCTGCTACAGCATGATGAGTGCTCAGGAAAGGAAATATTTATGGTTTTTCTCCTAACTTCTGACCCTTGAAATTAAAAGCACTTTCTCCACCTCCTCTGTTCCAGTTAACCCGTAGGAAAAATGTCTCTCTTTATGGCAGGGAGAAATTTTTATGATACCCAGAGATACAGCTATATAGAAGTGATCTAATACAAAGCTTCCCTCAAGCAGCTTGCCTCCCAGTGGTGAGAAAAAACACAGGATGCCTTGGGACAAAGGATCACTGGACTTATCACAGCAACTCATCCCAAGCACGAGATAGGGGTTCTTTTTCCAGCATGGCACTGAAATGCCCAGATAGTTATGCAGGCTTTGCTTTCTAGCTGGCCTCTGTGGTTAATAACCAACTCGAGGGTCCAAAGTGGTCAGGTTTCTCGCCCAAACAGAAACCCAGATTCCAGCACCAAACAATCAAGCTTCCTAGTTATCCTAAACAAAAATGGCTTCGAGCTAGGAAAGATCTAGAGGAGAAAAGACTCTCTCTGTTCTTGCTTGTTAACTTCAAGACAGTAAAGCAGATTGTACCACAATCTTAAGAGAAGATTCCAATCATAAATAATAATGGCAATAATTATGCACTGACATACTACATATTATATATAGCACATATGTAATATAATAGATTATATAACACACTGCTATAAATAACATTTCTATTAAGAAAAATAGGAAAGGGATAGCACACTTAAGATAAAGGGGTATTGGGACGCCTGGGTGGCTCAGTGGGTTAAAGCCTCTGCCTTGGCTCAGGTCATGATCTCAGGGTCCTGGGATTGAGGCCCGCATCGGGCTCTCTGCTCAGTGGGAAGCCTGCTTCCTCCTCTCTCTCTGCCTGCCTCTCTCTCTACCTGTGATCTCTCTCTCTCTCTCTCTGTCAAATAAATAAATAAAATCTTAAAAAAAAAAAAGATAAAGGGGTATTTTGAAAAAGGAAACAGCAGACTAGTGAAATTGATTTCAGACTTCTGGCCTCTAGAACTGTGAGAGAATAATTTTCTATTATTTTAAGTCACTAAGTTTAGAGTAATTTATTATAAGAGTCACAGGTAATTAATACTCCATACTTAAGTTCTCAGTGCTTTGGCTATGTATTGTTTCCAAGTTGCAAATTAGAAAACTGCATTAACTATGTGAATAATACTGAAAAAAAAACCCAAAATAAACTCCATTTCATTTCATTTTTTTAAGATTTTATTTATTTATTTAACAGAGAAAGAGAATGAGAGGGCACAAGCAGGGGGAGTGGCAGAAGCTGGCTTCCCGCTGAGCAGGGAGCCCAGTGCAGGCTAGACCCCAGAGTTCTGAGATCATGACCTGAGCTGAAAGCAGGTGCTTAACTAACTGAGCCACCCAGGCACCCCTAAACTCCATTTTAAAGCAAAAAAAAAAAAAAAATAGACACACTGTTTTTTTCTTTTTTTTTTTTTTTAATTTTTAAGGGTAGATCTTTCTTCTTTTAGGATGGAAGGATCCTAAGTTACCACTCTCTTATATCACCTGGAGAAGACCATTAAGTACGATAAATGACAATGCACATTTCATAAAATGCCACAAAACACATTTTCTTTTTAAAATTCCTTCCTTTAAGCTCACTAAATATAATACATTCAAGGGTGAACTATTTTCTCTTGATAATTTATTTTGGGAAAGCCAATGTTTTTCTAAATGTCACAGATTTGAAGGTTCATTAAAAGTTATTGGGGGATTGTTTTTTAATAATGAAATGCAAATATTAAAAGTGAAGGGAGTGTTAATTACTTGAAAATGGGAAACCATTTGCAGTATTTAAAACATATTATGAACACTCTATTACTCTAGTTCAGGACTGAAGCCACCTCTTATTCTCCTAAGTTTGCTGGGCATATGGTGTTACATTAGACATGGCACATGTGTGGAACATGTTTTTACTTCTTCCTCCTCTGCATATTTTACTATGATGTAAGCCATATGTTTCATTATAAAGGGTGGTATGAAAAGGCTATTCCAAGAGAGGCAACTCTTGATTCAGAGATCAGCAATACAGAAAGACCTCTTCATTAAAAACACATTATTGTTTTGCTTCAAGGCATTTACCTTATGTTCCCAGTAACACCCTGACAGTTTAGAGATTAAAAACATCTGGATTTTAGGCATTAAGACTTTTGGGATCATGGGTCTGACACTAAAAATACAGACCATTATGGAATACTCACAATAATGGGCTGTTTGGCGGAGATAGGAATCATGTCGCGAATAAGTTGATATACAATCATTTAATGAGTGAACACATCTAATGATTGTATATGAGGATACACAGGTTAAAAAATGTGGTGCCTATATTCCTTATTTATAAACTAGGCAATCTTGAGGATATTGTTAAGCTACCATATTAATTTTAGAAGTATATTCCAGTTGTGTGGTGATGATAAAATGATTATCTAGTTTCCTTTTAGGGCCAGGAGGTAAAATAAAATGCCCTTTGATCTAAAATTATGAATCTTGGGGTGCCTGGGTGGCTCAGTTGGTGAAGCGACTGCCTTTGACTCAGGTCATGGCAGTACCCAGATTGAGTCCAACATGGGGGGTCCCTGCTCTTCAGGGAGTCTGCTTCTCCCTCTGAACCTCGCCCCCTCTCATGCTCCCTCCCTCTCTCTCTCTCTCTCATTCTCTCTCTCTCAAATTATAAATAAATAAAATCTTTAAAAAATAAAATAAAATAGAATAAAATAATGAATCTTGCTATTACTAAATGCTAAGTAAGTTTAAACACATATGTGTGGTTTAAAGATATAGTCACAAACATTTTGCTACTCCTCCCCTCAAGTGATGGGTCATAATTCCATTCCCTTGGAGTGTGGACTAAACTTAAGTGACTCACTTCTAGCCAAGGGGTTATTAACAGAGGTGATGAGATGACTTTTCAAGATAAAGTTATATAAAGATTATAATTTGTGCATTTTGATTTGTGCATGCTCTCTCTTTCTCAATCTCTCAATCTCTTGGTCTCTCAGTGTCTCTTGAATCACCCTTTCCAGGGAAAGCCAGTTGCCATGTTCTGAGGGCACTGGGGCAGGCTTTGGAGAGACCCACATGATAAGGATCAAAGGGCTCTTGGTAATACTGTGAGTCAGCTTAAAACCAGGTATTCTGAATCCTGCCAACAGCCATGTGAATGAACCTAGAAGCAGAAATTCTTCCAGTGAAGCCTTGAGGAGACTGTAACTCTGGCCAACACCTTGACAGCAACGTCATGACAGATCCTAGGTCAGAAATTCCCAATTAGCCATTCCATATTCCTGATTCACTGGAATTGTGAGATAATAAATGTTGTTTTAAGCTGTTAAATGTGGGATACTTTGTTACACAGTTGGTAATAAGAATAAGCTGTGGCAGGGCAGGGGCAGGGCCAGAGAATGAATCTGTGTCTCCAAACCCAGGAGTATGACTTCTTAGTTGTAGGATATTGGGCAGGGTTGCATAGCTCCTTAAGGTCTCACTTCCTCAGGTATGCAAGAAAGATGTTAACCAAAAGATTTCCAAGGTTTCTTTTGGCAGTGAAAATGCAGGACTGAGCTATAAAAGGCAGCTCTATCTTTGATATAAGATAGCCACTGGAACTGCCCAGCAATGGGATCTGCCTTCCAGGACCTCTTGGTAGAAGAAACCAGATCATCTGGTATTGGCCATACCAAAAGTTCTCTTGCACTGGATAGGAAATAGGCAGATAACATATATGATGACTTCCAACTCTGGTATGCTATTTCTGATGCTAGCTGTAAGGACAAAAGAAAGAGATAATGCCACAAATCACACTAAACCAAAACAAACAAATAACTACACACTATACATTTAGTCATAGAAGGGTGGTCATGATTAATCAAAAATGAAAAGAACAAACTGCAGAAGCTACATGAGGGATATCAAACTGGCCATACAGTAGAAGCATGCCGGACTTTAAATTTATTTTTTAATTTATTTTAAATAATTTATTAATTTATTCTAGGAAGAGAGAGAGCAAGAGCGCACAAGTGGAGTAAGAGGCAGAAGAGGGAGGCAGAGGGAAAGAATATCAAGCAGACTCCATGCCGAGTGTGAGCTTCACTCAGGCTGGATATCAAGACCTAGAGATCATGACCCAAGCCAAAACCAAGAGTCAGATGCTTAACAAACTGAGCCACCCAAGTGCCCTTTTTTAATTTTTTTTTTTTTAATTGTGATGCTCAGGCCATGTTGTAGGCTAATTTGGAATCGCTAACGGTGAGAACCAGGTGTCAGTATTTATTTAAACCTTACCAGGTAACTCTAACATACAGCCCAAATTGATTACCATTTGAGAATGGACTCATTTGAGTGACTAAGAAAAAAAACACACTGTTGTGGGTATATTTTTTCAGGTACAGAAAAAGATAACACACACACACATATATCTAAAAATAGTAAAGAATAGGGTGAAAAGGAAATTTTACCACTTAAATTTTTTTACAAAGAACATATATCACTGCTATAATTTAAAATGCTAGGAGGACAGGCACCTGCGTGGCTCAGTCAGTTAAGCATCTGAATCTTGACTGCAGCTCAAGTCATGGTCTCATGGGTCATGAGATTGAGTCCACACTGAGCTCCATGCTCAGCTGGGAGTCTGCTGGAGTCTCTCACCCTTTGCCCCTCCCCCTACTTGCACTTTCTCTCTGTCTCTCAAATAAATAAGTACATCTTTTTAAAAAATAAAAATAAAAGGTTAGGAGAAAATAAAATATTTCATGAATTTCTCAAATATCTACAGAGTCTGAAGAACAAAGGTAGTATTAATTTCTGACCTCAATTTTCATCTTTAAAAGTCACTGAAACATTAAGCTATGAAAATGACAAAACAGGTTAAAAAAGTAAAAAAAAACAACAACAACACTTGTTTAATCAATACTACAGAAGACTGTTGTTTGTCTGATTTTTTTCCTTAATAAATTATTTTTCCCTTAGCCCTGATGACATGAAGTTATAATCTAAAACCCTTCACTGGAACAGAAAATAGAAAATAAAAATGAAGAAATATAATCGAATACTATTCCCACTGTATAATAATGTTATGTAAGAATGACATATATGAATGATATAATGTCCATGTTTCAAGGGTGTTTGTATCCACGGAGGCACAGGGGGAGGTGTTTGTCCAAAAGAAACCAACCTAATCCTTTGTGTTAGTATAATACCAAATTTTATTAATGATTTATGAGTCATCCAAGGGCAATATATCATGTAATAGTTGAAATATTTACATATATTTAAGTGTCCAACATCAAGGGAAATTCACAAAGAGGACAAAGTAGATTTATGTTCATAATGTTTACTAGGAATTATATTAGGAAACATTTCTGTATCTAAAATCTGTCTGAGTTCACTCAAAATGTCTTTATTTACTCATCCACTCTGTATGTACCTTGTTTAGCTCCCCCACAATGTTACAGATTTGTAAACAGTAGTACTGTGAGCTAAATGGAAATTGCAGAAGCATAATTACAACTGGATGAGAATGTTAAGTACTCAGTTTGAGTTTTAACCTGAGAGTGTTTTGGATGAATAGCATCATCAATCAATATTTATTGAACATTCAAAGAGTACATGATTTGGCCTAGGTAGTCGACAATAAAGGCATCTGTACTTGTGTGGATTTCCCTTCTCCTCAAATGTAGTGGAAAACTGCCAAAAATCTAATGTGATAGGTTAAAAAATGTGTCCCCCACCACTCATTTGAATACCAACTGTAATGAAACAGGTTTTCTTCTAAAAATTAGCTTTCAGTGTGAAAATGAAATGGCTCTACTCTGAGAATACTAATGTCAGAAAGAAAGGAACAGTTTTCTTCAATTGATATTACATCTTAGGTTTATGGTTTTTTTTTTTAAAAAGAAAGGTTTATGGTCTTCTTTTTCTAAAAAAATAAAGAAAGAACAATTCTTCAAAAAAATGGTTCAAATTCATTCATTTTTTTTTTAAAGATTTTATTTATTTATATGACAAAGAGAGAGATTACAAGTAGGCAGAGAGGCAGGCAGAGAGAGAGGAGGAAGCAGGCTCCCTGCGGAGCAGAGAGCCCGATGTGGGCCTCGATCCCAGGACCCTGAGATCATGACCTGAGCCGAAGGCAGAGGCTTAACCCACTGAGCCACCCAGGCGCCCGAAATTCATTCATTTTGAAAATACATGAAAATACAACCCTAATCTTCCACCCCAGTCTATGGATGCCAGTAATGATAGCTGGTTAAAAAATAGATATTCAGATAAACAGAAAACAAGAAGTAGTCTGTAAAATATTAATGTGCGAAGGTATAAATGATTATAAACAGTTTGCTTCAAAGCATCATCTCGATTTCATATCATAGGGTGAGAAGAAAAAGATCAACTTTTATTCCAACCCAACAAAATAATGAGAAAAAAATGAGATGATTTCTTCACAAAATGAAGAAATACGTGCTATGAGTTTTGTCTATTTTCTGTTCAAGGGCAATTCATTTTCCTATCATAAAATATGATCTCTCTGAACTGTATAATATGGAAGAGTTAATGATTATTAGACACTAGTGCAGTAAATCCATCACTCTAGAAAACTGAGAAGATTTCACTGAATGCAAAGTCTTGCACTTTAAACTCAGAGAAAATCCAGATAGAGATCTACTTGAGTATTGACTGATTTTTTTTAAGTTTGATATTTTCATGGAAATATATATTATACCTTTTAAATAGTATACTTTCCACCAATTCTTTTGATGTGTCCTTTTCTTAAAAAATATTGATGTTAATGAGAAAAAAAACCCTTTAAATATACAAACTCAAATGAAAGGTGAAACATTTTCCTAGGTTTTTGGAAAACATTTCCCATTATAGAGAAACACCAAGAGTGCACGCGTGCGTGTGTGTGTGTGTTACAATATGAAAGACTATCACTGTACTTTTTGAAATTTTTAGAATTTAGAATCCAAGAAAGTGCTTATTCTTTTAATATTACTACTAGCAGTGCTTTTACTGCCACGGTAAAAAAATCCCCTCATTCATGATAGGTGACCAGTTTAAGTCACAGTAGTAAAGTTATACACACAGACTTAAGTATTCAAAAAGAGTTAAAGACCTATGAGTATCCAGTGTAGACCTCGTCTTTGACTTGTCACTGGGGAGTCTGTGGGGTAGGTCCAAGGATTGGATATTGTTTCATATGTGAAAAATTACTCAAGTCCCAAAGTCCACACAGAAAAGAAGAGTATCTAGAGGACAGTTATGATAGAATACTCTCTTCAAGTTGCACATACACATACATATGTTCAATGACAAACATGGGAAATTTGCTTCGGATGACAAAACTAGCAGCCACAACTGTGAGCTCTGTGCGGTTTAAAAATGCCAATTCAAGGGGCGCCTGGGTGGCTCAGTGGGTTAAAGCCGCTGCCTTCGGCTCAGGTCATGATCCCAGGGTCCTGGGATCGAGGCCCGCATCGGGCTCTCTGCTCGGCAGGGAGCCTGCTTCCTCCTCTCTCCTCTCTCCTCTCTCCTCTCTCTCTGCCTGCCTCTCTGCCGACTTGTAATCTCTCTCTGTGTCAAATAAATAAATAAAATCTTAAAAAAAAAAAAATGCCAATTCAACATCGGTCATTTCCTATTATCACCTCAGGACCCAGTCCAGGCCCAGAGTATCTCCGTCAGAACACCAGGGTCTCAGTTTACCAAAACAAGCAAAGCTGGATCAAAAACCAAAGTGAGGGGTAGTTCCTCACAGTGCTTCATCAATTAATCACCATTAAGAAATGTCAAATTGTAAGAATTACTAACATGTGAAAAAATACTATTTAGTTCTTCTTGGGGAAAAACAATAACAAACAACAACACAATTTGACATAAGAATTATCTTCTTATTTTTATTGTTTCTTTTTGGATAGTTTTTATTGCTATGGTTTCAGGACCACTTGCATTTACTTCTATTATGTCTTGTCAGTTATTTATCCCATCCAATGTATTTTTCAACTCAGACATTGCACTGTAGTTTTCATCTCAAGAAGCCCCATCTTGGTCTTTTTAATGTTTACATATTTCTACTTACTTTTTTCAACACAGAATACAGTTTTTATTGGTTAGAGTGAGAGCAAAGTGGGGTGCAGGAGAGGGAAAGAGAGAATCTTAAGCAGGTGCCACACGCAGTGCTGAGCCCAATGTGGGGCTCATTCTCATGACCCCGACTGAGACCATGACCTGAGCCAGAATCAAGAGTTGGATGCTTAACAGATTGAGCCAACCAGGCACCCAAACATAGAATACAGTTTAAAAACTGTTTTAATGTTCTTTTCTATTAATCTGTGACAATTCTGGGTCAGTTTCAATTGATTGATTTTTTTTCTTCTCATCATTATGATTATCAGTTTTCTGCTTCTCTTTATGCCTAGTAATTTTTTCCAAGTTTTTATTTAAAAATTCAAGCTAATTAACATACAGTGCAATATTGGTTTCAGGGATACAATATAGTGATTCATCACTTCCGTACCTCACCCAGTGCCCTTCTTAATTCTCATCACCTGTTTAATCCAACCCCCAACACACCTCCCCTCCAAGTAACCATCAGCTTGTCCTCTAGAGTTAAGAGTTGTTTCTTGCTGTGTCCTTCTCTCTCCGCCCCCCATGTTCATTTGTTTTGTTTCTTAAATTCCACATATGAGTAAAATCATATGGTAGATGTCTTTCTCTAACCGACTTATTTCTGTTAATTTTTACCGGGTACCAGATACTGTCAGTTTTATTTTGGAGGGGTTGGATATTTTTTTATTCCTATAAAGATTCTTGCTTTTTGTTCTGGGATATAGTTAAACTTCTTGCAAACACTTTCATCCTTTTGGATCTTGCTTTTATGATTCATTAGGTAGGATCAGCTTAGAGTTTAGTGTAGAGACAATTTTTTCCATTTATGAAGCTGATTCTTTCTGAGTACTTTTCCAGTTGCCCCATGAATTAAGGTTGTAGGAACAGGCATGATTCCCTGCCTTGGGCAAGCTACAGGGATTGTTTCCTTAAACCCTTTATAGTGGTATTCTCTCCACCCGGGAGTAGTTTCCTCACATGCATTTGCTGGTCAGCACTCTGCTGAACACGCGGAGGTAACGAGGTGGGGACGGGGGTGCTCTGCACATCTCCAGAGTTCTCTCTGTGCAGCAGTCTCATCTCTAGTACTCTGTCCTTCAAATTCCTGCTGCCCTAGTATCTTCAGACTCCCTACCCTAACTCTTTAATTCAGGGAGCCCACCAGGTTTTGACTGGGTTTCCTCTCCTATGCCACTTTCTAGAAACTCTCTTAAGGCAGTAATATGGGGCAATCATGAGACTCCCTTGTAGGTTTCTATTGTTCAGGGTTCACTGTCCCTCATTACCTGATATCCATCGTCATGAAAACCATCACTTTATACATTTTGTATGCTTCTTGGCTTGTTTCAAGTCAAAGACTAAATTGGTCCCTTACCCCTTTCCCAAAGCTAAAGTCAGAATTATCTTTTCACAAGTCCATGTAAGTTCTCTACCTGAAACGTTTCAATGCACTTCCATCATTAAAATAAATTCCAAGCTCCTTACTGACTTCATAGTTTAAACATTATCTACTTTTCTAGCTAAGCTTCTTTCACTTGCTTCCAATAACCATACTTCACAAATAAAATAACTACCATTTTACACATATAAGACATTCTTTCAGTACATTTGCACATGCTGTTCCCTCTGCCTACAACTTATTTCCCTGCCTTGGCTGCTGAGAACGTCCTATTCATCCAGGAATAACCAACACAAATGCACAAATGTAACCTCTGTGTGAAGCCCTCTCTCCCTGACACACTTCCAGCCACCTTCTCCTTCTCTCCTTTGCTCCCACCCAAAGAGGAGTTAGTCAGCTCATCTCAATGCTCACAGAAACCTACTATTCTTGGTGCTATGATGTTATCCATTACTTTGTGTGTAACTATATGTTAGACATCTATTTACCAGCTATGGCCTTGGACAAGTAAGCTCTTCAGACACTCAAGTTTCCTCATCTGTAAAGTGGAAATAGTACTAAGTATCAAAAGTTTGGACCACATAGGGTCAATTTATTTTAACAAATATGCTAGTCATATTTTCAAATCTCTGTAATCTGTTCAATATCTTTTTCTTCATTTTACAGATACTTTTTCAGTTAATATACCTTAAAAGTAATCACATCCCATCACTAATCTGGAAAACATGCAACAAAACTACTGCAGGGAAAGTCCTAAATCAAGAAAAACCTCAGTGCCTTCATAATGATGAGGGCTTAGAGGGCACAGTAGTGAACTGACAATATAAACTGCAGGGAGCCTTGGGACCAGTCAATCTACAGATTTAATGTAATCCCTATCAAAATACCAACAACAATTTTCATAGAACTGTAACCAATAATCCAAAAACTTGTATGGAACCACAAAAGACCCTAAATACACATAACAATCCTAAGGAAGAAAAATAAAACTGGAAGTATCACAATCCCAGACTTCAAGTTACATTACAAAGATGTTGAAATCAAAACAGTATGATGCCAGCATAAAAATAGACATGTAGACCAATGGAACATAACAGAAAATCCAGAAATAAACCCACATTGATAGGGTCAATTGATCTTCAACATAGAATGAATATACAATTGGAAAGAGATAGTCACTTCAACAAATGCTAGTAGGAAAACTGGACAGCTGCATGCAAAAGAATTAAACCAGACCACTTTCTTATACCACACACAAAAATAAATTCACAATGGATTAGACATACATGTGGGGTCTGCATCCATAAAAATTCTAGAAGAGAACACAGGCAATAATTTTTCTGACATCAGGAGTAGCAATATTTTCTAAATATGTCTCTTATAGCAAGGGAAATAAAAAGCAAAAATAAACTGTTGGGACTCCATCAAAATAAAACCTCCTGCACAGCAAAGGAAACAACAAAACTGAAAGGCAACCTACTGACTGGGAGAAGATATTTGCAAATGACATATCCGATAGAGGGTTAGTATCCATAATATATAAAGAGTTTCAAACTCAACACCAAAACGAAACAAAACAAAACACCAACAATCCAATTTAAAAACAGGCAGAAGACATGAACAGACATTTCTCCAAAGAAGACATCCAGATGGCCAACAGGCACATAAAAAGATGCCCAACATCACTCACACAATCAGGAAAATGCAAATCAAAACTACAATGGGATATCACCTCTCAGCTGTCAGATTGGCTAAAATCAACAACACAAGAAACAAGTGTTGACAAGGATGTAGAAAAAAGGAAGCTTCGTGTATTATTGGTGGGAATGCAAACTGGTGCAGCAACTGTGGAAAACAGTATGGAGATTCCTCAAAAAGTTAAAAATAGAACTACTCTGACCCAGTAATTGCATTACTGGTATTTACCCAAAAAATACAAAAATATTGATTCAAAGGGATACATGCCCTCTTATGTTTATTGCAGCGTTATTTACAATAGCCAAACTATGGAAGAAGCCCAGTGTCCATCAATAGATGAATGAATCAAGAAGAGGATGTACAGGGCGCCTGGGTGGCTCAGTGGGTTGAAGCCTCTGCTTTCGGCTCAGGTCATGATCTCGGCATCCTGGGATCGAGGCCCGCATCGGGCTCTCTGCTCAGCGGGGAGCCTGCTTCCTCCTCTCCCTGTCTCTCTGCCTGCCTCTCTGCCTACTTGTGATCTCTCTCTCTGTGTCGAATAAATAAATAAAATCTTTAAAAAAAAAAGAAGAGGATGTACATACAATGAAATATTACTCAGCTGTAAAAAAAAAAAAAAAAAGAATAGGATCTGGCAGTTTGCAACATGGATAGAGCTAGAAAGTACAATGGTAAGTGAAATAAGCCAGTCAAAGAAAGACGAATGCCATACGATTTCACTTTTGTGTGGAATTTAAGAAACAAAACAAATGAGGAAAGGAAAAAAAAAAGAGACACACACACACAGAAACCAAAAAAGAACAGGCAGTTAACTATAGAGAACAAACTGATAGTTACCAGAGGGAAGGTAGGAGAGTAGTGATAGGTGAACTAGGTGAAGGGGGATTAAGCAAGGTACTTGTCATGATGAGCACCAGCTGTTGTATGGAAGTGTTGAATGACTATATTGTACACCTGAAACTAATATTACACTGTATGTTTACTAGAATCAAAATCAAAACCTTAATTAAAATGCCATCATTTAACATAAATGCAAGAAGATTTCATAAAAAGTAATCAATTTACACGTGAAAAATAACATGAAAGGGAGAAAACCTATTAGAGGTGAACCAGAATTGGGCTACTATTACAGAGATATTTCTTTAAAAGTTGGTATATTTTCCGTTGGAAACAGTGAGTCTAGAGGAATTGGAGACACCCCACCACCACCACCCCGTGTTGAGGGACAGGGAATGGAGGAGAGCAATCCTTAACAGGGACACCACCAAGTACAATCAGCAAATATCCACTAGCTGCTATGTCCACTGATGCCATAAATGAAACAAACACTCTTAATGCCCTTTTAAAAGCAACTTCTAATCAACTGACTATATTAGTATTTAAAACACATAACTGGAAAAAAAAAGTCCCTAGTACTTCAGAACAAACAGCAGAAGGTGAAGCACAATTACAAAATAAAACACACAAACATTTAAGGGAAGAAGCTTTTTTTCTGATAGGACCTGTTTAAGCTTTGTTTACTTTCTCAGCAAGAATAAAGGCCTTGGGCAACATTTAATTAAAATGCTCCCTAAGCTTTCATGCTTCCCGAGGCAGTAAGATTGGGAACACTGAGATAGTCTTCTTGCTGTGGACTGTGAAGGGAACAAGCATGGAGATGAACTTCCCACACAAGATGTAGAGGAAAGTTACACCCCTGGAAAGGTCAATTAGTAAGATGCCATACATCATAGGTGCACAATATATGAACCCTTTGAATGAGGAACAAAAAATAGGAAAGGCTTGAGATACATACACCTTGTTATTTCAAGTATAAACCATTAATTTCTAAGCCGCACTAATCTGTAGGAGTGAAGGACAGTACCAGTGACATTAAGTTATACACACAAATAGCACGGTGTGTCATTTAAGCTGGACAATTCCCAAATCTCAGCAGTCACTAAAATTCATGGAGACTGAATTAGAAAATGATTGAGGTATTAAAAACTATAAGTTAAATCAAAAAGAAGAAAAGTTTTGATTTTCTGGGTTTTAGTGTTCTTTTTTCCTTTTG
Source organism: Ailurus styani (assembly GCA_002007465.1). NCBI lineage: Eukaryota > Metazoa > Chordata > Mammalia > Carnivora > Ailuridae > Ailurus > Ailurus styani. The sequence continues at coordinate 457,416 of LNAC01000794.1, read as the reverse complement.
TTTGGTTTTTAAAAGATAGACAATAGCACATGTTTATAGAGACCATCATAGGATTTCCTTAGTTCAGTAACTAAACAGAATTAGAGAACCTCTGATGGAAGAACAGAAGGACCAAATCCTGATTTGGGGACAGTGACTTACTGAGATCAGACCTTGGGTGAGCCACGAACCTATACTGAGGCTCAGCTGGGTGTGGAATAAATGGGATACTGCTGGAATTAAATGAGATACTACAGAGAATAAGCATGCACCAAAATAGTAGCAATGATGGTGATGATCCAAGGTGTTCTGCTTATGCTAGGAACAGCGTTTGTGATATCCACAAAACAGGAGAGATGAGAAGCAGAAACTCCATTTGGGGACAGATGTGTTTCTATTGTTAGAATAGGTTTTGTTTTGTTTTGTTTTGTTTTTTAAATAAATCCCACACTTTAAATTATCATTTAAAATTTCTTATTAAATTAATATGTTTAAGAATAAAATTAAAACAGAGGTAATTGCCCAATTGGATAACAAATTATCACATTTGTCCTTTAGATTTCCTTCTGGGGAAAAAAGAAAACATACATTGAAGGGAAAAGATTTCAGAACAGAAGAGTAGTAATTAATTAACACCAAGACATTTTTACATAACCTTGCAAATAGTTGACATGCCTCCTTCCCTAAATGTGTAAAGATAATTTTGTTGATTTTGTTTTCTGTCAAAAGATATTCTACAACTCAGTAAATATATTAGAGCTAGTGCTTTTGTTTTTTTTAATACACTTCATACTGTCCTGAAAATGTGTTTCCTATTTTGAGCAAGTCATATCTTAATTTTTGTAAGTCATTTCAGCACTTAAAAATCTTATACAAATGATATATCTGTGATCACCAGATCACAGTGAAATGGTAAAAGCAAGATGGCCATAAATTGAACTTTATTGAAATCCTCCTTACTATACTTCCTGATTTATATAGTCCTACATCCATTTAATATAAGATACAGCCTGATGGACTTAGTTTTAACGACTGTATTCAAGCACAGCATATAACTCTTATATTTTATACAATTGTCATTTTGCATGAAATAGCTCCCACAAACTACCGTAGAAACCTCCTTGATACAAAGTACAACAGAAAGAAGAACTCTTTGAAGCCATCCTGAAGCACTGACCAGTCCACAAATGGTCTTACAGAATGAGGCTTTCAAAATAGAAGTCGATGTCAGATTTGGTTACTTGCTTTCTCAGAAGAAGTGGTGGAGATAGATTTGAAACTTCTGTGTCCTCTGTGATAAAACACTGTTTCCCCCTGAAAGTTTCATTCCACTTTTTGGTATTTAGGTGTATTCATCTCTATTTTTGTGTCTGTCTCTCTGTCTATCACACACACACACACACACACACACACACACACACACACACACACACACACACACATTTTAGGCCAGCTGGATAGTCACAGGCTAGATTACTCAAGATAATGTATAATTTGCACCATTTTGACTATAATAAGTCAAAACTAGTAATAAAAATTATTCCTTCTTTAAAGTCTGAGATAATTTGCCCTTTTAGGGGTGCCTAGGTGGCTCAGTCGATTAAACATCTGTCTTAGGGTCAGGTCATGATCCCAGGGTCGTGGCATCGAGTCTCCGTTTGGGCTCCTTGCTCTGCTGGGAGCCTGCTTCTCCCTCTGCCTCTGCTGCTTCCCTTGTTTTGTGCTCTCTTTCTTTCTCTCTCTGAGAAATAAATAAAATCTTTAAAATAAATAATTTGCCCTTTTATTGTACTTTTAAGACACCAAGTTCCTTTCTTCTTTGATTTATCTTATGCCTCAAGTCCCAATTTCAGCCTGGCCGATATCTGTTACACACCAGGTAGCTCAAACTCTTCTGACTACTGAGATGTTCTCCTCCCTGGATCGTGGGCCCTGACTTCCCAGGCCTACAGGGCAAAGTCTATTTTGGTAATGATAGCACAAACTTATGCCTAGAAGATATTTATTCTATTGCTTATTTGAATTTATTCTTCAGCTTTTTCCACTGGAATAAGAAAGAAAACCTGCGTTTAGAAAGAAGATCAATAATAATACAGCTGAGAGGCCATGAAGACAAGTGGCTGCCGCGGATACTGCCAGGAGGGGCTTTCCCCATTTACTTGCTCTGGGACCTTAAGTACAATGCTCATCTTCTCTGAGCCTCAGTTTGATCACATAGAAGTAGACACAACACAACACAGAGCTCAGAAATTTGCTCAGTAGGTCGGGTGGGTAAATGTAAAGAATTTACCACAGTGCTGAGCACATGCTTTTGCTACATTTTATTACCACCACCACCACCAAAAATATGATTTTTCAAGAGCAAGGTAAAAAGCAACAAATGTGACTCTTTATTACACCTTCACCCAAACACCTTAAAAATACATCTTTGATCCACTCTGCAAAGGAAAAATAAAGCAGAAAGGGATTAGGAAGGAGAAGTCAGAGGCAAGGCCTGGGATAGAGGTCCTTATCTACAGATAAAAGGAGAACTAGTCCCTTCATACCAGATGAAAAGGCAACATACCCACATTCCACAGTAGAAGAAGAATGGATAGATGGATGGATGGATGATAGATAGATTAGATAGATAGATAGATAGATAGATAGATAGATAGATAGATAGACAGACAGCTAGGGTAGGTAAATAGGATCCATTAGGTAAAGAAATTAGGTAGAGAGAAAGATGGATAGGTAGATAGATAGATGGATATACATTCTGAAGAACTACTTACGGATCTGTTAACCAGAACACAATGTATAGCAGCTTTAATTCATCTGCCTTTTCTGTGTACACATCTTCTGGTTCTCTTATTTTGAAGCCCCTTCTACCATCCACCAAGGAAACCTCCTATAAGAAGAAGCATCTCTCTCCGTCATCTCATCCCCTCCAGCCTCAAGTATCAGGGCAGATTAGCATGCTGACAAGGGGGACAAAGGATGGGTCAAAAAGAGCCATCCCAAAATGTGTATTCCAAAGGCAGAGATGCCTCCTCCACTTAGGGATAATTTAATGCTAATATTCACCACCAAAAATTGTCAAACATACAAGTATAATGACAGATAACATTACAAAGGTGAGCTTGCAGAGTCTGTCTGCCTGTCTCTCTCTCTCACACACACACACACCTTGAGATGCCACTATCTCCTCAGTCATTTCAAGCTTTCCATTTAATCAGCACAGTAAACAAGCTTCTGTGCCTCAGGCTAGCGTTCCACAAGCTCAGCCAGATCATGGGGTTCCGTGACTGCTGCAGTCAGCAGGGCTTGAGAATGCATATTTGCTCACACTTTATGTTGATGATTTTTTTTTGTCCTAGGGATACCTCTTAGACAGTGTGTATGAGCAATAACAGGTGCCATTTATGTTACAGACTTTTATTATTTCATTGGATTTTTGATTAGCTATGGTAATTGGTGAATTGAATAATTACTATTATTAACTGTAGCATTCTTTAAATCTTATCACACAATGTAACATCAAAAGCCTGGTCAGGGGAAGTTAAAGTGTCAAATATTCAAAGTCGTAAGCCTCCAGTTCTCCAGTTCCAGGAATATCTATAAAATGTTTCTTCTGGGGGAAAAACTAAAAATAACACCTTCCAAATAAGTGGAAATAAAACCACTCTAAAGTCACCAGATAGATCATAATTAGTGACATAAAATGATAAAGCTAAGTTTGGTGTTCGGGATAAAGTCTAGACAATTTTTCTACCGCACAAGAGTAGATCATCTCTCAAGAGGATCTCATTTGCTGACTTGAAGGACTATTTCTAATCTGTCCATTTTCCCTTGAGAGAAGGTGCAAACATGTAAAAATATCTCTTCAGCATCAAATCTGAGCTCCAGGCTGTGCTAGGCACAGCAGAGAAAAGAGAACACTGTAGAACACTATTGCTAGACTGGTTTACAATCCATTCAGGAGCCTTTGACATGGTGTAAGACAAGGTTTTGCTCCCACTAGAAGTTCAAGGGTCAACGTTTACAACACCAGAAAAAGAAAGTCATGGAGGTATCACAAGAAAAACTCCCGACACCAGCTGCTACTCATCCACGGTGCTTTGATTCGGTTTTTGTTTTGTTTTGTTTTTTTAAAGATTTTATTTATTTATTTGACACAGAGAGAGACTACAAGTAGGCAGAGAGGCAGGCAGAGAGACAGGGAGAGGAGGAAGCAGGCTCCCTGCTGAGCAGAGAGCCAGATGCAGGCCTGGATCCCAGGACGCTGAGATCATGACCTGAGCTGAAAGCAGGGGCTTTAACCCACTGAGCCACCCAGGCACCCTGTTTTGTTTTGTTTTTTAAGATGTTATTTATTTGAGTGATAGAGAGATCATAAGCAGGGGGGAAGGGTAGAGGGAGAAGCAGGTTCTCCACTGAGCAGGGAGCCCAGTGTGGGACTTGATCCCAGGACTCTGGGATCATGATCTGAACTGAAGGCCAACGCTTAACTGACTGAGCCACCCAAGCGCCCCACAGTGTTTTGATTCTTTATATGAAGAACCTGACGTAACCCCAGAGTCAGGTGGGCATCTCAGACTCTCTGAAGATGTCGACCCCTAGAAAGAAATACTAGAATCTTGAGCAAAGTCTGGTGATCTACCCTAAATGAACATGAATAATCATGTGTGACATTTTGGACCAAGAACTACTATATTCCTAAGAAGCCTGAGATAAATAAATAGCAAAAAAGGAATGCATCCTTCAACCTCAGTTTCTAGAAGCCAAAAAAGATGGAAGATCATGCCAAAAATAAGTGCAGAAGCAGTTGGACGTGTATCAGCTGCTGGAGTGTGTTTGCCTACAGTGTCTCTAGTGCTTGCTTCTGCACATCACATCCTTGGTATTGATCAGATGTGGTCAGATATTGTAAGCATAAATTAACCTGCTCCAGTGAAAAATGCCCACGGGAGCCATTACACTCTGAAGACATCTTCTCCCTAGGTTTAACTGTAATTACTAGTAGAATTCAATTGGAGGGCGGGGGATGGTTACCTCTGATTTCCTCAATCACTTCTTACAGTCCCTGATTAGAAGATCCTGAAGTTTCTGACCAGCCAAATGCTTTGCCTTGGTCCACCTTGAGATGGAAGGAATGACACAGGAAGTACATCTTATTGTCAGCAGCTGGCAATCAGCTGTCAAGAGGTGCACTGTTTATCTTAAGACTCTTAGTGGGGCAGGGCTGCTTCTTAGTTGACTTTGGTGATTTCTTTAAAAGGCTTAGAGCCTCTGTCTGAAGCCCACGATGTGGTGTGTTTTAATCCACATGAGTTAAATTTATCAGTTCCAAGGAAAATACCTTTAGGAGATAAAAGTATTAAGTGAAAGAAGAAAGACACAGTCAGGAGATCTGCATCCCAGCTGAGGAAAAGATATGTCAAAATATTGACCATAAATGGGAGGCAGGTTTTTACAGTGAGAGTACAACTAATTAGTATAGGAAAATAGGGAAAAGCATTACACAAAGCACTAAAGTGAAAGAATAAATAGTCAACCTCTGTATTTTGCTACCAATTTCTAAACTTTTAAAGGTCACACAGAGCACTATGCTAATATTTTGCAATAATGGACTCCAGGGCAGTGCTTTAATTAAATGAATTCCAGAGCTCTCTGAATCTTAATCAGACTGTGCAGGGGATGTGAGAAGGTCAGGCTGTTGAGCAAATGGTGCAAACGAGCACGTTAGGTTGAGCACCCCTTTCCATAAGAGTTTCACTGCGCACCCTATCTTAAATGCCCTAATAATTGTTGAAAAGATGAAAGTTCCTTCAACTTCCCTCTATGCCTAACAGGCCCAGCAAGTGGGTCAGATGAATGATCAGTCCAGGAGACTTTCCATGAAATCATTTTAAAGGTTTTGTTTATTTATTTGAGAGAGAGAGCGGGAGAGAGAGAGAGGGGAGTGGGAGAGGGAGAAGCAGGCTCCCTGCTGAGCAGGGAGCCCTATGCAGAACTCCATCCCAGGACCCTGGGATCATGACCTGAGCTGAAGGCAGAGGCTTAACCCAATAAGCCACCCAGGCGCCCTCCATGAAATCATTTTAAAAGCATAGTATTTGCAGTTGCCACTCAATTTCTTTTGATAATATGGCTAAAACATACCTAATAGACTCTCTCAAAGAATAAATATGGAAACAACCCTCAAACTATCTAATGCTAAAACAACAATCTGTGAAGACAGAAAGATTTATCCTTCCTGCTTGTATGAACTTCAGCAATCTAACTAGCAGGTAACATCTAACTACCATCCTTTCAAAGAGGTAAGCAGTGGCATTTTACCTCCAAATAAATTTTCTCTCTAACCCTTGCACATTTTTCTCTATGCATTTGAATCTCATCAGTCACTAAAGACTCAATTTCAATTTTGAATTTGACTATCCACCACCCAAATGGCAAGTAAATGACTACATATCAATAAGGCCAGAATATTAACACAACAAATAAAAATAACATAAATGAATCATAGTAATAAATGGAAATTTTCATAAAAGAATCAATTTTAAAACCAGAACTTTAAAAAGTACATACAAAATAACTATCATGTCAGAAAAGAAGTACATGTGTATACCGACGTTCAGAAGTGAATGCAGAATGATGTAAGCAGAGCACAATGTTTAAGTTATGTATGTCCTACGAAGTTCAAGAGTTTTCCCAGTGTCAGTAATTCTCTGGATATCTTAAGGTCACTGGTATTTCCTCCTAAGATCCAATTGAGAAATAATAACTGAGTGCTGTTTATTTCGCTAGGGGCTAGGTTCTTTGCCAAAATTCTATATATAATATTTCTTTTTATTTCCCAGTTACTACTCTATGAAGTCAGTGCTATTATTTAGCCCCACTTTACAGATTAGGAAACGAAGGACTGCTGAAGTTATATAATTTGCCGAAGATGACACAGCAGCAGTGGCCAGAATTTAGGCTTACCACACCAGAGTCATTTCAACACCCTGCTTCAAGGTGAAGTCCATTGTTGCTTGAGAGTGGCCACCGGTTTGGTTTCTTATGCTGTTAAGATGACAAATGGCTCACTTCCATTTTAATAACGCAGTACTGGTCTGATGACTGGGTTTTATTGTCATAGGCTTTTCACCTATATTTTATTCCTCTGGAAATTCTCAGACAGTGCTAGAGAGCAGGTAAAGAAGACATACCACTCTCCAAAAAAGAAAAATCAGAAACTTGAGAATCAAGACAGTTTAATATTTATGTTACACCATCCATGCTATACATCCTAATATACTTCAAGTTTTTTTTATTTTTTTACACGTCCTGCTGCCTTGGTATTTCACGAAAGGTTTGTGTGCCTGACCCCGAATGAAGATTCGCCATATATCCTAATGCTTTCTTATTGGAGCCGTAAAACAATGAATTAGCGGCAAATTCCCCACTCTTTGCCCCTTCGGCCCTTGGAGTTTAACTCCTCTCACATTACAGTATTTATTGAATTTCCCAGCCAAACAGTGTTGTGCTCCATAAAATTCTGACAAGTGGACTCTGCCAAGCTAATAATGGCTTCATTCTGCTGAAATAAACTTATTTCACTGCGGCAAACAAAACGACATGACCTGGAAAGGTTATTTTTAACTGGGTAATGACTCAGTTCCAACCAAGCATTTCTCTCATTTCTCTCTCTGTGTTTTAAATAAGTTACATTTCTTAAATATAAATGTATGCGATTATGAGTGTTCTTGTCTGTCAATCTTTCACAACAAAGTAAAAGCAGACATTGTCATTGCTGAAGGTATTTGATTCCATTATTCAGTAATTTGGTCAGCTTATTAAACTATCCCCAAGAATCCTGCCATAGAAAAATCCCCCAAAGAACCTGAAAGACAAGATTGCTTAAAGAAGCAAAGTCCCTTTAAAGCAGAATCTAGTTTTATTGCATTTGTTCTTTTAATTAAATAACATCAAAACCTTTCAATAGTGCAAAACTTTTAAGAGTGTGCTTCTGAGAATTAGCATTCTTACCTGCCTCTTTTTAACATGTGAGTAAATTTTGCCAAGATGGCTTATTAGTCCATTTACCAAATAAAGGTATGCTAAGATAAATTGATCTATATGCACATTAGTCAACACTTCCCTCCAATATCTTAAACTCTCCATACCAAAACGTCTACTTCCAGAAAGTTGGAAAAGCAAAACAGACTGAATTCTTTCAGACTGCCTCATGTTTTCTAGTCATCATCTGCCTCTCTTTATCTTATACTTGCAAACCCCTCAAAAGCAAACAAATGAACACACAGAAACAACTGTTATGATAAGGTCAAATCTTTCTTCAAGTTTCAAATGATCAGGGACTCTGAGAGCAGCATGATAGCAGCTGGGATCTTGTACCAACATGCTGCACCCTGCCAGTCATGCCTTCTGAGACTCATAAAAGGGAAAACCCTTGACAGGGAACAGCTGGGCTCCTAAGGAAACTGTTCAGTAGAAACAATGAGGCTTTCCACAGCCCACCCAAAATAAGGGCTTGGTGGACAGACACACAAATGCACTAGAAAAGAAATTTGGTTATTTCTTCTGAGGAGGTGACAGTAAATAACAGGGTGGGGGGGAAAGGCCAATCAGTGAAGGGGAAACCCCATCACATTCAAAACTGGCATAGCTACCAAAGGTGTAGCAGTCTCAGGGCTGACGATTGTAGCTGTGATTAGTGCAAAAGGAATCACACAAAGGTCTTAATCTGGGTGGGATCGCTGCCTTATGGTACACGTTATTAACTACAAATGGAGGCGAACAACAAGCTGTTCAGTAAATTCGTGTTGTCACGATTCTGTCCAAATCTCAAGAAGAATTCTGAATACCCTTCTGATGACCTATAGTTTGTCTCCACACTTGGAATGAAAGGAACTGGTCCGAATCAACTCACCACTGCTTCCTGCCAACTCCTCTACCTCCATATCTAAGTCCTTCAACAATGGGGCTTTGACTCTGGCGTCATCAACTCCAACAGTCACAGCCATGTCACAGAGTTATCGTCAATTGGCTTAATGAACGAAAGGGCATAAAATGAAACCACACTGAAGTGGTATACCATTATGAAGGATAGACAGCAGGTGGTCATGCTGGGCTTTGATTAAATTATCTACAAGCCCTTCAGGTTCAGCAAGTTAAGGTAAAGCTTCCAACTACATTAGTTGAGGTTACAGTCAATATGGGGACAATACAAACGGAAGCTAGCAAACCATAAGGGACACAGAAACTCTCCTGTAATGTATTATAAGGTTTACAAAAATAGTCTCTATGGCTTCTAGTAAGGAAACAAAGGCTGTTAAATCTCTTTCCTCAATAAGATGTGCACTTTCGATTGTAAAACAGAGTCATTTCTAATTGCTACACATGCATAACACCAGACAGAAGAGTCTGAGAAACTTCCTAATTTGATGTAAGAGTGTGTGTATGTGTGTGTTCATGTTTATATGTATGTTCGTCACTAGTGACAACTTAGATATTAACACAGAATATGAATATATGTGTGTGTGTATATGTGTGTATATAAATATATATTAGCATGACTACAAAAAATGACCAAGGCATAATTCGTAAATTAAGGACGCAGAGACAATTGCACTAGATCCTGTTTTAAGTATGAGTTTAGTCTTCCTAGTCAATTTGAAAGTTTTTAAGATTTATTTATTAGAGAGAGAGATTAAGCAGGGGGAGGAACAGAAGGAGAGGGAGAGAATCTCAAGCAGACTTCCCACTGAGCACAGGCTCTCAATCCCACAACCCTGAGATCATGACCTGAGTTGAAATTAAGAGTCAGATACTTAACTGACTGAGTCATCCAGGCACTCCCAACTCAAAAATTAAAAAAAAAAAAAATTTCTACAAATTCACCTAAAATAATTATTGAGTTTGGTCAGTACTGCAGTCATTTCTATTTCTGCAGGTGTTGGAAACTATCTACATTGGAAATTTGTCCCAGACACACACACACACACAAAAAAAGTTTGGAGTTCTGCATATGCATCCTGAGGGGGCAAATAAAGTGATTTTCATTTTCACTAGCAACTAGAAAATGATCTCCAGTGTCTGAACCCAATACCTTCCTTAAAAATACCCGAGAAGCAAAATATTTATTTCAACTGTGATACTAAAGTTTGTGTTAAGGAGGCATAAGGCACAGCGAGGAGACCATGTAAAATAGCCCAGCACCTCCACATTCTTACAGCTGTTGAACTCTTTACCATACTTATCTCAGAAAGCTAGATATTCATACAGCTTTCTCAGGATTAGTCTAAACAATAAACACTGCCATTTGAGAACCGTCAACTTCGAGCTGTACTCAGCTTCTAGGTTCTCCATTTGAGGAACAATAATAGGGAGTCAAAGCTGCTTTGATTAATATTGCTTCATCAATATTAGAAATGGTTACCAACCCTTCAAAACACCCTGCCTTTCCTTATTTATTAAAGATGATGCCAACATGCTGACTCTTTCATCTTAAAATGTTTTGCCTTCACATTTCTCCACTTGACATTCATAATGTGTGTGATCTGTGCCTTTCTCTAGCCTATTAATGCCTATGCAGAAATGCAAGTTGGTAAAACAGATATGGAATGAAGCATCAATCCATCTGAAAATCTCTCAGTCCTCATGAGAAGACATGGAAAATGCCTAAAGCTGAGGCTGGTAAAGAGGATCAGAAAAAAGAAAGCAATCACATGGACAGGACAGGACAGGACCACCCAGTAGGTACTCCTTGGGAAAGAAATGTGTCTTTCCTTCAATCTCTGCAAATATTTCTACTGAGTTTGCACCCTTTATGAACATGACCCCCCAAACAACCTGCCACAAGCTGCCCTGAACCCCATCATCTTCCCACCAAATGGCAGATGATTTGGGGTATAAGTTCATCCTATAGGAAGGATGCATCTTGCTCTGTGGCTATAACTTTTTTCCATTTACTCTTTTCTATTACCCCTATCTACGAATGTCAATCCCATTTAAAAGTTTCAATTTACTAACTTTAAGAAGTAAATGGATGCAGTTCAGTTACTATCTGTCATGAAAATATTTCATTATGCCAAAATAAGGCAATTTTTTTTTCTCAATAACAGGACAGATTGAAACATTCTGTGCTTGATCACATCTGTTATTCTTCATTCAAAATCCATTTAGGACAATTAAATTAAGAAGCAAAAAGGGTTATGAGTAGCCTCAGTTATAATGGAAAAAAGCAATCACATACCTTTTGACTCACATAAGATAATATTTTTGAACTTAGTCTAAAAATATTTTATTTAAAAATAAACACAGGAAATGTTATGATGGAGGAAAGTTAACAAGTACCTACACTGATGACATTTCTTATTATTCAAGTTAGCTGTAATTGTTTTTGAATGCAAAATCAAATTTAAAATATTGGAAGAAATAGCCTGAGTCAAACCTATAGCTTTAGCGGATTAAACCCACCTTTGAAGAACAGAATTTATTTAGTGACCAATGATTTACTGAGGAATTAATGCAACATGCACTACAACTTTGGAAGTTTATGGGAATTCTAATTGAGTGCAGGTGAAATGCCTCACATATTCTGATATGCTTCATATCAACAACTTAATGTTTATTGGACTGTATCAGTGTCACATTATTTTTTTAAATAAATCTATCTAGCTGTAAGTGCATCATAGTTCACAGCTGAAACAGACACAGACTGAGTCCTTTAAATTTCTGTAAGCAGCTCTAAGAGGCCTCTATAGCAGAAGTCTACTGTAAGAGGTCAGTCAGTTGACTGCCTGAAGAACATAGGAAAGCAACACCAAAGTTGCCATTTTAGGGGCAGAGTCTCAGTCACAGGCTATTTGGGTGAAAGCACACAGAGGCACGGATGGACATACTCGATGCCTTGCCTGATAAAATGTTCACCAGCATTTGGCCCAGAAGCTGTTCTCTTCTTATTAGTCACATATGCAACAGAAGCTCTCATACTTGACTGGCACAGGAGTGATCATGTGACCCAAAACGTGCCAATGGAAATTTGGGACCTATATGGAAATAGACTCCTTATAGTAGTGGGGTATGTGGCGTGCAAAGCTTGGGCACTATTAGTAGCATAACACCCAATAACCTGCTCTACAGAGAAACATATAGGACTTAGATGTTCAGACAGCAGAATTCCAATCTATTCTGAAGGTGGCATCCTTGCCCGAAGGATCTGAGATACAAACACACACACACACACACACACACACACACACACACACACACTCCTGTCATGTTTTTTGTTGGTTTGTTTGTCTTTAGATAGTTCAAATTGAGATTCTGTTACTTATAACCAATTCCAGTGGGCACTTAAGAGGTGGTTAGGTAACACTAGAGCTGGTTTTTAAATGCCAGGTAGGTTATTATTAGTGGGGCAAGAAATAGATTTAATGGGTCACAATCAAAAACAATTTTAAAGAAGTAGAATAGCACAGATTTGGCAATCCATACTGGTCAGGGAGGGGGGCGGGAATTAAACTCCTTCCTCACACCATACAGAAAAATCAGCTCTAGGCAGACTGAAGACCAACATGTGAAAATTAATACTATACAACTTTTAGAGGAGAATATAGACTATTTTGGGGGCTGGGCAGTAGTAATAGATCTCTTAAACAAGATTTAAAAAAAAAAGCTAACCATAAAGAAAAGGCTGATAAATGCTACCATATAAAATTTAAAATACCCTTTATTCAAAGGCATTATTACCAGACTGAAACAATGAGCTACATATTGTGAAAATATATATGCAATATGTATAACTGACAAGAGATAGCATGCAAAAAATATAAAGACTGGTTTCAAATTAATGAGATACAGTGACAACCAAATAGAAAAAAAGGACAAAAGACTTAAATAGGCACTTCACCAAAAGAGGAAACCCAATGGCCTTCAAACATATGGAAAGGTTCTCAATTCCATTAATAGAGGTAAGTGAAGGAAAACCTCAAGGGGATGCAACCACAAACTAACAAAAACTTAGAAGTGTGACAATATGAAGTATTGGCAAGGATACAGGAAAATAGGTATTCTTTTTTTTTTTTTTTTTTTTTATTCTTTGCCCAAGAGGTACAGGTCTGTGAATCATCAGGCTTACATCTTTCACAGCATTCACCAAAGCACAAACCCTCCCCAATGTCCA
>LNAC01000794.1:423485-443934 GCA_002007465.1 Ailurus styani | reverse complement strand
GAAAATAGGTATTCTTATATATAAAACTTATAAAGCCATTTTGGAAAATAGGGTGGCATTATTTAATGAGGTTGACTATATGCACAAGTCATCACTCAAATTTAGCGCCTTGAGGCATATCATAGAGATACATGTGCTTGTGTGTACCAGATTAAGATATATATATATACACAAATGCTCAGATCAGCACTATTCATAAATATCCAAAACTAAACACAACATAAATATCTAACAGTTGAATAAATTGTGGGATATTTATACAATGGAATAGTATATATGAGTAAGAATAAGAAACTGTAGATAAACACAAAAACATTAATAAATCTTATAAACATAATGTGGAGCAAAAAATTCACAAAAAGGAATTCATGCATTATTATTCCATGTAGATAAAAATGAAAAGAGGAAAATAATATTATTTGGGGATGCAACTCTAGCACTAAAATGATGACAAAAAGAAGAACGAGATTAGTGTGGGTACAAGGAGAGCATTTACTTCTGGGAGATGGGAGATTATGGTAGATGAGATAAAACCAGTTTCTGGAGTGTCTATAATGGCAGACACATGAGTGCTCATGCATTATTTCTCGGGCTCCTGTTCTGGTCCACTGTCACCTGGGCCAGCTCTCTCTATGCACCTCCACACCCACCACCACCAGCTAGTCTTCCTTGCTATTCCCTGGGCCAGATGCATTCTTAACTAGGGCCTTTGTTCTGGGCCCTTCTCTGTGGATTGAGTATGGCCCCTCCAGACACTTATTAGCAAACTCCACTCCCTTTAAGTCTTTGCTTCTCCTCCAGGAGGCCTACCCTGGTCACCCACTCTAATCCTCCAACCTGCTCCCCACACTCAACGCAGCCTTGATCCTCTCCTTCCTGCTCTGCTTTTTCCTTTTCCCATCACCTTCCAATACACTATACAGTTTACTTTCATCACACTTACTATTTATTTTACATTATGCTTCTCACCAATAGAGTGTTAGCCCCAAAGGGTCAGAGAATCTCGCCTATTCTCTTCGTAGATCTATTGCAAGGCTTTATATATAGCAGATGCTTAATAAATATTTGTTGAGGATTTATAACTATCTATGCTTGTGTTAGTCACAACAGAAAATGCATTTCTTAGCAGGGATTAGGGTGAAAAGGTTTTAAACTACTGCAATAGAGCATACTTTTTATATATGATTCATGTGTGGGAAAGGGGAAAATAGTTGTGATAAAAACGGGAAGGCTCAACTTTATTGTGTAGACCTATACTGTCCAGTATGGTAGCCACTTGCCACGTGTAGCCATATAAGTTTAATTAAAAGAGTAAAAATTCAGTTCCTTAAGTCTCACTAGACAAATTTTAAGTGATCGATAGCCACATATGGTTCACAGTTACTACACTGGGCAGCAGACAGATATAGAACATTTCCATCATCACAGAAGTTTCTAGTGGGCAGTGCTCTAGACAATAAAAAGCTATTGCTGTATTTTAAGCTGGGGAATTATAAGATCACATCAGTATTTTTTGAAGGCAACTGGCAGCTCTGGAATGAATGAACTAAAGAGAGGAAAGAGTGGAAGCTTCCAAAAGGCCAATTACAAGGCTATTAGAGTGGCAAACAAGTAAGAGAGAAGGACAAAGTAGTAGGATGTAGAGGAGGGGGCAAATTTAAAGGAATTCTGGAGTTAACATTATTAGGAGCTGTTGACTTGAGAGTTGACAGGGAAGGCAGGAATTCGGGGGTGACTGAGGATATGCCCTGGCCACGTAGGCTCTGGGGGAAAGAAAACCTGACCATCCATTAACTTGCTTCTGTTGACCCAGGTGTTTTGACTTCGGAGACATTTCAAAAAGGTCAAATCAAAATGCAAAGATGTGTTTTAAGACCAAAGAATGCGGGCGCCTGGGTGGCTCAGTGGTTTAAAGCCTCTGCTTTCGGCTCAGGTCATGATCTCAGGGTCCTGGGATCGAGGCCCACATCGGGCTGTCTGCTTAGCAGGGAGCCTGCTTCCCCCTCTCTCTCTCTCTGCCTGCCTCTCTGCCTCCTTGTGATCTCTCTCCCTCTGTGAAATAAATAAATAAAATCTTAAAAAAAAAAAAAAAAAAAAAAAGAATGCCTGCACTGAATGGCCAGATCCTCATCACTTTCCTAATACTTATCTCAGATATGAGGTAGAGTGAAGGTCAGGGACTAAGGAAGCAATGAAGCAAGAAATGGGCAAGGTCAGGGAATGTGTGAAATTCTGTTGTAATCATTTCTCGTGGAGAAAAAAAGAAAGCTGAAATAGTCCATTTTTAGGCAATGTCAAAATGATTTCTTCAAATAACTTTGTTGATATAGCAAGTATAGCAAGTACAGGGGGTAGATTGAGAGGATAGTACATTTGGCTTTGGACACGTGAATTTGAAGTCTTTATGACTCCTCCTGGTAAACGGTCTCCAGTCACCTATGGTACTAAGGGAAACAGGGCTTTTTAACTTGATTCAAAAAGTAAAATGATGTCTCCACAATTAGATGCCAAAATGAAGTCGAAAGTCATCCATAGGGAAACAAGTTCCAGAGCACACACATTAAAAATGATAATAAATACAGTCACTTTCTAGATTTTAGTTTATACTGAGCCAAGGTCAGTGGTTTATGGAAATACTAATGGCTCTTACCTGTCCTTTTTAATGGATGGCAGAAGCATTTATAATGGAGGTTAGCATTCGATTCTGGTTTGGAGGATGGCAATGAGTGAGTTCAGGCACTGGTGATTTAAATCTAGCCGTTTTGACTACTGATTTAAATTCATTTGATTTTAATCAAATCTGTCCCAGTGGAGAAGAGAAGCTCATAATAGCTTGTCTTTGTTTAATCCTAAAAAAGATGGAATTGTGTATTTTGAGGACAGAAGCACTCATTTTGCCTGCAGTTAAAGTTAACTACTGACAAGAAAGAAGAACAAAAACAGGGTAAGGACCGCTGGTCACTGTTTATGGAAGACATGCTTTCCTTTCTTGTTCCCTCTTCTTTTTTCTTCCTTCTCTCCATCTCTCCATTCTGCACTCCCTCGTGCTCTTAGTTTATTTTTTTTTCCCTTTTACTACTCTGAAAATACAGTTCCTTAATTGGCCCTCACATGCAGATGCTACTTTGTACTTACAGAGTGTTTTTGCATCCATTGTCTTGTAAGATCTCCACATTTCGAGTGTCAGTAGGAAAACAATGAGCAAACTGAAGCTCAAGAAGTTAGTGAGCTAGGTAAGGCCACGGAGTAATTTAGCAGCCAATAGATAATTCATGTCTGTGATAGCCAGCCTCCAAGGTAGCCCGAAACTATCTCTGCCTCCTTGTATTCACAAACTTCGTGTAGCCCATGATAACAGGGCTGCTCTGAGAGCATGCAACACAATGATGATACATCACTTCTATGATTCGGTTATAAAAGAAATGGCAGCTTCCTTCTTGGTCTCTCTTTCAGTCTCCCTCTGACCTCCAACTCCGATACATGCCTCTCCCTCTCTTCTCCTTTCTCCTCTCTTGTCTCTCTCTTCTCTCACCCACTCCCTCTATCTCTGTTTCTCTGATCATTCACTTTGGAGGAAGCCAGTGACCTAAACCACTCACTGGTGGAGAGCCCAGCTGAGGATTCCTTGAGCCAACAAGGAACTAGCAACTCTAGTCAACACACACGTGTTTAAGCCATCCTGGAATCGGATCCTTCAGTCCCAGTCAAGTCTTCAGCTGAGCACAGACCCATGTAACATTCTGATTACAGATTCATGAAAGACCCTGGGCCAGAACCACCTAGATGAACAGGTCCTAGATTCCTGAGCCTCAGAAACTAAGTGAGCTGATAAATATGTGCTGTTTTACTCTGCTAATTTTGGGGTGATTTATTATACATCAACAGATAACTATTATTGTGTCCACGTTTTCTCTTCCTACTCTACCTAAGTTACCCAGCATTCAAAACACAACTCTGGCTGCAGGGGTTTGCCAAATATTCTGTTAGGCACCATGTTCTAGAAAGACAGATGAAATTGACATCTGCACATGGAATTTTAAATAATGCAGGTGTTTTATTTGAATCCTAGAACAGGAAAAAAAAATACCAAAAGTGCTTTTGCTAAAAATATATCATACGTATGTGTGTTTGTATTTTTGAGTTCATTTGGAAAGCTGTAACTTCTCTAAACTCAGTCTCAAAACAAGAGACTATCAGAGAGAGAGAAGTTTGGTTGGATTCAGTCTTTTGTGCAAGAATCCTGGGGGGAATTACCAAGAGCTAAAGAAGTTCTTCACATCCCAGCAGCACAGCTGGGATATTGATATCGAATACCAGGAAACTAAGGAAACGTCTTGCTTGGCTGCGGTTGTCACATTATCATGCATTACAGTGCAGCAGCCCAAATCAAAGAGATATGCAAAATTCACCAAGGACAGCAGTGATGCATTTTTTCCCCTGTACATGTGGAAAGACATCAGGAAAAGGAAAGCGGGTACAAATGCAAAAACATCTGCTCCCTAAACCCATTTGAAAAATATTTCTGCAAAAATAAATGTGAATCATCGATAGGGTATAGCAGATGGAAGTGCAATATGTTTAATTTAAGGGGGGGAAAGGATGCAATTGAGGAACCAGAGAGTATAGAAATAAAATAATACTTAAGCCCATTTCACATACTGCTGCCCATTACGTTACACTCTGCTTGGCAAGAAGATATGAAGAAAATCGCCTTTTATCTGCATCAAACTACTCTGAAAGAATTCCAAATAGTTACAGCAGACTCTCTAAAGGTATTTACACTCTATAGATTATTTGACAGAAGCCAAATTTTGGGACAGCAACATAATTCCCCCCTAAAATGAAAAATAAATTATAGAGCTGTTTTTTGGTTTCAAAAATATTTTAACTTTATTGACCTGCCTCACAGGGACTTAACAAGACAGAACAAATAAGGGAATAAATTATTTTAGATAATAAGCAGTAATAATGGACTGGCTGTGGATTTGGGGGGAATGCCATGTAAATATATGATTATGTAAAAATAATCAAATATTCCAAATGCCTTTGAAAAATGGCCAATGATTGACAATATAAAAAGGAACATAGGTCAAATTCTTGTATTGTACATGAATTGTTTTTAGCCTAATACTAAAACAAAGTTGTTTACTTTCTCAGCATGTACTGAAGTCTCTTGAATTCATAATATCAATTAGCCTGAAGGGTGAAAAGTTTTTATACTTTCAGATATCATTTAAAGATTTTAATCTTTAAATTTTCTTGGGCACAAACTAAAAGGGAAGATGTTACTATTGAATAGAACTGTGCTTATTTATTTTATCTGATAAAATAAAAGAGACTACTTAAAAATCACAATAAATATAGTACAGTGGTGAATTAATTTCACACTCTAGATTATATAACCAGTATATGGCTAAACACTTTTAGGTTGTAGGAACTGAATAATATCATTCAATATATTGTTTATCAAGATGTCAGTAATATTTTAATCAGAGTCCACATAAGTATACATTGTAAGATTCTTTAAGGACAGTCCAAACATTTTAGAGTTAGAAAATTTTTATAAAAGCTGTTTCTTGGGGCACCAGGGTGGCTCAGTCAGTTAAGTGTCTGCCTTCGGCTCAGGTCATGATCTCAGGGTCCTGGGATTGAATCTTGCATCGGGCTCCTTGCTCAGCAGGGAGTCTGCTTCTCTCTCTCTTCCCCACACCTGCTCTCTCTCTCTCTCTCTCTCTCTCTCTCTCTCTCTCTCGCTATTCCTGTCTCTTTTTCTCAAGTAAATCCATAAAATCTTAAAAAATTAAAAATAAAATTTAAAAAAGCTGTTTCTTGAAGGGGAAATCCTAAAGTCAAAGTTTATCTACCGCAATCTCTGCTACTGTCCATTGCGTTTTATGTAAGACCTAAAGAAGAGGGCTATCTCCTCTTAATGCATGTTATTTTGAAAAGTAAACTCAAAATGTACAGAAAGAATTCATCAAATTTCATGAAAAAATAATCAAAAGGCACTCTTCATCTCTTGTAGTTACAGGAGGTAGCAAAGACCTCTTTAACTCTGATAAGGAAACATACCTGAAGAAATTAAGTGCCATATGATGAAACATGGTAACAACTAGGTCACCTTTAGGTTTCTGATAAAAACAAATCACATTAAGTCATTTATAATGATCTATGCACATTATTGGTAGCCAAGGCAGAAAGTGTTATAGGTCAGTCCGTGGTTTATGAACTTGTCAATAGGGATATATAGGGTGAATTACCTTAATTCTTAGTAGCCAAGATATAAATAAATTTCTATAATACTGGAATGTAATATTTTAAACTTGGGGGTTATTTAAATGTAAAAGGATGAACAATATTCTATAATAGGGACTAGTGAAGACCGGTGGAACATCTGACCCTTAATATTAATATAAAATGTTTCTCAGCAGGCTGACATTCTGATAGGAAAATGGTCCCACTAAATTACAATGATCCTCATTTATCAATACCTTAGGGTAAGTGAATACTGTACTGCCTAGAGACTTATTAGTCAGCCGAGTACTTGTAACTATGAACCATAGAATGCTTCCCCCCAATGTTTAATTTTTCAAAAACCCTGTAGATATCTACAGGTTCCTGATACTGACTACATTGACTTAATTTAAAAACCATAATTAATCACATCAAATCATTATGTGCTTGATCATTCAAGGCTTTACAAAAAACTGGGATTTGTATATTAGATTTATATAGGACTTTAAAAACAGAACTTCTGGTCTTATGGTTGAGAAATTCAAATTTCATTAATCCAGAATTGAAATAACTGTAAGTAACCAGAAAAGCAAAATGGCCATAATTTATTTCCTAGAAAACAACAGATACTTTTATCGGTAAACTAGAACACTTCTAGAACCTGAAAGATCTTTCTGACTATTCACATAAGAAATTCAATTCAAATTATGTTCAGAATATTTTAAATGTTAAATATTTTTCTTTTATTCTAATTCAGGGGATTGAATAACCTATGTGAAATATTTCTATAATCTCCTAGCAACCATAATGTTAGATGGATTGCAACATCCCATTTCCTGATCATTTATGATAAACTGAATTTTGCCATCTTACTTAATTTTGGTCTATATTCAAGGGACTTTAAGCACACAAAATCTGACTGTAATAAAATAAATTCCAGTTGTAGATGAAGGTAGATCACAGTATGACTGTGCTATGTCTAAGAGATTTGTTCCCAGCTCTCTGAACTATAGCTATAATGTGCCATCATACACAAACCTCATGCAGGCATAAATTCCAAACTCTCATCACAAATTCGTTTTCCAAAGCTACCAAAAAAATAGATTGCTTGGTTTTGAGTTAAGTTTATTCTTTGCCAACACAGGGATCATCTGTAGTGAAATCGTCTATAAGGGATCTTGATAATAAGCAAAAAGTATACCTAAGTTCTATGTGATGCAGTTGCAAAGAGCCCTTTCTGCACCAGTACACATTATGAAGGACATGTCCTGACACATGGGATTCTATCTTGCTTGTCAAATGCCCCACTATCCTGCAGACTCCATGGGACTACCCCGAACACCACCATATTTGTGAAACTCTATCTTACCCACCAACTGTATGTGAATTCCCCCTTGCAGATCTTACATGGATCAAAAGCTGAGTCATTCATCCCACTGTGCTTTGTATGAAAGATATTTGTATATTTGTCTTCTGCTCACTGTTAGACTGTGAGGTCCTTGCGAACAGATCATGCGACTTCCTGTATTTGCATTTATTCTCTTTGGTGTCTGGAACAGTGCAGACTCTGAGAAAATAAATTTAACAGAATCTTTCTTTTAAGAGGGATGGCAACTGGGCTCAGAGCTCTCAAACCGAAGTTGCATAAAATATCTCATGCTGGGTTTACATGGAATACTATACTTAATGCTTTGCAGAATGGATTCTCTCCTTTTTGGATTCATTAAAATGGTAATTACAGCATCTTATATATCTGATTCAGTATTCATCTGTGCATCAAATTTTCCTTTTTAGTTTTTGGTATTTCTTTTTTCAGGTCAGGCCTTAATACATTAAGCCTTTAAATAAAATAACTGAACAACCTGGTGATATAGAGTAAATCCTAGGATCATTAAGCCCAGTTCTCCATAAATTCTTTTAGAAGCATTAAGATAATAATAATAACTTTCTAAACTTTTTAAAGTTCAAGTCATACCAAAGTGCCATCCTATCATTTTCTGTGCCAAGAACGTGGATAATACTGCTTTCAAATAGGGATTATTTAGAGAATGCAAAACCAAACAATTCTGGGTTTGCTGGTCTAAGCATAATGCATCAGCAGAGAACTTCTGATATTTACTAACAGGAAACAGATTATAAATGGAAGATGTTTAAATCTACCAAGATCATTCTGAATCATCACTAATAAAGTGGAGCTTCCTGTTGCATTCTAAAACTAGCCTAACAAGTCATCTAAAAGCATCTTTTTTTTTTTTACTCATTCATTCATTTAACAAATATTTATTAAGCACCTACTCCATGTTCTGCATTGTGTATGGGGCCATGGCTTAGCAGTTAATACAACAGGCTGTGCCCTCTTGAAGTTTACTAGTAGTTAAATATAATTAATCTACAGAACTGGCTCCCATGGGTGGTTCACTAGTCATATAACAACACAGTTCTTTTACTCACAGACCTCTCAATGGTGTAAATTTAAACTTTAGGTCATGGCATCCAGGTTTTAGTCTCCTTTCTTTGACAAATTGAGTGTCTCTGAGAAGTTACATAACAGTTCATGGCCTCAGTTTCACACAGAAGGCTGGGTGAGTAAGTTCCACTCTGCTTTTCTTACAGGGTTACTATGAGGTTTAATAAAAAGATCTTATGAAATGATAATGCATGGAACATATATATACAAGATACAATACTAATTTTACATGTATTGTTTTATCTAGTATTAATTACAGCACTGTGGTATTATAATAAAATTCCATTGTTATCTAAATGTCAGGGTACATATAGGTATCTGTAAGAAATGTATCTTTCAAGGTTTCTTTTTTTCTAAATGAATGTATTCATATATTTGCACATATTATTACCAATAATAGTTTGGTAGCAATCACTGCATAGGTTCATCTTCCTTAAAGACTTTCCTCAAGAAACCCTAGTATAGATGATGGTGGAATGCATTTCAGTTTTGTTGTGTATGATATAGAAAAAAATCCTAGAGCCATCTAAGAATTTATCAGACAGAACTGATTCAGGGTGACCCCTGAGGTGTTTTAAAGTTTCCCAGCTGGAGAAGACCAAAAACTGTCCAGTTTGTAAGATACAAGCACTAAACATGTCACCCCAATGACAAAGAAAAGAAAAGGAAGACATTTGATTGAAAGGTAGCAGGGGAGAGGGGGGATGTGTTACCTTATAAACTCTGGATATCTTTAATATTAAATAAGATGAAACTTGGCTTATATCTCTTGCCAAAAATGAAATTCAACAATCACTCGAGCTCAAAGACACAGCAACCAACTGAAAACTCCAGCTGCCTTCCCATCCTCTGCCTTCCTAAACAAAGAAGGAATAGCAGATGCAGTCAGCTTCAATTAACATTTCACCTTTGGGGTTGCTTTTCCCAGGCTCAAACATATTTTTTCAGGTAAAGAATCCCCCTTTTTCCCAGGCAAATAAAATTAAGGATCTGCTGGAAATTAAAAATATAGTACTGCACCATATTTTTTTTATTCAGGATGGTAAACATTCAGATCCATGATTTTACAAGAACAAAGTGTATAACCACAGGGTGATAGTTTTCATTATTTTTCAAGGACATGGACATATAATCAAATAGCAACGATCACTTTCTCCTCTTTTCCCATCTCTCTATATATATATATGTAAGTATGTGTGTACATTCATGGATTGCTAATGACTGGCCCACATCAAAAGTTTAATGCCTTAATATACTAAATGATAACTTAATCATTTATTCCTTGGCTCAGTATTTTAAAAACATATATGCTTTAGTATTTTTTTCTTCTTATCCTTATTTTTAAATTGTTTTCTAACTTTATAGAGATGTGACTGACATATAACTTTGTATAAGTTTAAGGTGTACAATAATATTAGCTGATACATGTATATATTGCAAAATGACTACCGAAAGCCATTACTGCCTCTATCACCTCACCTAATTATCTTTTTTTGTGTACAGTATGGTATCATATACCATTTAAGGTCTACTTGCTTAGCTATTTTCAAGTATATATTATACTGCTTTTAACTCTAGTTGCCAAGCTGTACATTAGATCCTGAGAACTGACTTGTCTTATACCTGGAAGTTTCTACCCTTTAACCAACATCTCCCCATTTCCCCCACTCTTGTCAGCTCTTGGCAACCACCATTCTGCTATTTCTGTGAATTCAGCTTTTTACAATTGCATGTGTAAGTGAGAATATACAGTATTTTTCTTTCTGTGTTTGACTTATTTTACTTAACATAATGCCCTCAAGTTTCAGTCACTTTGTTGCAAAAGGCAGAATTTCTTTTCTATGGCTGAATAATGTCTCATTGTGTATACTGTATGCATATTTTTAAAAAATTGATTTCTGTATCACACAAAGCATTCAAATCTTCCCCTAAAATGACCAAATATATTTCATAGAAAATATCTTTATGCAAGATTATAAATAAAAAATCCCAGGAATTCTAGATCAGGCAGACCAGGATTTGAACATCAATGCTATGGGACCATGCCACAAATATTGAAACTCTCTAAGCATTACTTTCCTTCTCTGTGAGGTATGAGCAGTAACAACTAGACTTATCCTACAAAGAATAAACATACTATACAGAAAGCATAACACTTGGCTTTCAAACAAATATTTGCTCCCTTTCCAATCTCTTGCTGCAGTCACAAAATCCTAGTGGTGGTTTTAGGCACCGCCTTCCAAAGGGTCACAGACAAATGGTGTCTGGTGTTTATTTCGTGGTGTTTAGGGAATGTTTGAGTCATTATAAACATATTTCACTAATTTTGATGGCAAAGTAAAACTCACTTTTCTATTATATATACCCGGCTGCTAGTATTGCCACTTCTACTGTGTGCCACATGCTTAACGTGTCTCAGTTTCTACCCTTAATGATATTACCACAGTTCTTCACACACTACAGACACTGCAAACCATAAAGAAAGATAGGGGGCGCCTGGGTGGCTCAGTGGGTTAAAGCCGCTGCCTTCGGCTCAGGTCATGATCCCAGGGTCCTGGGATCGAGGCCCACATCAGGCTCTCTGCTCAGCAGGGAGCCTGCTTCCTCCTCTCTCCTCTCTCTTCTCTGCCTGCCTCTCTGCCTACTTGTAATCTCTCTCTCTCTGTGTCAAATGAATAAATAAAAAAAAATCTTTAAAAAAAAAATAAAAAAAAATAAAGAAAGATAGGAAAGGAGGGAGGAGAGGAGGGAAATCTGAACTGAGATAATATCCCCCTTACTTTACCTCTCAAGTGAAAAAAGGGGAAGGGTTATGAAAATTCTAAAATACTATTTACTGTCACCAATCTAAAACTTTTTGTCCATCCAGTAACTGGAACAAGATTGCATTAGTTGTTAAATTGTGATCTTACTATACACTTATTATAACTTGCCTTTTTCAGAACCTTGGCCCTGCCAGCAATCCCTACTCACATATTTACAGGGCCTTACTGTAGGAAGAGATACAGTGATTATTTGAGTCCACATTCCCCCACACCCTGTTATAGGGGAGTCCACTGAAGTTACCTAGTGAAGGGCCTGTAAGTCCAAGTTTGAGTATAGAAAACAGTTTGGAAACCTGTGCTTCAGACACAAGGTGGTCGCACTCATCCTATGGTTGATTCTGAGATTCTCATTCCATTAACAATAGGCCTCAGGAATTTTCCAGCCCAGTCTAGATGCTCAAATAGAAGAATATTTACAATCCTCTCCTTTAATGGCACTTCCTGTCCCAAAGGCAAAGGAAGAAAATGCAAAAGACAATAAGAGGAGTCTCCAGGGAATACACAGCTAAATGCAGTACACTACCACCCCCCACTCCAGGGTTTCAGTTATACATGGTTAACTGCAGCTCCACCCGGTCCAGAAGCAGATGAGCCTCCTTCTGACAGACAGTCAGGTCAATAGTTGCCTAACGCTATGCCTCGTCCTTCCCCTCACTTCACCTCATAACGTCAGTATTTTATCACTTCACATCCTCACCAGAAGAAGGGCGAGTACAGTAAGATCCTGCGAGGGAGAGACACGCCATTCAGGAAACTTTTATTACAGTATACTGTTATAAATGTTGTACTTGATTATTAGTTACTACTGTTAATCTCTTACTGTGCCTAATTCATGAATGAAACTTCCTCATAAGTATGTAAATATAGGAGAAAAGATAGTATATATAGTGTTCAGTAATATTGGTGGTTTCAGACATCACCTGAAATGGACCCCCTGCAGACAGGGAGCCTTATACTGGATTTGCAGGGAGTGTGGGTGCCTGAGGGAAACCAGGATTTGCCTAAAAAATGCCCACCCCCTCCCAGCAGGATGCTCTTAGAAGTGGGGATTTTTTACCAGTTGCAAATTCTAGTTTCTTCCTTGTAGGTGAATTTGTAGGTCATAAGGACATTTGCTTTGATTCTGGAAAGGTCCTAGCAACCCAGAGCTGACAGTTAACAGTTGTTTGGTCTTGAGAAAATTACTTCATTTCTTTCAGCTTCCGCTTCATCATCCTTAAACTGAAGACAACAGTCACACTTCCCCACAGGACAGGCAAGAGGATTAAACAACAGAAGAGGCATATAGTGGACTTTCGGCCAATGGTAGCCATTAGTTTCACTCACAAATAGTTGTCCTGCAAAAGTGTATGTGGAAAAATCCCTCCTTTTCTCTGGTCTGAACAAATGCACACTTTAGATAACATGAATAAAACATACACTGTAGTTATTAGGCTTACTCTATAATTTAATTACATGCAGGAATAAGCAGCTTATAATGATTTCTAAAATCAAATGGAATTAATTTTGCCAATGAGGAAATCAAATTCACCTGGAAGATTTCTGACTTTCTCTTCAATAACCCACTCTTTCCAAATCCTGTTAACAATTACATCTTACAACATTTTACTTTCAACCTCTGACTTCTTTACATTTATATTTACATTATCAAAATTATGAAATCACTTTTAGTAGGCCTATTCATATTAACTTTTTTGGCAGAAAAAGGAGAAAAAAGCCTCTTACCAGAAAGCCATGTCAGAAACCTACTTATTGCTAAAAAATATTCTAAAGCATCCTCTAAATGTTCGTTCTTTTAGTATTTTTTTTCCCTAATGCTTGAAAGCCAGGCACTTTAAAACCCAACTATCCTGACTGGAGAGAAACATGGGGCATAAACTTTCTCTGAATCAAAATATAATTGACTACTCCTTCTTCTTCTTTCTAATGTCATAGACCTGGTGCGGTGGCTACATGTGGCAGCAACCTGGAGGAATTAAGAATGACTTCAACATGATCCTTGGCCACAGGTAGCTCAAAGACTGGTAAAGAAGATGGTAAGCCTATAAAAATAGGCTGTGTTGGCCACCTCCCAATATTCTGAGGTCCTGAGCCTTCTAAATTTGAAAGGGAATCCTGCTGACTATTATCCAATTAGAAATGCATTTTCTGGTTTTGTATAACAGAAGGAAAAGAAAGGGAGACTCCGAAGGAACTATCCTACCCTATTGGTTAAAAGTTCCATTGGACTTCTGTTCATTTAATGAGACCTGTGCTCATCAGATCAAAGTCATAGCATTCTACAGGTACTGCATGCTACAGACATTACCTGGAAAAATAAGAAGAGTGTGAGAAAATGAATCAAGGCCACCTTCCATCTGGGCCTATCCCCATTCTGCAATAATTGGATGATGCTGGTATAATCTAAACTATGGTAGGGAAACTACAGCTCAGAAAAATTGACCAGCTCAAGTCCACAGAGCAAAATAGCGCTGGGATTAAAATTCATGTAAGTTCAGGCCTGGTGGTCTCTCTCTAAAACTGCATGTTCTTGAAGGCAGCAAAAACATAAGAATAATCCAACCCCAGTAACAGAAATGAAAATCCTAGGCAGGTCACCTTCATAAAATAATCATGGTAAGAAAGCTGGTGGTTTATCAATTTTGGAAAATGACTATAAACTCAATAGTAATTTAAAACAACAGAAATATTAATAGATAGAGACAGGGAAAGAAAATCTTTTGGATATCAGTGCTATGACTACATATACTTTTTTTGGTATCTTAGGAGCTAACTGGACCATTTTAATGTGCACATAAATATCACATTTTATTTTCAAAGATTTATAAAATGCTGATAACACCACAGCAAGACAGTTTTAAAATTCAAACTACAAACATGTAATTTTTATAAAATACAGAACCTATGTTCATGTGTAATGAACAGACTTAAACCTACCTTTCATGAGAGAATTTCTAGAGATTTAAATAGTACCCACCAAACTTAAAAAAAAATCACTTTCTTTTGGTACTGTAACTGCTATGAGTCATGCAGTTTAAAGAGTGCATGTGTTACTGGGGGGGTGGGAGGGTAGGGATAGGGTGGATGGGTTATGGACATTGGGGAGGGTTTGTGCTTTAGTGAGTGCTGTGAAAGATGTAAGCCTGATGATTCACAGACCTGTACCCCTTGGGCAAAGAATAAAAATAAAATTAAAAAAATTAAAAAAATAAAAAATAAAAAACTAAACTAAAAAAAAAAAGAGTGCATGTGATGAGATTACCTGCAAATATCAGGCAAGTAATGACAAAGCCTTCCTGAAATTAATTCTATATGTTTAATGCAATCAATATTTTAATTTAGCATTTTGGCTGGCATAAGAGATGGTATGATCGCTCCTCTGTAACTAAAGCATAGAGATCCTATTCAGACATTTATGCATTCCATTCCATCTGATTAAAAGCATTTTGTTATAAGAGATATTTGGATTACTCTTAAAAACATATTTTAAAAACCACTTTGCTCAAATTAAGTATTCAAACATGCTCCCTCCTTTTGGCTGCTGAACTGAGATTTACTATAATGGTGCCAGAAATATATTTGCACTGATATAACTTAGTCGATGGAAATAAAAACCTAATTCTGTCACAGGAGTAACTAGGACAACTAAAATGCAGAAGCACCCATGAATTGCCTTTGTTCCATCACAATTACAGTGACAAAAATATTTATGTTAAGGGAAGAGCTGCTGACACCGAAATAAGTGGGAAGTGAGGTTTTAAAGATGAAAATAGAAGCTGCGAGCACTCACAGACTACAGTTTATTTGAAGATATGAACCATTGCACCTACCTAGTCAGTACTAATGAACACTATAATCACTATAATCACACAAACAAAGCAACTACACATTAGGAGAGAACTGAACTATTATTTAGAACGTTTCGCTAGATTTTTGTGGAGGTAATTTTATTTCAAAATGGTTAATGAATTTTGCATGGCTTCTTTAAAAGTATTTCTGCCTTTTAATATGGATTTGGTTGGGGCTCACCTCATATCTTTATTTCTCCCCTTTTAAAAAAGGTTATGAAAAATAACATGAAAAATCTTTCACAGTAAACCTTCAGAACCTAATCTTCCTATAATGCCAACAAGTGTGCTCTACTACTTTGGTGAATTTTGTTTTGTATCCAAAATCCTTCCATTTTACCTTAGAGGAGCACCTTCCTTAATAAAATATACGATGGAAGTGGGCAAGAATGGTATGGGCGTGTAACCAGGCTTACGGACCTAAATGGAAGCTCCATGCTAGTAATCACTCTAGCTCACTGTAGTATACAAAGTTCTATGTAACTTTGAAACCTAAACTTCAAACAGTGCTTGGGGACACATTTGCTCTACAAAATGAAAATCGGCCTATTTCTGCAAAACACGCATTCTGCAGGAAGTGGTGAAAGCACCCAATTGCTTTCCCTCTGCTCTTCATCTTGGATACAACTTTAAACCCAACAGCATCATCTGGCTTTGCCTTTTATTCTCACCAACCTCCTGCCCACATCTCTAATCAATTTGGGATTTGGAAGTACGAAAGAGTCCAGTCAGGGATGCCGCCCGTACAGCTGGAAGGGGGGTTTCTTGAATGGAAGGGAAATGTTCGGCAAACTAACCCAAAGCAACCATAGTCCTGTCCCTGCTCCGTCCCTTCACCAGAATCCTACTCTGTGCCTACAGCATATCACCATCTTTTTCATGATGGGCACCTCGGGGAAAGCACCCAACCAATTTTACATTCACTCACTCTAAAGTGACCATAAAGAAACACCAAATACACACAAAATTTACATGCCAGTAGAATTTTAAAACCATGTATTGCTTTTGCATTTTACTTGTTTGCTCATTTGTTTTTTGCTTTCATGGAGAACACATAAAGAATATTAGTAAGGACACGAAGACTTGGTACCCTACAGTGTATAATCATGGTAATAATCTTAACAGCTGGCCCAATGTGTTTATGTAAAGTCAATTTGGTGATACACATAAACCAGGAGATTTAATTCAAAATAGAAAACAATCAAAATCATATCCTTTTTGACTTTATAAATCATTGCTGACTTTTTATAAAATATGAAAATA
Organism: Ailurus styani; assembly: GCA_002007465.1. NCBI lineage: Eukaryota > Metazoa > Chordata > Mammalia > Carnivora > Ailuridae > Ailurus > Ailurus styani. The sequence continues at coordinate 427,297 of LNAC01000794.1, read as the reverse complement.
TGTATGATCTAGACCAATGATTTTTAAAGGACCGCCTGCATCAAATTCAAATAGGATGCTTATGAAAATTTAGATTCCTGGGACCCAGATCGGACTCACTGAATCAAATTCTCTGCATGTGGTGTCCTAGATTATGCATTTTCAAAGAGCTCCCCAGATCCTTCATATGCAAGTAAATACCACTGAGTTGGACATTAACATAATCTGTGCACTTCATAATCACAGAGACGTGAGGTAACACCAAGAGATGGAACAGAAGTGTTCAAGTGGCCAAGTTTGTAAAAGGAGACACTGACCAGAGAACTAAAGGATGAAAGGAAAGTCGGAGATCACAGTCCAATGAGACTAACGAAGACCAAAACTGACAAGTCCAATGTCACCAAACTAGCTGTTATATTATTTGGACTTGAAACGAAACCTTCTGCCTGGCTAATACCCATTCCAGCTTCCTACACTTCATCTGTCTCTACAAAATATGTTTGAAAACACGAGCTGCTTAAACTTGACACTTGAACTTTTAAAAATGCTTTTAATATTAATATTAATGAAATAATGCCACTATTTTATGTTTATCCAGTTCTTTACCAACCAAAAAAAAAAATGTCTCCCGGATGTCCTATAATCCTAGACGTACAGTGTGAAGTAACCAGCTATTAACATCTCCATCTTACAGGTAGGGATACTGCAGATCCAAGAGATTTTGTGACTTCCCAAGTCTTATATCCCTAAAAGTGAAGTCAGTAACCCAATTTTGACCATCTCTCTCAAAGCTTAGTCTTCCTTCCATTTATACTTTCCTGAAGTTCGTATGAACTCTCAGTTCAACCACTGACATTTTCCCACTTTTTAGATTTAAAGATTTAGTTCTCAAGGATCTCCTCATAAAACAGATGTTACTCTCTGCAGCCAGAGAGACCCTGTGCACATATCTGAAAGTCTGGGTGATGACTACACATTATCTCAATGGATTTCTATAAGATAGCTGGAGGAAAGCTTAATGTGTGTACAAATCCAACAGATAAAGCACTGTTGAGAACCAGTGTTCATTGTATTATCAGTTTCAGCCTGATAATTTGATATGACAGGTGTGAGGCATAAGCTACAAGTCTCTCCTTCTTAAAACAATAATTGTGAGCCTTTATTCTACACCAGGAATATCAAGGTCATTGTCTGGATCAACCTAAAAGGGAGTTTCCGTCAACAGATGTCATAACAGATAAGCACCAATTTGACATGCTCTTGCAGAACTATCACCTGCTATCAGAACTGCTATGACAGCTGTGTAGTAGTAAGAAAATGTGGGCCAATTCATCAGTCCTCTGGGCCTCAAGTGCTCCCCTAATGGGTATGACAAACATATGCCTTACTGCCACACAATGGGTGTTTATTACTGTAGGGTTGTTTGTATAACGATCCGATTAATCAGTGTTGATAGTCATGTATTTTTTTGTAATTGATGGAAAGCCAGAATTGCATAACTCTACTGAATGACTATATCCTTTGCTGCAGTATGAGGGACTTTGGAAAGGAAAAGGGAGACTATTTTGTGTGCATGTGTATGAGAGCACAAGCATACACACACACACACACACACACACACAGTCCTGCCGATATATAAATAACATACCCATTTCCTGGGCTTTGATGCGAAGTTATCTTTGCCATGCAGATACTTCTTCTTGCCTGGCCAAGTCCTGCCTAGTTTTGAAAGACTCAATTTAAATGCTGTCCTGGGTCTCAAGTTCTGCATGCTTCCAGAGCTTTAGCAGGTATTTTAAAGATGGGATTAGGGTAGGTTGATGAGCTCAGATTATTTTATTGTAATCAACAGTCCCTCCTCAGATGCAGCTGACTGTTGTGGAAAGGAACCTGTTCTCAGGGTTACCAGGTCTTCAGTGTTTCAAGAGAAGTGGAAGTCTGAATTTTTATTTGTCATCCTTAAATTCTTAAATTTTGGCAGCTGTTTTTATTTATGAATCCCCTAAAATTTGAGTTTGAGATAAAGACCTGAAAGTAGTTTATTTGGGAAATGATCCCAAGAGACAGGAGCAAGGAAAGTAAAGCACAAAAGGCATTACAACCAACCAAAGGGACGCTAGTGACATCCCATGGGCATGGACATGCCACAGAATGGTTCCAAGAATCTTCCCTGTGTATGATGGAAAGTAGGAGCATGAATCCTCCAGCCCCTGTCCTTTACTGGTTGCTACACTTCCAAACTGTACCTGCCAAAGTGCTGAGTGGCTCCCTCAGTTTGAGAGAAAGCCCTGACAAAGACAACAACTGTGCCTGAGGTGGGCTGCAATCAGCATTCATGGAATCACAGCTGTGACTGAAATTAGAGGTAACTGAGGGGATGTGACTTATGGCACCAAAAGCAACTACAACAGCAACTAATAACATCATATGCATAGTGCAGGTCAAAGGATTAATGGGCACAGGCCTGATTTGGCTTATGGACTCCATGTGCTTTTCATCTCAAGGAATGCCTTCCCTAACTACCTCCTAGAGCAAAGTTCCTCAGAGTAAAGCTCCTCCACCACCACAATGTCAGCATTTACACCACTGAACTAAATCATTCATGGTGGTATCTATTAGTCCCCTTCACTGTGAGCATCCTGAGGAGAGACTGTGTCCCCTGTTCATTATTCCCTGAATCTAGTTTAAGATAGGTGTTCAATAAAAATCTACTGACAGAATTAGTTCACAAAAATGGCCCATTACTGTTTGTGGGACTAGATAAACAAATGTAATTTAATTTTTAATAGAGCTTTATTAGCTACAAGTATAACCCAAACCCAATCACTCCTAAGGTCACTAAGGAACAAAGCAATCATTTCTCAACTCCTGCCCCAGAGGAGTTAATCACTGATCTTAGTCAAAAACTTTAATCACTGACAAAGATGAACTTTCTTTCCTCCACTGTCTTCATTATTAAGAGTATATGATCTCAACATCTATACTTTTTCATATTAATAAAAACAGCTTAGAAAAAATTATCTTTGCCCCCAGAAAAACAAAAGAATTGTAACTCAGTTTTATCATCTGATTTAAGAGAGATTTATCATCATGAGATTTATCATCTCATTTACCTACCACTGAAACTGAATTTTCTTTATATGTGAACTAGAAATTCACTGTCTTTCCCATACAGAGTCTATCTTGATATTTGTACCTTTTTCTGAGATTCTCACAGACTTTCCCTTGAAAGACATCTGGTTTCGCTAGGACCTGAAGGAGGCCTGAGTGACAGGTCTCCATAGGGAAGCTTTAGAAAGATCAATATAGCTAGGAGGATTCTGGAACATTCCATAAAAATAGAGGATTTCCTTATACCAACTGAGTGGGTATTTCAACATATATGGTAGAACTGGTTGAATATTTCTATCCTACTTTCTACATATGGTATAAACAAAACAGGAAAACTAAGTAATCATTAAAGAAAGCCTAGTACAGAATGAAAGTATGCCCAACACACTTTCATACGTATACAAAGGACAAGAATGTACAAAGTATAAAAAGATGCCCTGGATTACTGACTTGCTATACTATTTCTGGCAATAATATATATATATATATATATATATAAAATATATATATAATATATATTCTGGCAATAATATTATTACATATGATTTATACACATATGTATAATATACATATATATAAATTTCTTAAAATATAAATAGAATGTATATAAATGGATTATCAGAGAAAACTAAGTCATCATTCTTTTTTTTTAATTTTTTTTTTTTAATTTTTATTTGACAGAGAGAGAGAGATCACAAGTAGGCAGAGAGGCAGGCAGAGAG
>LNAC01000794.1:287192-423432 GCA_002007465.1 Ailurus styani | reverse complement strand
GGGCCTCGATCCCAGGACCCTGGGATCATGACCTGAGCCGAAGGCAGAGGCTTTAACCCACTGAGCCACCCAGGCGCCCTAAGTCATCATTCTTGGATAAAATCATCATTTAAAGAACTAGAAAGAGTTGGGTAAAATTTCTATGTAATTATTTTGAAAACATTTTTTTAAACTTGCTTTGGTAACATATAGTTCATTAGTTCCTACATATTATTTTTTCTCCTGTATCATCTTTTGATGATAAAACTATGTAATTATTTTGAAAACATTTTTTTAAACTTGCTTTGGTAACATATAGTTCATTAGTTCCTACATATTATTTTTTCTCCTGTATCATCTTTTGATGATAAAACTATGTAATTATTTTGAAAACATTTTTTTAAACTTGCTTTGGTAACATATAGTTCATTAGTTCCTACATATTATTTTTTCTCCTGTATCATCTTTTGATGATAAAACTATGTAATTATTTTGAAAACATTTTTTTAAACTTGCTTTGGTAACATATAGTTCATTAGTTCCTACATATTATTTTTTCTCCTGTATCATCTTTTGATGATAAAACTATGTAATTATTTTGAAAACATTTTTTTAAACTTGCTTTGGTAACATATAGTTCATTAGTTCCTACATATTATTTTTTCTCCTGTATCATCTTTTGATGATAAAACTATGTAATTATTTTGAAAACATTTTTTTAAACTTGCTTTGGTAACATATAGTTCATTAGTTCCTACATATTATTTTTTCTCCTGTATCATCTTTTGATGATAAAATGCCCTAATATATTCTGAAAGGTACATGTGTAACTCCCTAAGAAAGATCAACCAAGACAGGCAGAGGGTGGAAAAAATTTGATGAGAGTCTTTTAAACCCACTTCATTCTAATCTTCCCATCTTTAGTCTATGTTGACTTTCAACGCACAGTTAGAGGAACTAGCCATGTCATGCAAGGTGATAAACATTACAAACTGTTTTGGGAGGACTGTGGGCAGCGTAGAGGCTAATAAGATATACAAAACTTAACAAAAAAAGTTATGATCATGGAATTACCTGAGAAACATGGCTAAAAAAATCTAGTTGTATACATCTTCAAGAAAACAGAGTATTGAGTAATAACTAAGAGAGCATGGTACAGACCCAGTCCTGTCAAAATAATCTAATCTCCTCTGATGAAGTGACTAGCCCAGTAGATCAAGGGGAAGAAGCAAGAAACAATTTATATTTGGATTTTAGCAAAGCTTTTGATTCTGTTCTTCATGACATAATCATCAATAAACTGAGAAAATAGGATCCACACTGCATAGCTATGAAACGGCAGGAAGGTCATACCTGGCAAGGAGCTATCGATGGAAAAGTGTCAGCCTCAGAGAAAGCGTAACAAATGGGGCTCCACTTTGGTCAATTCTGGACAGTGCTCTAGGGGATGTTTTTCATTAATGACCTGGGATGTGGAATAATTAGCACCACTATGAAATCCACATATAAGATCAGACTAGAAGGCAGGGTCGAGGGAAGGAAGAGGAGGCAGCAGGGAGTCACCAGTTGCTGAGGAATACAAAATCAGAATTCAAAATGACCTCAAATGTTCGAAAAAGAAATTGCAAACAGAATGTCTTTCAGAAAACAACTACAATGTATGCTGCTCCTTCTCCCACCGTTTTCAGTACAGGGGCTATGAGGCAGTGCTGAGTCCCAGGGATAGTTTGTTCAACAAGACAGGGTCTGGTTTCTAACATTACAGAAGTGATCCACTTGTTGAGGAAGTTCATTTAAAAGGAAATGACAACAGAGAGTGTTGACTAGTACAGAAAGCATTAACAATTTGTCCAAAACACTTTCTTGATCCTGGTCCATCTTTTTTCCTCCCTCTCTCAGGCTGAGTTTGTTACTTCTCTTTATCACCTTGCATGATATGGCTAGTTCCTCTAACTGTGGGTTGAAAGTCAACATAGACTAAAGATGGGAAGATTAGAATGAAGAGGGTTTAAAAGACTCTCATCAAGTGTTTTCCACCCTCTGCCTCTCTTGGTTGATATTTCTTAGGGAGTTACACATGTACCTTTCAGAATATATTAGGGCATTTTATCATCAAAAGATGATACAGGAGTAAAAAATCAGATTTATTTATTTGTTTGCCCTCTAAATTGCTCATCTTTGAAAGGGCATGAACCACAGATGATGCAACTTTGTGTCCCTTAAGCATATCACCTGACACATAATGGATACTCAATAAAAATGTATTGATTTAGAACTGAAAATAAACCACACACATGCAAAATGGGCCTCACGAAGTTCAAAAAAACTTAGGGATGCTGTCCTGAAACTCAAGACTTAATGCCTCCAATTCAGTCAGAGTTAAAATAAAAAATATGGAGCAGAGCATCTTCTACACATGTGGTGATTTTATATGGAGTAAATAAAGACGCACTGTACAGGATGAGTGAGTGCAGAGGGCCAAGACTGCATGGAGATGTCTTGCACGAGAACTGCTTGAAGTGGAAAAAAGAGGTGAAGGTGGGAAGGTAAGTTTGAATCCGAAGAAGGAATGTTCAGGGAATCAGAAGAACCAGGGAGGCTGACCACCTGGACCTGAGACCAATAAAAATGTCCCGGGGTGGGGGGGGAGGAATGTCCCCAAAAAAGTGAGACTAGCAGTACCAAAGGCAGCAAAGAAGGAAAGAAGAAATACTTGGGGTTGGGGGGTAGGGTTTGGGGGGTGGGGATCTTACAGGGCACAATTTAGTCAAAACATATTGAAACTGTGAGTGAAAACAGAAGGCAGACATCCAAGGACAGGGACATTCAAGGGTATGGGTTTAGAAAACACAAAACCAATTGTGGCACAGAGTATACAATAGTCCAAGTAAGCATAAATAATAAAGATTAAAAAGAGAAGTTCTTAACTGGAGGAATGGTGTCCATATAGACATATATACATACAGACATGGAACAGAATATACAACTAGGAAGAGAATATGCTGAGTCTACAAAAATAATAAAGACACATTAGAAGGTAATTCTCAACCTTAGTAGGAGGAGAAGGCTTCCATCACTGAATTTAAAATTCTATTTCCTTGTACATCTATACAGTCTTCCAAGGACAGTGTTCATCTCAGTAGATAATAACTTAGAGTAAATGTGTCAATTTTGCCCAAAAATTCATCTTCCTATTCAATAATTTCTGTTCTTAAATATGGCAGTATGTGTCTCAGCTTTTTCGTGGTTCCATTCTGTGGTGCATAAGAATTACCTCATCCCACATTTAAAGGAGTTATCACCTCACAGAATTTGGCTTTTCTTTCAATTTTCTATTCATTTGTATTCAGGGAAGGGGCAATGAGAGAACAATGTGGAAAGAAGTGAGAGTGAACCACTCGTTTGGAAACTCCACATCTATTGTATATCTATATATATCTATTATAATTTGTTTCTCAGTCTTAAACCTTAAACCTGGTTTCTGCAACTTCTACAGTCATATACTTAACTGGCTTACATTTAATCACAGAGAATGACATGCTATTGAAATATCCATTTTCCAAGATAATCCACACAATCCAAGATACACAATCATAAATATTTGAGGTGATCAAAATGTGATCTGATCTTTTTCAATAGCTTAACTGTCATGGGCACTCCAGAGAGCTCAGATAAAAGGATAGGTTTAAAAACTGAAAATGAGCAACCAGAAGTCAATACAAAAATTGAATTCTAACATTTATTCATAACATTAAATAATAACTCTAATTGAATCACCTCATAACATTGTATATGGATTTTGTTATAAATCATGTGATGAAAAAGTTAGAAGCTATGTGTTGCAGTCTTTAAAATAATTCATATCAGTATGAGGTTATGTTTTTTCCCCCCACTCCCAGCACAAAATTATTTCTAAACAACTTTTGAGTCACTGTATTACTGGCATCAACAATGTTGACGCAGTTCTTCAGTTAAAGCTATTAAATCTATTTTGGAGTATCTGATTCCAGGGACCTAAACCAAGGGGTGAAAATGAAAAATTACAAACATGTGGCTGATTAGAAAAATAGTTATAATAGCCCTTACTGCTGTTATTATTGAATGTACAAGTGAAATAACCATTAGCCTGTTTTAACCACTGGAAAACACCTTATGGTGGTACTTGACTGATTTGATGCATTTTTGTACACAATTGCTGTGCTAATGGAGCAGACATTTACCCCATAACAAAGGAAATCTCAAATGTAAGCCTTAGGGTTTATAGTAATTCCAGAATACCAAACAGCTACTAAAAATTTTAAATGAAGACCCTGCTGATCTATTTGTTGGTTAAACCCTTTTGTCTCCTCAAAACAGTAACATCACTCACAGGACAAATTATTGATAAATTGCAGAATTTCAAACCAAGATAAGCAGAGAATTAAAAATCCATGACAGACGTTAGCTTTAGGAAATGCACTTAACAGAATATGATTGTTGGTCTACAACCAGTTTTTCCCTTGCGTTTTTCAAGACATAAAGGTCTGTGCAAGTCTCCTATTATCACAACAGACTGAAGAGCAGAACTGGTTCAGCTATGGAAAGTGAGTTGGGCCAAGCAGTCTTTTGATTGCGGAGGATAATCTATAAACGCAAGACACCACGTTGACCCTCGAAGTGATCTCTTCTCACCTCCTCACAAGGGATGGCAAGCCAGTGATTTCGTTATAGGGTACAAAACAGCATTTAGGAAAGGTTCCTAAAGGAAATCGTTCTTCCATTCAACGGCGTTGCCATGGTAACCAAACCAATCAAGCTTCTTCACAAAGGCTTTTATGTCAAGTTCTGTTAGCAAACTCATAGAGAAAGTATAACTCAACTAAATTAACACTACATCTGTTACCTTATTAGAGATAGGCGAAAGGCACAAATTCTTTTCAAAATTAGAGAATATGTACTCCTTCCATATCAACATTTTAAATTAGTCAAGTTCAGTCTTTTTAAATAAATACAACTCTCTTGAAGGCTCTTCTGGAAGAGGGTAAAAATGAATTTACCTACCAGTACTTGCCCTTTCCAAAAATGGATATTTCCTCTACTTTCCACAAGAGAATTCTTACACCTTGCTAATTCTTTTGTTATCATTTCTTTGCAAATCTGTGCTTCAGATCACTTGTACTTATAGGCTCAACTTACATGGAAAAAAAAATCCTAGCATTTACCACTGATCATTTGTAAGGCAAGCAGAATAGATAAACACTACAGAGTCATCTTATTAATCGGTATTTTTCTTTATCATGACTTGATGAAGCTGTAGTATGGATTACAGGCTTAAATTTGAAGTTTATTTTATGTTAGTGACATGGTTTCACACTAGGGCAACTCCATTTTTATGGGACACTCCTCATGTTAGTTTAATTTACTTACTAAAAATAACTCCGGATGGATGCCTGGCTGGCTCAGCGGGTTAAGTCTCTGCCTTTGGTTCAGGTCATGATCCTGGGGTCTTGGGATGGAGCTCTGCTTCTTGGCTCCCTGCTCAGCAGGGAGTCTGCTTCTCCCTCTCCCTCTGCCCCACCCCCGATGAGCAAGCACATGCTCCGTCTCTCTCTCTCTCTCTCTTTATCTCTCTCTCAAATAAATAAATAGAACATTAAAAAATAAAAATAAATATAACTCTGACCAGTAAACTTTAGTAAACTTAATAATAGGACACTCAGCTCCAAAGCCAATGGATTTTCAAGAAAATATCAGTAAATCGCTCATATTCCTACCTTTGATTTTATTCAGAAATACTGAAAGAAGGCTGATGATGGAATTCTTAAAATACCCAACAAGCAAACTGATTATTGAAGTGGAGAGTTAATAGGTTAAGGCTCTGTCCTAATACCAAGCTTTGATTTTAAATAATCATTGTTTTCTTCCTAGACTCAATGGTAGAATTTCACGATTCCAATAACCAGACTTCACTCCAAAACACCTGACAACCGTGACTAGGTGGGAAATAATTACCAAGGTAAGGGCTTGGACCAAATAAAACCAAAATGAGTTGCTCAGAGGTTTTGAAAAGACTAAATATTATCAACACCATTAAATATAAGTTTTGGTACACATCACTCTTCCAAACTAAGTGCCTGGCTATGATCTGAGGCATGGGCAGTTTAGTATAAATATTTTCAGGGCATATTAGCCTGAGTAAAATTATTATTATTTTTTTTAATTTTATTTTTATTCTTTGCCCAAGGGGTACAGGTCTGTGAATCATCAGGCTTACATCTTTCACAGCATTCACCAAAGCACAAACCCTCCCCAATGTCCATAACCCATCCACCCTATCCCTACCCTCCCACCCCCCAGTAACCCTCAGTTTGTTTTATGAGATTAGAAGTCTCTTATGGTTTGTCTCCTTCCCCATCCCATCTTGTTTCATTATTTTTCCCTCCCTACCCCCCACAACCCCCCACCCTGCCCCTCAAGTTCCTCATATCAGAGAGATCATATGATAATTGTCTTTCTCTGATTGACTTATTTCGCTCAGCATAATACCCTCCAGTTCCATCCATGTCGTTGCAAATGGCAAGATTTCGTTTCTTTTGATAGCTGCATAGTATTCCATTGTATATATATACCACTTCTTCTTTATCCATTCATCTGTTGATGGACATCTAGGTTCTTTCCATAGTTTGGCTATTGTGGACATTGCTGCTATAAACGTTCGGGTGCACGTGCCCCTGAGAATCACTACCTTTGTGTCTTTAGGATAAATGCCCAGTAGTGCAATTGCTGGGTCGTAGGGTAGCTCCATTTTCAACTTTTTGAGGAATCTCCATACTGTTTTCCAGAGTTAGCCTGAGTAAAATTATAAATTAAAACCTGAAACACTATAAATTAAGATTGTCTATTTTAATTTTTAGGTTTGTTATATCAATTAGCTAAAACATCAATCTAAAACTTTGGAAACTATCATTTTAATCAATTTTATTTTTAAATATGAAATTATATACCTAATAATAAATAATGATATCACTTTGCATTTGTATGGCCACTCAAAAATTTACTATGTATATTCTTGTCTCACTTTATTTTACTGTCTACAATGCTGGGACATAGGCAGAGAGATAAGAGGGGAAGAAAATGAGGCTTAATTAGGTTTAATAACATTTATTTATAATGCTGTTGTTTATAATAATGATTGTAAGAACAACAATTTAGTAAACACCTATTATAGGCCAGGTCTTGTCTGTCCCAAGATCTCTTCATTCTCTCTCTCTCTCTGATTCTCATGATAATTCTTCTAAGATGTGCTTATTCTCATTTTACATATTAGAAAAAAAAAGATTCAGAAACATTAGTCTGCAAAAGCCACACAGCCAATAAACCCACCTCCCAGAATTCAAAGATTAGAGCCACTGAATTTACATTATCACTTATTTGCTCTAATAACAGATTAAATACTCAGATGTGCTCCCTACTAGACCACTTCCTCTTATAAATGTGATATTTAATTGTTTCTAAAGAAACCATTTATAAAATTTCACACAAATTGTTAACTTGGTTCTGATCATTACAAATTTCCCTCTCACAGATACATTAAGGTATTTTTATAGCAACAAAATATATACATCCTAAAACACAGAATTGTTGTAGTCACAACAAATTTAAACAGTTACTCTTAATAGTTTCTCTGTTTTCATTTAGAACACTGTATCCTATAATAAAGGAGGAAAGACATAGCTCACTAATTGTAACATTTGTTGTGTTAAATATAAAATACCACTGTACCGGAACAAGGTATAAATGCTAGGAAGTGAGAGTTTAACAAGAGCTGAAATTTCAAGATCAAGGGACACATGATCTTATTATCCTTAACCTTGTTAGGAATAAAATAAATCACTAACTCTATTTAAACATATAAAATACCAAGCTTTCTGAGTCCTGGCCATTCCTTTGCTAAGTAAAAATACTATTTAACAAAATTTGCCACACATTTGACTATTTGAATAAATGGAATATATAAAATACATAAAAACTCTTCCTGATAAAACATATTTTATATATTTTACTTTATATTGATATATTTTAATACTAATATATTAATTTATATTTTACATTAACATATCTGTCTAATATAAAAACTCTTTGGGAAACTTGGAACACATATTAACCTTTTATATGACATTTTCATTGTTTTCAATAAAACTAGCTGGGAAATTTTTAGTCAAGGCCAGATTCTTTTGTGACACAATATCGTGAAGTTCTTGAAAGCTAAAATTACCAGATAATTCTTTTACCTGACATATAATCAGAGAACACAAAATGAGCTGAAGTAAAGATCATATGTGGTCTCTTCTGAGTCTTGTTCTCCTTGTCCACACAATGATATATTCTGAAAACCAGCTTATTATAAAAATAGAACAATGACAATGGTCAATCCCATGACAATTGAGTGTCCTTGTGTCAAGTTTCTTAAAGTAGCCTTTTAACAACAGACAACGTTGCTTTTGAGGAAGGACGCTAGATATTCTGAAATTCTTTGTCTCTGCAATAACAGAGATAAAAGTAAAAAATCAATATATTCAATAACAAGATATTATAAGATTTGCTAATACTTTATATATGCTATAATTTAAAATGTATTTTGATATATATGTATATTTAACACAACTACCTATCATACAGGTGTAGTTATTATGCCCATTGTACAGATGTATAAACTGAGGCTCAAATAAATTAAGTAATTTGACCATAGGTCACTCAGCTAGTAAGTGGCAGAGTTAGGATTCTATCCTAGACAATCTAGCTCCATAAAGCATTCTTTAAACCTCAGCATCGAGGAGAGGATAGGTCCCTGACCTTACTCCAGCTTTTTATTTGGACAGAGAACAAACAATGTACTCATCACTGGTAACAGAATATGGCCATATTTATTGGTTAATTATAAAATGTCAGTATTTAAATGAGGAAATCTATTTCTTGGTGAATATCTTGAAGTGAAAATACATGCACATTACATAGCACACACACACAGTAGTGTATGGACTGATGTCTCTGGATCCACGTAAGACTCACCCAGCATAGTCGCAAAATGACTTTATTTCACCTTCCACTATACCTTTCTATAAAATTTATTAAAGACAAATGTATCTGCCCTTATGTGACAACTTTCCTATTGAATAATATGATGACTTATAGTCACTTTAAGTCACCAAATACAGTCCCAATTCAGAAATTAGAGTGCTCACTTAAATATGTTGGTCATAGTTAAAATGTTCCAGTCATAGGTACCTCACCCTTCCAGTCAGGATTGGTTGCATACCAGCACCCAACAGAAAAGGAGTCTGTCCCTTCCTTCCCCTTTTTACCTCTTTTGATTGCTCAGTTCCTCCAATGGATAGATAAATTTTCCAAACCATCACGTTGGATTTCTGAGGAAAATGGGAGCAAGAAAATTCTCAATGGATACAGTTGATAGCTGGCTACATGTTGTCCAGGTCTGGCTACTGTTTACAGAGGGCTTGCTCTCTCTCTTTCCCCCTCTCTTTCTCTGAGCCTGTCACCTGCTGTACTTTATGGGGATGTTATAATCTCCCTCATCCATCACTTAATCCTTCCACAGCCCCTAAGAATCCAGAGTAACTTCTGGTGAGGCTTGTTCCTTTCTCCTCACAGCAAATTGAATAGAGCCCAAAAGAACCTCAGTTCTCTCTTATAAATGGCCCATATTTTGTCCCAGGGAGCACAAATGGAGGGGAAGTCAATGTCTATGCAGTTGCCTCTTCTTTCCTCCACTGCAGGGTAAACAGCAATAGGAATAGGCCTATTCCTTTCTCTTTAAAGACACCTTTCACTAGATTCCTTCAACTTCCGAAAACATGTAAATCTCTAAAGGTGCTCCCCTGAAAGTTTCTTCCCTAACTGGCTTAGTCAAGGTGGTGGGAAAGGCACTGCAGAATAGCACTCCTCAAAAAATTTGTCTTCATGGGGATGCCTGGGTGGTTCAGTCTGCTCAGGTCATGATCCCAGGGTCCTGAGATCAATCAAGTCTTGCATCAGGCTCCCTGCTCTCCTGGGAGTCTGCCTCACCCTCTCCCTCTGCTGCTCCCCCTGCTTTGCTTTCTCTCTCTAAAAAAGTTTTTTTGTCTTTATGAATCCTCTCCTTAATGCCCAGCCCCTAAAACAACCTTCCAGTATCTCTTTCGAAAATTTGATATCTAGTATCTATCATCTTTGGGTCACAGCCAAAGCTACTATGTAATACCTTTACTTATATATTTGTAATGAATCCTAAGGGCACTTGGGATGTTACTGAATTAAGTTTGAAATCAATTTCAAATGATGAATTAATCTTGAGTAAGATATTTTAAACACTGGTATTGTTATTTTAAGAACTTCAAATACCAATTATGAATATGTCATTATAAAAGAAATTTCTATGACTACTTCTGTTTTGATAGTTTATATGTATTACTATTTGTTCATTAATAACATTGTGTTTCCTTATGGATGTGCCAAATATTCAATAATCAATAATGCACTGGGCTATTTTAGAGTATTAGAGAATAAATATTCTCATTATTAATCTTAGAATAAGGTCTATTTCTTTTGTAAAATAATGACTCATTATTGAAAAATTACTAACAAATTTTATGACAAAATACTGCGCAAATACCTATCATCCTCAAACATGTTCATATTTCCTTTGCTCGATCTCCCAGGTAAGCTAACTCTGAAACAAGGCAAGAATTTTTCTGTATTCAGCGATCACATGCAGTTACAGGATTTGTTTCTACCACTTAGGCAAACATGAAAGTCAAGGTCAAAGTGGAAAACATGGGGGCACCGGGGTGGCTCAGTAGGTTAAGCATCTGTCTTTGGCTCAGGTCATGATCACAGGTCCTAGGATTTATCCCCACATTAGGCTCCCCACTCAGCAGACAGGAGTCTACTCCCTCTCACTCTCCCCTGCTTCTCTCCCTTGCCCTCTTCCCCTTCCCTTCCCCATGCTCTTGCTCTTTTTCTCTCTCAAATGAATAAAATCTTTTTATTTAGGTGGGAAAGATGTTTGTTAGTTGTTTTTGTTTTGTTTTGTTTTTGTTTTATTAGTGGGCATCTTTCAGCTTCCATTTTTCCTTAAATACACAGGGGGCTACACCCCTCTTATGTTTTTTATTCTGTACCAGGTTGAGTCACTGCCAGTTTCCTCAATGACTTAGGACATCTGTTCTCTTTGACTTTTGCCCTTGAAACAATTACCCACACCCTGGTAATGTCTGCAACAGTCAGGGTTCTAACACCCTAATTGCTATAAAAGCACACAGAGACTGAGAAATGAAAGACTATAAGAACCAGGGATAAAATGTTAAACTGTGAACCAATATAAACATGTGTTCTGTCAGAGAAAGTGTGGTTTAAATTGTGCACAGCCAGGTGCTCACTACAATTTGGAAATTCTCCCAGAGAGATTAGAATTACTGCATTTATACCTGGATAGAAGGTTAAAGACATGGTTGTTGAAGGATAATGTTAAAATACTACCACAAGGGAAGGGCAAAGTGCAATGCTTTACAGAGATGGAAGCTTTATAAAAGGCATACACATGCTTACAAATACAGTATCAATGACAATAATAATAAGTGATACTATTAGGGGCTCATCTGTGTAATGCATTCATCTTCATAAACTTCTGTGGGGGGTAATATATTTTATCCTCAAATTACACATAAGGAAACCAAAGATGACAGAAGTTAAGCAACTGTCTCAGGTCCTGGGGCTGACAATAGATAAAAACTTGGATCCAGTTCTGTTAAAACCCAAAGTCCCCCCATCTCCCAAAAATACTACATGTGCTGCAGTCATTTACTTTAAGGTACGGCAATTTAACAGGTTAGAAAGCAGAAAGGATGAACAGATTTCTGTTCTCCAAACTAAATTCAGTGTTCACACAGCCCACATTGTGATCTTTCTAAAATACACTTCTGGTCAGGTCAGTCCTCTGCATGAATCCCTCTGATGCTTCCCCATTCACAGCTAAAGAAAAAACAAATAAATGCTCCAGCAAAATATACAATACTCCGTGTTCTGTCTTCCTCTTGTTAAACATAACCGCCCACTCCCCCAGCCTCCTCCTGAAACTCTCTTCTCTCTTGGTATTCTATGTTGCCATACAATCCTGTTTTACTTCCTACCACTTGGGCTGCACTTCCTGGGCTCCTTAACACTTCCAGCTCCTTTGCCAGACCTCCAAGCACTCTGTGCCCTACTGACTCTCCCTTCATGGCATTCCTGGGTGATTTCATCTCTGCCCACATAGCTTAATGTTTCCAAACTTTTATCTCCATGGTGACCACACCTTTGACCTACAGACTCGTACTATACATAATACCTCTCTCTCCTTGGAAGTTTCATGTTTATGGAAACCAAAGGTTTCCAAAATGATTTCCCCATCTCCCAACATGCTCACTCACCAATTTCCTCCATCTCAGTAAGTGACATCATTCAAGACAAAAGCCTGTATCTATTCTCCATTTGTATCTGTCCCTCCTCCTCTTCCTCTACTGGCACTTAATCCATCAGAAATCTGGTCTCCATTGTCCCTGCCATCTCTCCTCCTACTACATATAACAGCTTCCTAAATGGCCTTCCTATGTCTACTCTTATGCCTCCCAGTCTATCCTTTACAATCTTTTTTAAAATAAAAATCAAGTGTGTCACTCCTCTACCTACAGTCCCTCCCACAGTCCCCACTAGGCCTTAAATGAAATCCGACTTCTCTACCAAGGCCATCAAGCTCCCTTAACCAGCTCTCTCCAATCTTAACCACTTTCATTCTCCATGAATCCACCACGCTCCAGCTTGGCTGGAAAGTTCCTCAAACAGCTGTTTCCACCTCTTGTCCTTCACACATGCTATCCAACTGATGACTCCTCATCCTTCAGACCTCAATTTAAATGTTGTCCCCAAAGAGAGATTTACAAGGCCAGGATCTATGAGTGCAGGCATCACTTATTTTTTTCTTCATAATCCTTAACCAGTTTGTTATTGCATATTTATGTATTATTCCACGCTCCTTCTGATGGCAAGCTCCCCACTCTCAAGCTGCATTGATCACCAGTAAATATCCAGTTCCTAGTGTGGTGCCTGGCAGTACAGAAGACCTTCCACAAATACTAGAGTTAAAGCCCTGTGTGATCTGGTCCCTGGCTATCTCTCCCAACTTTCCGACTCCACACTCTTGTTCTCACCATGTCTTTAAAATGCCTAAGGCTTACCCAAAGAGCACATTTCCTCGGAATATGCTGCTCATTCAGCCTGGAAAATTCCTCCCCCCCCCGCCTTGTTTAAACTATGGCAGATCTCTGCTCACTGCCTGGTTCCAACTCTAGGATCTTCTATTTTGTGTCCCCTCAAACACAAAACACAACACATGGAGAAAGAGACACCGGGTGGAGTTGATTACTTCCTCTCCTATATGTTCACTGTATTTCTACTAAAATATTGTCACACGAACTGGCTATAATCTGTTCACCTATCTATCTCCTAGACTTAGCTCATTGAGGGTAAGGATGATTTCTAATTCATAATTCAACTCCCAAAGCCTAGCAAAATCTATGGTGAAAGAATCAAGACTTAACCCTTCAATCTTTCTGGTATTCACGGAATTTTAGTTTTCTGCCACAAAAAGTAATCAAATTCCTTTTTTCCCCCAAAACCTTGCAAAGTAAAACTCATCATTTACATTTCAAAACATAGCATGACTTTAGCCTATAGGCTATTTATCATGTCCCTTCACCCAAAGATTTATTCTTGTTCACTAGAGGTTATTAAAATTTTTGAGTTAAACTAAACATGGATCTAATCCAATTAAGCCATAGCTAAATGAACATGAATAGGTTCCATTTAAAATAATAGCCCTAAAATTATGTGGAAGAGTATCTTTCTCAAGAAAATCTACATTTTTGTAATTATTAGTATAATATCCTGAAGCACATTTAATTAGCACTTATCACCATCCTCAAAATAATAGCACAATAATAATATATTCAAAAATGTGTTGGGCACAGTTTGAATTATTTTACTAATAAGTCCACTACTAAAAAAGGAAGTAAATCCCATGAAAGTGTATTGGTTACATAAAAAACAGATGAAGAACTTGATGTAATGATTATGAAACACACAGGCTTGACAGAAAGAGAATCATTTCTATATTCAAAAGATTTATGCTTTGAAACTGGAGGTGTTTAAAGAATTATGTTTAAACATGAGTATACTAGAAGTACAAGAGGATAAACAAAGACCCAAAGCTATTGTGGAATATACACAGTTGCTAAAGAACTGATACCAGGTTCTGTAGAAATCACAGAACTAGTTGTCAAAATTGAGAAGGTAACAGGTTATTATTGTGTATACAGCTCTAAGAAACATAAAAAATAAAATGCCAAGACCATGCTTGGTGGCTTCATTGTAAAACTTTAATCTTTGCAATGGGATAAAATAAAATGTGCCACATAAAATTTGTGACATGCTCCCCCTAAGTAAACTCAAATAACTCAAGGCATGGCAGGTTTATTATTTTAAATAACTCATAGTACTTTCATCTTCAGAGCATATGTGGATAAGGGTGGTCTATATAATGTGGTACTTTTAAGAGAGAATTCTTTGAAATACTCTATCCAGCTACCCTACAACTCAGCATATTTATCCAAAGGACAGAAACATAGTGATCCAAAGGGGTACATATACCCCAATGTTTATAGCAGCAATGTCCACAATAGCCAAAATATGGAAAGAGCCCAGGTGTTCATTGACAGATGAATAGATAACAAGATACTGGTTATCTCTCTCTCTCTCTCTCTCTCTCTATCTATCTACACAGACAATGGACTATTACTCAGCCGTCAAAAAGAATGAAATCTTGCCATTTGCAGCATGGACAGAACTAGAGCAAAATAAGTCAGTCAGTAAAAGACAAATATCAGATGATTTCACTCATATATGGAATTTAAGAAACAAAACCGATGAACATAGGAGAAAGGAAGGAAAAATTAAATAAGATGAAATCAGAGAAGGAGACAAACCATAAAGACTTAACTATAAGAAACAAACTGAGGGTTGCTGGAGGGGAGGTGGGTAGAAGAAAGGGATAACTGGCATTGAGGAGGATATCTGAAGTAATCAGCACTGGGTGTTGTATGCAACTGATGAATCACTAATTCTACCTCTGAAACTAATAATACACTATATGTTAATTAAATTGATTTATATTTTTAAAAAGAAATACTCGGGCGCCTGGGTGGCTCAGTGGGTTAAAGCCGCTGCCTTCGGCTCAGGTCATGATCCCAGGGTCCTGGGATCGAGGCCCGCATCGGGCTCTCTGCTCAGCAGGGAGCCTTCTTCCTCCTCTCTCCTCTCTCTCTGCCTGCCTCTCTGCCGACTTGTAATCTCTCTCTCTGTGTCAAATAAATAAAATCTTTAAAAAAAAAAATAAATAAATACTCTATCATACTATACTGGCAATGCCATATGTTGTATACATCCATTTTACATTTACTGTTGAAAGCTTGCCAATTGGGATAAATAATTACCACTCAAGCTTTTTTAATTATTCATTTAAATTATTTTTTCATATTTAAAAAAATTAAAATACAATACATGTAGTGAAATGCACAGATCTTGAGTGCAACTAGATGAATTGTCACAACTGGCATGGGTATATGACCATATAACCATAACCATATCATATAACCCACATCTTCATCCAGATATACAAATTTCCATTATTCTGGAAATTTGTCCCTCCTGTCCTTGTCCAACCAGGCTCTACCCCCCACACACCCTTTCTATCCCCTGTCAAGGCAAACACTGTCATGATTTCTATCACTGTAGATTAGTTCTACTCATTTTAAACTTCACATAAAGGGAATCATAGCATGTACTATTTTGGCTCTGTCTTCTTTCATACAATATATGTGATCTATGTGTTTTGTACATCTATCAAGAGTTCATTCTGTTTATATTGCTGAGTAGTTTTCCATTGCGGGTTGAAAATCTTGGCCAGAGGGACATTTTTTGAAGGTTATTTAAAGCCCATGAAGGGGAGCCTGAGTGGCTCAGTCATTAAGAGTCTGCCTTCAGCTCAGCTCAGGATCCTGGGGTCCTGGGATCGAGCCCCGCATGGGGCTCCCTGCTCAGCGGGAAACCTGCTTCTTCCTCTCCCACTCCCCCTGCTTGTGTTCCCGCTCTCACTGTGTCTCTCCCTGTCAAATAAACAAATAAAATATTTTAAAAATAAATAAACCCCGTAGAGTCTTTATCATAAGAAGTATCACACTGGGTTGGAGTTTCCTGGTGAACTGTACTTGTCCCGCTGTGAGGATGGGATTGTGCCTGACTTGCTCACTGGCAGAGGCCCAGCACTTGACAGAGCATCTACCACATCCCGGAAACCCAATTACTGGGAAGAGGATGAGCACAACTCTGAGTACATTTTGTCCTAGAAATATATTTATTTGTAAGGCATTTTGACAACAGGGAGTAAGGTAACAACTACAGAGTCAAATGATCAGGGACTAAGAGCCCAGTCTATCACTAACTAGCCACAACATGCACCAAGTCACTGACCTTCCTTGACCTTCACTTTCTAATCTGTAAAATGAGAATAACAGCAATGGTTTAGAAAATTACTAAGAAGGTCAAATGATATTTCTTGGATGAAATTTCTTCATAAACTCTATAATTCTATAAAAAGTCATTATAATGTAACTGAGATAAGTACCCTTCCTGAGTAATACTAGTAAACAAATTAAAAATTATATTTAAGACCTTGAAGTTACTGAGTCTTCACTATGTTTGAATCAGGAACTGTTCTTAGTTACGTTGCATATATTAATTTCTTAAATTTTTAAACAGTCCCATGGAATAGGTACTAATATTAACCTCATTTTATAGATGAGAAAATGAGGTAAACCAGATTAAGTGACCTGGACTTACAGGTCAGGAGAGGCAAAGCCAAAATATAAACTTAGTTACTATGGTCACAGAGCCCAAACTCTTAACCACTTTGTTCTGCTCCCTTTCAATAATTTTATTTAGTGTAAATTTATAGAAATTATGCTTAACTGTAGCACTAAAAAAAAATGTATGAAAAGATACAAGGAAAATTTTATAGACATTCTGAATGAGACCTCCAGACATTTTCAAGGGAATCTTGGAAGGGGTGCTGATATTAAGAAATAAAAATTAAGGGGCACCTGGGTGGCATAGTCAGTTGGGCATCTGATTCTTGGTTTCGGCTCAAGTCTGATCTCAGGGTCATGAGATTGAGCCCCCATTGGGTCTGCGCTCACACTGAATCTGCTTGTGTTTCTCTTTCCCTCTTTCTCTGCCATTCCCCCTGTACTCTCTCTCTCTCTCTCTCTCTCTCTCTAAAATAGATAAAATAACTTAAAAAAAAAAGGAAGTAAGAGTTAAACAAGAATGGAAGGTTGGAAATGAGCTAAAGTGGTTGAATACTGGACACATGATGGGGTGTCTCAAGGACAATCAAGAGCTCTGTGATAAAGTAGAAAAGTGAGGACCAAGGTCAACCCAGCACTTCTCCATCTCCTCCAGAGAGAGGAAAGAAAGGAGGTCATGGTGAAGCAACAGAGTGTCTGCCTTGATCATGAAGACACCATGCTCCTTCCAGATGATGACTGCTAGAGTACACAGCAAACGGGAAGTGGATAATGTTTGGTTGAGAGGAAAATAAAGAGAGTACAGTGCTTAGGCTTTTCACATGTGAGGATATTCCCAAGTCTGCCCATAATTCAGAGAAAGAGCTCCCATGGTGATGAAATCATTGCTTAAGAAATCTCTAAACCCCTCCAAGGTCCAAACTGTTGCTTTCTTTCTCCACAACGTTCTTATCTTTTTTAAAATTAATTATTAAGAGGTCTTAATGAAGATTAATCAACAATGATGTTAGCACTTGTTATAGAGTCTATATGTTTAATAACAAATATGCTTCAGAATTTTCAGGAATAGTTTTCTGAAGAATCCTGATGATTTAGCTCCACAGTAAGATATGCATTCAAAATTCTGTGCATTTAGAAGGGACTATTGATATCATCAAACCCAACCCCACCTGGCAAAACAAAATCAGGAAACTGAGGCTCAAACTGTGCTGTCTGAGTTTCAACTTCCTGTTTCAACAGCAAATGTAACACTTGCACAGGAGCACGAAATAACATTAAATTGTAAATAAAATGTCACCAATATATTTAAGTGACAGAAGGATTCCTTTTTACCCTAATAATCATTTTAGTAGAGATTAGTTGTAACTAAGGAGCTACATACTCATGAACCCACATATGAATAAAGGGTTCAGAGAATGGAGGAAAGTGGACTTTTTCTATAATAACTTCCTAAATACTGAAAGACAATCACCTAATCAATATCAATTTATGGATAGCACTTAAGCATATTTTCTGCCTACCTCCCACAAACAAAGTACAGGGAGGTCCAGAACAAGTTGTCTTGTTCTTTGAAATTAGATTTTAGAAAGAAATACATTTTGATATGGATTTGACCTGCTTTGTGTACACAGGTCACATCCATACATCAGATTACAATCACATTTTAGAAATGCATCTGTGTCCTGTACCGCATTACTACACGATTGTTCGGAATTGGATCTGTTACAAAGTCCGCAGTATTCCCAACTGTATTACCCGGCCCTTCATGCCCATCCACAGGGCACAGCATGTTCCCAACAAAGCTAGAGAAGAAGGACAACTTAAAGCCAAAGCACAGAGGCTCCACCTACCCTAAGTCCCCAGAGGGAAGCAGCACTTCGAGAAGGGGCCTGCGTGCTCAATCAAGTTCATAGTCACACAGACACATGCACTCAGCTTCATTACGTCTGCTGAACCCCATCCTCTCTCACTGTAGCTCTTGATGGGATCCTCTCACCTGCAGGTGTCCACAGAACACCAGACCATCTTTTGTAAGGTAAGAAGGAAAGAAAGCAAGGAGCATGAAAAGGAAAGAAAGGATAGAAAAAGGAGGGGTGGGGTGCGGAAATCTACAGAACCTGCCTATTATATTCAGTGAATATATCATAAACCAGGTAAGCCCAAAAGTCTTAAACTGTTAAGCACTCAAGAGAAAATGGTTTTATTTTTGTTTTTCTGAAATTTAAGAGTGAGAAGAAGAGTCAGGGAATGAATGGTTGCTGTTAGAGATTCTCCTCCAAAATTTTTATGAATTGAATCCTGCACTTGTAACAGATGTTCTCATTTCTGATCATTGTCTTTGTTGGATCTACCTACCGAGTCTTATGAGAATGTCAGAAAATGTTTAAACCTAACTGATGTGGTTAAAAAAAAAATCTCTCTTACTCTGTATCAAAGTACACTTGGCTTGCCTCCATTAGACCATTAAGAAATTGCATTAGGAGTATGTTATGCAAAGATGTTCAGAGACTGGACTAGAGATTATAAATTCCATATACAATTAAAAGAAAATCTCAGTCTAACTCAGTAAAGCCAGTCATTTTGGATGGGAAGAGAAATGACAAGGTGAGCAATGTTAAATTTTGCTAAACTTTTTTTTTTTTTTACAAACACACGCTAAATCCCTTTAAATGTAAACTCAAAGTCCTTCTGAATCAGACACATCATCTCTGATACTAACAAAAAAGAACCCATACAAGATATGTCTCTTTCAGCCACAGCTAGAATGAATGTGATCATTCTGAAAACATTTTGCTATTCATCTCGACACTGTATTACTTTTATGAGTTGACTGTATTATAAACACGGCAAAACCTCAAAGAAAGTTTCAAAGAAGCAAAGACCATTTACATAGACTAATTTGGCAAAAATTGCTTTCAAAATCACAATGTTTTGCAAAGACCATATTCTACTTTTCCTTTAGTGCTATTTTGACAGATGGAAATGGGTACAAGTTATAATTTACTTGTATCCATTTCCTACTTTAGTAGTGTCCAGTAAAATCATTCAAACAGCATGACAGATAAAAAGCAATAATGAAAAGTGTTTGCAATCTTCTGAGAGCTATAATGTGCACTGAATGCAAACAGTAACTGGTGATTAAAAAAGAACGCACACACAGAGACACATATGTGTATGGTGTTCACACACGTCTAATGACTACTAAGATAGTCCCTAAATGTATTTAAAGACCCTGCAATGAAAATGTAAAGTGGTGTGAATTGATCTAGTCATCCCCTAAATTCCTAGCCCATCTTTAATTTACTTGAATGAAGAACTGCTCTGAGAAAAATCCTGCAAGACACAGGGAAATCTGAGGGGGAGGAACAGTATTTTTGTAGACATGAAAACAGAACAACAACTAACAGATGTCACATGTGAGGACAACGGCAACTAAAGCCATCATGTTTTTCATCAAATCACGCTCCACAATTTGACAATTACAGGGAAAATGTGCGATGAATCACAAGGAAGAGAGTAAGTCAATTATGGCGATTACCAAAACAGCCACACAACATTTCGGAAATGCCTCACTGAACAGGGTCACAATACACTTCAAGTTATGTGAAACAGAAAATTAACCAGTGTTTGCACCCACTAAGTGTGTTTTGTTAACAAAGTGATTTTGATTAAGTTTATGGTCACATTGCAGGATCACAAGACTTCACAAAGAGGATTACTTTAAATACGAAATCGTTCAACTGTAAAAGTAATCATGTCTGAAGGAGGATAGATGTTTAATATTTCTCTAAATTGAAGGGTTTTTTTCCCCTGGATTGCTTGAGGCTTCATTTTTCCATGAAGTGAATAACTACACACACCCCCCAAAGAACAGAAAATAATATCCTAAACGAAAAGAAATGTAACCCTTCACTTCCTATTAGTACTCTCATAAATTTAATACAGGTACTTTTGATGATCTATAAGCCTGATATACAATCAGTGACAGGCAGAAGGATGGGGAAAGAATTGAGTCCAGTAGGTGGAGATACATATTTTAAATGATAACATGTAATTATTTCAATTTATTCATTTATCACTTCAGTAGATGTCATATAAAAATTCTCATTGTTCTCTAGACCTTGTAACAAAATTTTAGGACGTAAGTATGGTGATTAAAGCTAGTAAGACTGTATCATATACTTGAATATGGCTAAGAGAGTAGATCTTAAATGTCCTCACAATAAAAAAGAAATAGTGGGGCCCCTGGGTGGCTCAGTCGTAAAGTGTCTACCTTTGGCTCAGGTCATGATCCCGGGTCCTGGATCAAGCTCTGTATAGGACTCCCTGCTCAGCGGGAAGCCTGCTTCTCCCTCCCCCACTCCTCCTGCTTGTGTTCCATCTCTCACTGTGTCTCTCTCTGTCAAGTAAATAAACAAAATGTAAAGAAAGAAAGAAAGAAAGAAAGAAAGAAAGAAAGAAAGAAAGAAAGAAAGAAAGAAAGAAAGATCAAGTATGTGATGGGCCAGCAAGTTTAGTTAACCCTGTGGTGGTAATCATGCTACAAAACAGAAATGTGTCAAAGCTATACACTGTACATCTTAAACTTCTACAATGTTTATGTCAACTATATCTCAATAAAACTAAGGAAAAAATTAAAACAAAATTCAGGACGTAACACGATTGCAACTCACTAGATGAATGGTGCCATCTTAATAACAGACACAATTCAGACCACTACAAAGTTATTAATATTATGAAGTTGAATGGAAAGTAACTCAGTAAATATGCTTTATTGTATAAAAAGCGAATACTCGGGCGCCTGGGTGGCTCAGTGGGTTAAAGCCGCTGCCTTCGGCTCAGGTCATGATCCCAGGGTCCTGGGATCGAGGCCCACATCGGGCTCTCTGCTCAGCGGGGAGCCTGCTTCCTCCTCTCTCCTCTCTCTCTCCTGCCTTTCTGCCGACTTGTAATCTCTCTCTCTGTGTCAAATGAATAAATAAAATCTTTAAAAAAAAAAAAAAGCGAATACTCAGTAATTCACATGATAGGTTTTAATTTTTATAGATAAAAATGTATAAGAAATTCAGCAATTATGCAAGAGACTTTTGTCAAACACCTGACCATCTTCTACAATTTGTCTGTTCTTCTTTACTTCAAAATCATGTTGTTAACTACTCTGTTCATACATCTATTTTTTTTAGATTTTTTTTTATTTGTTTGAAAGAAAGTGAGCATGAGAGAGAGAGAGAGAGAGAGAGAGAGAGAAGGAGCAGGGGGAGGGGCAGAGGGGGAAGCAAACTCCCTGCTCAGCAGGGAGCCAGATGTGGGGCTCAATCCCAGGACTCCAGGATCATGACCTGAACCTAAAGCAGACATTTAGCCAACTGAGCCATCCAGGCACCTGAAACATCTATTTTTAATGATTTATACGGAGAGGAAGAAAAACAGCAAAAGTAGTAATAGTAGAAGCATCAATACTAATAAAAATTGCTTTATGTGTGGAATATCCCATGTGTCAGGCACAAGAGTCTTTATTTATTTATTTTTTTAAGATTTTATTTACTTATTTGACAGAGAGAGAGATCACAAGTAGGTAGAGAGGCAGGCAGAGGGAGAGGGGGAAGCAGGCTCCCCGCCGAGCAGAGAGACAGATGCGGGGTTCAATCCCAGGACCCTGAGATCATGACCTGGGCCGAAGGCAGAGGCTCAACCCATTGAGCCACCCAGGAGCCCCCACACGAATCTGTAAATGCATTATCTCATTTAATGTTCACGACAATAGTAGTAGGCACGTGCTCCTATCATTCCTATGTCAGAAAAAAGGAGACTGAGGATGTAAGAAGTTACACAGTAGGAATTTAAATCCTAGTGCATCCAAAGATCACCACAATGAGGTAGAGCATGCAAAGATAATGATTTCTAACAAACATCCCACCAAGTCCTCCCTCGACAGTGTTGGATAAGACACTGAAACTTTTGGTTTCTCAGATATTTTTTTTTCCTTTCTAAAATGAAGGCAGAAAAGAAAGTAAACACAGAAGTGTTCTATAGAGGCAGCTTAGTCTGTAACTTGAATTTATGTGGGGTTATTAAGAGTAAATAACAACTCATAAAAATGCCAACGCTTTTGCCTTAAAGGAGTGAGCATGGCTGAACTGAGGAATCCACCAGTATGGAAAAGGTCTAACAGATATGATCGAGGCTATGCTAGGACCTGGGGTTCAAGTCAGTAGTCAGGAAATGCAGTAGTCTTGGCAGATACTCAAGTGGGGCCCATAGCAGCAGATTCCAAGAGACAGTGGAGCAGAACCAGAGCATGGGATGGGGAGAGGAACTGGATAACGCTGGCCCTTCTGCCCAGTGAGACGTCATCTGGACTGCCAAGCACCAGCTGTAGCCAGGATGAGATCAGAGAGCATGGGTGGATGTGGCCTTGCATCTGAGGCATGTGGGCACAGGGAACAGGATATGTCTAGAATTGTAGCCTCTACAAATAAAGTCAAGAAGAAAATGTGTTTTCAAAAGAGTTGAGAAATGCAATCCAAGCACACTCCTGCCTCAGGATATTGCATTCACTGGTTTCTGCTAAATTCTTCTTCTCCAGAAAGTCACCATCTCAGATGCCCACCTTCCAGGAGGCAGCTCTGAGTCCATCACACCCCCAGCACTGGTCACTTTAAATCTCCCCACTTCCCCTGCCATGTACTTTCTTTGTACTTATCACTATCTCATTTATTTTTCACACCACTGTATATCTGTTTATTGACTATCTCCCCACAAAAACAAACATTCCCTAAGAAAATCTTGGCTTTGTTGTTCCCTGCTGCATCTTCAGTGTCTAGATCCATGTTCAGAATACAGTTGGAACTCAGTAAATATTTGTTTAATTAATATATAATAAATTTCAAGGTAATACTGTACAAATGCCATTTTTCACTTTCTGGAGTTTTAAGTTATGTGTGCTCCTACATGCCCTATTATATAAACTAAGGCATGGCTGAATTGGTAAATAATAATAAATATAATCAAAGTTAGTGGCCCTGAAACTTGGGAATTAATTCAAGCATAAATACTGCTCAAAATGCAGAACTTGAATGTTTTGATAGTTTAATAGAACACTGACAAAGCATACTACAAGATATGCTCTATTTCACAAAGAAAGAGAGCCTTTGGCACTCTTTTCTGGTCTTTTCGAAAAGACCAGAGTTATTGGTTAATCACTGAAACCCATAATCTTCTGGGACTGTTTTGCTTTGCTTTGTTTCTTGTTAAAAATAAAAAGGTTTTAACGTTAGGACATCTACAGAACAACTGATACTTAACCAAATATATAATCAAAATCCATCCTTACAAAAAATATAGGAATTAATTTTTAAAA
The DNA here is from genome assembly GCA_002007465.1 of Ailurus styani. Lineage (NCBI taxonomy): Eukaryota > Metazoa > Chordata > Mammalia > Carnivora > Ailuridae > Ailurus > Ailurus styani. The sequence goes on along the minus strand of LNAC01000794.1, from coordinate 399,162 downwards.
ACTCATCTTCAATTTACAATTCTTAACTTTAGGTCTTCGGAACTTTAATAAGGACACTTTATTATTATTTTTTAAAGATTTTATTTATTTATTTGTCAGAGAGAGAGAGCACAGCAAGGAGAGTGGCGGGCAGAGGGAGAAGCGGGCTCGAGCCCAGGATCTTGGGGTCATGACCTGAGCCGAAGGCAGACATTTAACTGACTGAGTGACTCGCATCCAATAAAAACATTTTATTTATTGGCGCTGACAAGCGTCCAATAAAAACATTTTAAAAATAGGATACAGAATGAAAAGATGAGAAACTGATGCATATGCAGATTAAATGTTGTTTTTCTTCCAACTATAAAGCTAATTGACACAAGAGTCTGGAATCATGAAAACTGGGTTTTAAGTCAAAATAGGCATTCTCTAGTTAGAAAATTATCTAGTATCTAGCTTTGAAAATGAAAAACTATACCATTTAAAACAAAAGTAGTTCTGTTTGCTTGTTTTATGTGATGTTATAAAAAGAAAGGAGATAATTCCCATGAAAATTAAGCATTTGACTACAATTAAATTATATATAATGTGTCCACTTCTCAGAACACGAGTAAGTCCAATGACATTCTGTGAACATCCGAATTAAGGCCTCTTGGTTTCTAACTCAAAATTTTAGGGTCAACTATAGCTCATTTCAAAAAATAAACTGGAGAAATTACTGAAGAAAAATCTGTAAGAAAAACATGAGAAAGGGTTCAGTCCAACAAGCTATAACAGTGAGAATAAAAAAAAAGGAGGACAGTAATTCAAAGACTATTATAACTAACTCAGTCATGGACCTATAAAAAAATAAAACAGAATATAAAACATAAAATGATTTCAGGGGTACTGGGTGGCTCAGTCGGTTAAGCATCCAGCTCTTGGTTTCCGCTCAGGTCATGACCTCAGGATGGTGAGGTTGAGCCCCTGGACTGTGACGGGCTCTGCACTCAATGGAAAGCCTGCTTGGAATTCTCTCTTTCCCTCTCCCTCTGCCCCTCCTCTGCTCTCTATCTCTCTCCCAAATGAACAAATGAATCTTGAAAAAAACATAATGATTTCAAATAAAATTATTTGTAAAGGAGAATTATAAACACCTGGGGAAGAAAGGACTATATGGTTTGTGGATAAGTAATGGACAGTTTAGGGGAAAAATCTATTTAGAATCTTGATTTGTACTACAAGTACATATGACCTATAGATGATTTGAAGGTGATACTATCAAACTACATTCCTCTTCCGTGGAAACATCTAGGTTCTATGAACTGCTGGGAAATACCTCATTTCCAAAATCAACTAAGGGCACCCTTTGTTAATCTAACTAAAAATTATCTTAATGTGTCTATTTCACTAAATGTTATTCCATTTTCTAATACCTACTTTAAACAAACAAAAATACTAACTTATGAATGGTAATATAAAAATTGATTGATTAAAGAACAAACCATCTAGTTTGGCATCTTAAAAGAAACCTATGTAATATTTAACTCTTGGTTGCGGATTTATAATATGCTTTCTTCTAACAAAGCAGTACCAGGTTTCTATGCTGGATACAAATATAATGATATTTCAGGTTATTTAGTACTTCCAAATACTTCACTATCTTATATAGAAACACCTGCTTTAAAAACCAGTATAAAGTAGTAACAAGGGGAATAAAACACCAGAAAAACTAGATGAGAATCTTAGGAAAGGAAAAGACCTCTATCTAAATGTAATAGGGATAATAATAGAGAAAAGGATCATCAATGATTTTAACTATAAAAAAAATTACAAATAAAAATTCTGCATGTAAAATGAATTACTAAAGTAAAAATAACACAGAGACTTAAGGTACATTTTTTACAAAATGACAAAAGGTTAACATGCCCAATAATATAAAGAACATGAACTAATGAATAAAGACCCCAAGGCAAAAGACATGTAAAGACAATTCATGTAACAGGAATAATTACTTGCAAACAAACATTAGGGAGAAATTATCGCTTCAGTAATTAAATAAATTCATATTAAAATAATAAGGAGGCAGTGTTTTGCCTATTACATCAAGAAAACCTAGATGATTATTTTCAAACTGACAAAGGGAAGAAAAAGAAAAAAAACTAATATCCTCCATCATTAAGAGTGGCATTATCAACATATACATCTTTTCTGGAATGCAATTTGACTATACGTTTCAAAAGGCATAAAAACACTCATATCCTTTGACCTAGCGATGCCACTTCCATGTACTGATCATAAGAGAAATAATCCAAATACAGAAAAAGTTATTTCATTAAAATGTTCTAAGATTTGTATTTGAAATAGAGAAATGAGGAAAAAACACAAATGGCTAACATAGAGAAAGGGACACATCTAGTCAATGAAATATTGGGCAGCCATTAAAGGCAATGATCATAATGAGGCAAGATGGGAAAAATGTATTTATGTTAAAATGTTAACTGACAAGGTACTGAGCAGAAAATTCACCAGAGTATAAAGGACCAAAAATTTTACTCAAGTCAGAACACTGGGTTATTTTCAGGTAACAAGATTATTAGTGACTTTTTTTTTTCCCAGTCTAAATTTTCTATAATGAGATTATACTACTTTTTCACTTTAAAATAGAAGAATAAAAAGGTAGAGAAAAGTGAAAAGAGTATCCCTCGACCACCGTATTAAAGCAGTGCATAGAAAAAAACTACTTTGGATTCATGTTTTCTTTCACATCACCCTGTTGTAACCCAAGCTACCTTTTCTTACTCTGCCACTTGTCAGACACGCCCAAGTGGGATGCTCCATATTTCTGTGCCTTTCTGGGTTCTACTCAGAATGTGGGCTATCCCCGGGGCTCAGTATTTAATTTGGCAGGGCTATAATTACATAAATTTAAAATACTAACACATAAACTGTATATTTCTGAACACTAATCATGCCCATCTTTAATTTTTTTCAGATAATTAAATGATAGAAAATGATTAATTGCCCCTTTAATGGACTTTGCAACCCTTTGGCACCAATTACATCAATTAACTGTGGTACCATTCCAGATCTAATATTGCATATTCTCCAGTGCCTGTAACAATATGTGCAAGAAAAAAAAACAATATGTGCAAGAGCCTTTTACCAACAAGGATCAGTGTCATATATGAATGACCACGTCACCTTACTTGAGAGTTCTCAGTATCCTTTCCATAATGATGAATTCAAGTTCAGTGTTCTCACCTTGAGCACTATAAACCTGACTGCAGTGTGATGGTCTTGAGGGATGGACTACTATGTCTTTCTGGGGTGAAAATGTGTGGCTGTTTTAAATAGCTCCTGCCCTATCATATATTCCCACAACCATCAGATTTAAATCTTTAATTACAAGAGGAGCCTGATTTTCACCTTGGTTACTGATAAAGACAGTACCTATAGTCACAATATAAAGCCAAGACCTGAAACATGAGACTTTGCAAGAGGTGAGTGTCCTCAGGATCCAATGGATAAATGGGCTCAAAGCAGACCTTCCACTTTTCCACTTTGTTACAGGGGACTGAAAATGTCATGACGCATAAGCACTTGCATCCCTGCCATGAATCCTCTCGGTGAGAAGATAAATAAATCTGCTATAACAAAAACGAAACAACCTTTGTTATTTTCTTAATTGAGAAATATTCTGAGAAGGGGGTGGGAGACACAGTTCATGGTCCTAAGCAAACATCAAATTTATTATATACCAAGCACCCTTAGCATCACGTATATAAAATCCCCTGCCCCTAACAGAGACCTTTGCCTCTTTTTTTAAAGTTCAGTACTGCTTAATACACCAACTGATTGTATTTCTAAACAATTGTCTTTGAAAACACTTATCCCTCGGAAACCTGTTTTTGCTGATTTTGATTATGTAACTGGAGGTACGTATCGACAGAGTCTCAGAACTGATTAAAACAAAACAAAACAACAACAAAAAACTACCCCTAGCTGTTGCTACCTAGTTGCTAAAGCATATTTAAAACAAAGCAACTTCTTTCTAGAACTATAGTAAAAAAAAAAAAAAAAAAAAAAACCTACCTACAAAATGCAAAGGCTGCAACTAAAAATACCAGAACCTGTGGTGCTCCCTGTGGGAGGTGATAGAGACTTAAGATGTGAAGGGAAAAGAGAAAGGTATTTGGGAACAATTATCTCAGATTCTGTGACCAAAAGAGAGGCTGGTTGAGAGAAAGTACGGCTCCGTTTCCAGGAATTGTTATAAAGTAGTTCAGGTTTTATCCCTCCCCCTTCCCCTAACTATTCTATTATGGCTCTATAAAAACATTAAACTGAGCCTTTAACCCTTGCCTGGATCTGGGAGAGGGTGGAAGAGGGTGGGGGCGGGGGCTAGGTTTAGAAGGTTTTGAATTGTGTGGACTACTCTGCCTCTCATCCCCACTGAATTGTCGGGGGCTGAGTCTGGAGGTCCTCATCCGCCCCACATTTCTTTCAGTGACTTCTAACAGATTTTCTGATACATGCTTGTCAGCATTAATTACAGGTGACAATGGATTGGCTTGCTCCCTGACAAAATTCAAGAGTACTATAATAAAGCAAAAGGACAGCAAGAAAGATGCTAGGAGGAAGCTAGGTAAGTTACACCTTTGCATCCCCAGGATTTCCTTCAGGCCTCCCCCTGCCCATTTCAGCCAATCTGACGAAGACACATTTGCTCTGCTCTGCATGTGCAGCTTTAAGACATCAACACTATCCAGTCGGCTTAGAAAGGCCTAGTCTATACCTGTTGTCTCATGAAGAGGATCCCCATTCACTGTCACAACCTCCTGTTTGGACGTTAAAGAATATAACCACACTACTGAGCCCCTTTTTCCAGCCACTCGGCTACAACTTATTCCTTCCTGGGGATCTCTGAAGGGGATATGGCTGAAATACAAACAAAATACCCTTGGAAAATAACAAAAAAGACTGCTAACAAAATGAGAGGAGGTGTGATGGAACCAAGAGTCCTCAATTTGCTTCCTTCCTTGACTTCCCTCTACATTACGCAGGGATAAGGTAAAGAGTACGCATATTTGTCATGAGACAAAGAGCAGAGATTCAGCTATCAATTCACTTTCCTTGAGGACGTATTTCTGAGACACAATATCTTTCACCTACATCTGGCAGGTACATTCTTTCCTACTAAGATCAATGGGTGTTGTCAGTACGTAAATGGTCTAGCTTTATTTTATTACATATGAAACCTTAAAAATACCAAATGACGCTACAGACTGATCAGGTAGGTGAGCGTTGTGCAACAATGGAAATGTCTGTGCTGTTCTATCACACCCACCAACTCCATGGGGATACTGACTGCTTGAAATACAGCTACCAAACTAAGTTTATAATTATATTTAATTTTAATTAAGTAATAAGGAGACTTGGAATCTTATGGAGATACATGTATGTGAGTATACATATATCCATATGTATGATAAAGAAGATCTAGGTCCCTTTATTTTCCTTGAATTTTTTTTAAAGACTTATTTATTTGAGGGAGAGAGCAAGTGAACAGGGGGAGGGGCAGAGGGAGAGAAAAAACTTGAAATTTCAAGCAGACTCCCAGATGAATGTGGAGCCCCACACAGGGATTGATCCCAGGACCCTGAGATCATGACCTGAGCCGAAATCAAGAATTAGATGCTCAACAGATTGAAACCCCCAGATCCCTCTCCCTTGGATTTTGAGAAGAAAAGGCAGTAGATTTCTCATCAAAGCAGCTACTGTCTGATGTAGAACCTTCCTCTAACTCAGAACCAGCAATGCATTGGCCAAGACCCGTTTCTGGCAGAGACAATGTTAACTACAGAAAAGAATGGCCTAGAGTTCAGGAGACCAAGGTGGAAGGGCCAGCTGGGACCGTGAAGTCTCTTCAGTTCTTGGGGTCTTAGTTTCCTCAGCAAAACCACATAAGACTTATTAATCTAATGTCCTTTCTAGCACCTTCAGAAAATTCCCCATTCACTCTCTTACTCTCTACAATAAAGAGGCCAACCCGGCTCATTTTTTAGAAAGAAATGTGTTTCGTTTTCATCTGTGTCTCTCTGAGACGCAGAAACAGTGGAGTTTCTCACTCTGGTACCTAAATAATCAAAAGAGAGAGTCTTATGCTTAAAATACCTAAAAGATAATTTGTTTCCCCTTTACCTATAACTACTACTATGTTCATACAGGCTTGTAGATGCAAGTTTTTATCTATTTAATTACTTTTCTCAATTCTAAATGCAAAAAAAAAATTACTACTAAAAACTCCTCCTACATCAACATGCATCTTCTAAATCATGAAGACTATTTTGAAAAATATACACAATCAGAAATAGGAACAGCTCTTTTAAATATATTTGTTAAACATTGTTAATCATATTTATGTTACTTTTACTTATTATTTATATATATATATATATTTAGTATGAACAACACTCACTAAGTGACTAGTTCAGTATACCCCATTAAGGGCTCCATCATTTTAAAAATGCTTTGAAATAAAATACCAGTCAGAATGAGGCTAAGAAGATGCATATTTTTAAAAATTTCTCATAGAAACTAACCATCTGTACAATAATCCATTGTCTGCTCTACCAAGGTGATTTATTAAGGATAATGAAGCATATGATTTAATAGCTGCTGCAAATCCTTTTTCAAGTAGGATGGGTATAAATAATACAAAAAGATGGTCCAATAATAGCTAAATCCTAACCTAAGAACTATTCTATATGCTAGGTTACAGGAAATTAGATGAGCTCAATTAACTGTGGAGCCAAGTGACGTGTGGCTAGGTAGCTAAGGCTCTAGCCACTCTCTCTTATTCTAGTAGTAGTTATTATTACTATTTAGTGAGTCTGTAAGTTCCAGTATCATGATGGAATTTAAGTAGCTTTTTTCCACATGACAACACAAAGCTCTCCAATAGGAAACGGATTTTATGTAGCACACATCTCTCAAAATCTTAAGAATCTAGATCTGTCTATTTGTCCATCCAAGTTATACTTGGCAGTGTTTTGCTCACCTGTATATTCCCACAGTTCCTTGCATTTAGTGGAGTTTGATGTGTGGCACTTTAAAGAATGAATACATAAATGGGAGAATGGGTGGATAGTAAAATGATGTCTCAAAAATTCTTGCAAAAAAAATGCAATTCCATGTCCTTGTGAGAACTGGTTCTAACATTTGCCAACACTTATGCTTTTAACTTTTGATGGCCAATCATCAAAAGTTTATTTCCTTTAGTGGCAAAGGTTTCCAAGGGCCAGCTTCCTATACAACATGAGAAAAACCCAAGAAATCAAACACACTGTCTGAATGAAAATGTCCAAACACGACCTCCTATTTGCAAACTGACACATTCCTCTCCTGGTTAACAGTGTTAATAGTCAAGTCTTGCAGAGAATTTATGATGTCAGTGAGGCAAATTTCTGATGACAGGCAGTAAAAGCCATCATACCTGCCAGCTCTTTGGCATGAAAAGATTACCTAAGTGTGTCTTACAGACACGGCATAGCCATTCATCGATAAGCTGGCACAGCCAGGCCTGTCCACGTGCCACCCAGCAAGTCCATCAAAAATAAGATTTGATATTACAAATTCTCATGTTTAAGGAACACTAGGCTGTGGAAAATTTCCACGGCTCCACATAATCAAGGGACCTATGTGTGAGACATATGTCACCTCCTAAAAACTGTATGCTTCACCAGGCACATTCACCACCAGCATATTTCCACACTGCACTTCCTACCCCTCATGCTCTTGTGAGCCTGCCTTGCCAGAACTGAGTTCAATTTTATTAGATACCATTAGTCTCTGTTCGGGCGGTCATTTGAATAACAACAGATTGGCAAGTATAAAACTAAGGCACCTGTTGTACATTTGGCAGCCTGGATGAGGCCCTTTAAAATGAAAACAAATACAAGCTACAATCATGCCAGGCAATGGCTTTTGGTTCAATAATGACCATGTGTCAGAATTAAGTGCATCTGGGAATTTCTACCCCAGCCAGATGTAAAGGCAGATTTGTCTTGTCTAGTGACATATGAGTAGATACACACAGTATACTCAGATTTGGCTTTGTCATGGTTTGGTAGAGAACTAGGTAAGTGAAACTTAGCTCAAGTAAAATAAAAATAATTACTAAAGAACAACTGATAATATTATCATAAATTGTAGAGCTAAATATTAAACATGGGTTATAAGTTTTGGGCCATGAACTAATCCATCTCTAATTTTTCTTCTCACGGTTGATTTGTTCATGGAATACTTAACAACTATGTGCCAATATTATGACTACACTGAGCAAGGTCATGGGCTAGGTACTAGAGATCCCGCTGGGAACAAGACATGGGTTTCAGCTTCAAAGAATTTGTAATCCATCAGACCATAAATAAGCAATTGCAATGCATTATGATATATACGTTAAGTGTCAAATTTATTCAGTGCTTGTTTAGTGCATAAAGGGTATCCAGTCTTGGGAGAATGAGAAGTCTTCCTGGAAGAGTTGTCAACCAAGACAAGACCTGAAGGAAGAAGTGACTCGGGCAAAAACGGAAGGGGAAGGGCTTTACACATGAAAGAAAGAAGACACGATCAAAATTACAGATGGAAGAGTCATAGTAGTGCATCTTGGAAACAGCAAATAATTTCATGTTCCTGAACTGTACATGCATTGAGGGTGGGATGAAGGGAACAGAGAAAATGAACATAAGAATGGCAAGGTGGCAAGAGACAAGGCAGAGGGAAAGACACCAAGGGCCAGGTGACTTTTGCTGCACATTTCAAGCCATATTTCAAGGACATGTGGGACCATCAGAATATTTGGAGGAGAAACTCTGAGTCTTTTAAAGATTATACTGGCTACAGAGCAGAGAAGCAACTATAGTGTGTTCCCAACTGAACACAGAGGCTGCAAACCAGGCAAAAGATGATGGGGACCTTGCCAACAGATGTCAGCGAATATATAAGAAGATAGTGAATAACTTGATTGAAAGGAAGTTAATATTAATTTTGGAATACTTGGGATAACAGATTTTAAGTGACAAATTTTTAGAGAAAAAGGATTTTAAGTGACAAATTTTAAATCAAAATTAAATTATAGATTTCTTAATTTTTTAGTAAAACTAAATCAGATCAAGCTGAGCCTGAATAACAGTAAAATCAGACTTAAATGCATTTAGGCAATTATTTCTTTGGTAGTACCTGAATATGCATAACAACATTTATGGAACTTGTCATTCTTAATTTATAACTGTTATCATCAAAACACATTTATTAAGATTGTAACTGGGGGAGAGCTCTCACTATACATTACCTAGAGCAGGTAGGATACCCTTCCCCAGGCTTCTCAGAGGCTGTGTTTATAGATAAACTCATAGGAAAACATGACTAACCAAGACAGTGTATGACTATAAGAAGCATTTTAGAAGCCTAGGCAAAGAAGACTTAACTGCTGACATTCTATAAAAGCCATAAAAGACCCGAGCATTTTCCATGTAACTTTATTTTATGTACCATGTCTGAATTAAAACTTCAGGGTACCTTGTTGCCAGAGAAAAAATAATTTTCCAAATCATCAAACAAATGTAAATCCTATATTGTATTATTTATAAAATCATAATTAATCAGAAATGGACCTCTGAAGCCTCACAAAAAAGGAAAAAAGGTAAATCCTCACAAAATAGATTAAATGGAGAAAAACTTATCAAATCATCCATCTGTTATTGATAATGAAATTAACAGGTAAGCAGTGAAATTAGAGTATTTTAGAAGAGACATTATAATTGACTAAATTTCCCAGATATAACTGTGTAGGGCAGGCTGCCAATAAATAGAATGCATATATATCAGTCACTTGGCATAATTTCATTTCTTTGATGGGAAGCTGCTCCTCAGATAACCCCGTTGGATCCATATTTCTTTTTATAAAAATGTTTTGATTCTTTACCTATTGGGCAGTTATGAAAATGCCAGTCTTTGTGATTTTTAAAAACTGTTCTTGGTGGAAATGTTTTGTTTAACTACTTCTGCTCCAGAGCTCAGGCTATTATGTCATTGGCCTGAAAAGCATATAATTTTGGAGTTGGAAGGTGACTGGCACAAAAAAAGGCTATCCAGTCCAAACCTAAGTATAAAAAAAAAAATGAATGCATCCGGTCCCAATCAGAAAAAGGAGCAGAAGAGAATCATTGGAAATCATAGAAGGACAACCTACATTAACACCTAAGATTCTTCCTGAATTTGGATCAAGAAAGAACCATATTGGTTTTATTTGCCTGGTGTATGTAAAATAAATTTTTAAAAATCCCATCAGACACAAGCATATATTGAGGGGTAAGGCTGGAGTGGATGAGAGTTGGGACTGTAATATCGCTTGACTTAAAACCTTGGCTTAAGTTCCTTCTTTATTATTTCTAGCTGTGCAACCTTGGGCAAGTCACTTACCCTTTCAACGAATCAGTTCCCTCCTAAATAAATTGGTGATAACAAAAGCATCAAACTTATACACAGTTACTTTAGAGATTAAATGTGCTGGATGCCTGGCACATAGTAGGTACTCAGAAAATTCTAGCAACTATCACTCATATGAATTGACACATCAACCACTGCTACTGTACTTCCAGTATCACCAAAATTAACAGAAATTTGTTTTTTTTACCTATCTCAGTGTCCCGAGCATCATAAGAGGTTTCAAATGAACAATTATTCTTCACATTCATGATTTCAATTAAATTCAACTCAAACTAAATTCAAAGAAAAGGGCACAGTACTTGAGCTGAGAATTAGAAAATGAGAGAATAATTAGGATTTCACAGGATGTAAGTTCGGACAGCTGGTAGAGAAAGGGGACTCCAGAGACAGTGCTATCGGAACCCCAAGTGCTGGGATTAGTCTACTCCGTGATGGCAGGGACTCTGAATGCTGCAGGAGGATGAGAACCCAGAGTTGTGTGAGGGAGGCTGCTGGCCCTGCAGGCTAGGGTTTAAATGCAAAGTGCTTGGACTGCTGTATTGAGGTTTCGGTACCTTGGTGTACAGACTTGAGAAGGTTGGCATTTCAGAAAATGGAAGTTTTTAGGGAGAATTGAGAGAAGTGTGAGAACACGGAGAGCGCCTAGGCAGCTATGAATGGCGTGTTGAGCGTGTCAACAACACGGGAAAGGGACTCAGTGGAAAGGGCATGATAAGGTTAAATGAGATTACAGGAATCAAAGCTGCAAAAGTGAATGGGGACAAGAATGAAAGGAAGAAGGAGATAAAGGTGTCACCCAGGTTTCTAGTGCAGGGATATGTCAGATGATGATGTACCAAGAAGCAAGAGCCAATTTGAGTATGGATGTTAGATAATGTTTTAGGTTTACAAAATGCAGAGTGTGGGATACAGGAGAGCCTTCTATTTCTCAACCATCTAACAAGCAGATAAAAAAATTCAGGTCTGGAACTCCATTAAGAAGTTAGGAAATTTATTTTGAAGGTCATCTATGCAGAAATTATTGTTTCTGTGAGAGGTGGATCGGAATATCACAGAAGACAGGATAAATGGCGACCTGATGAGGGCCATAAATAAAATGACAATAAAAGAGTTTAGGATGAAGATGGCAACACAGACCCAAAACATCAGCTAAAGGGGAAACAGTGTTGATGAAAAAGTGCCAAAGAAAGAACTCAGAGAGAACAGTTACCATCCATGGGATGTTTCCAGTGGAAGATGTTTCCCAAAATTAATCCCTCTAATAATACTACAGTTCCTTCCTTTCTCCCCCCAGGCAAAAAAGTGAAAATCATACCTTGGTCATTAAGTGGATTCAGAATATTACGTCATTTCCAATAGACTACTATTATTCCCAACTAGTCAAATAATCTTGATAGATCCATTTAAAATAAGATACAAAATCATGTACCTAAAAAACACACCGAACTCTTTCAAACAGAACCATGAAAATGGGTAGACATATTTTGTTTCTATCTTAAAATCCTTTAATAATATTTCAATTAAGTTACTATTGCAAGTAGTTTGATTTGTTTTTACAGAGAGGTCAGGTTCTACTTGCACAGTAAACCATTAGTGCACAGGCTCAAAAAGTATTTTCAGTTGGAATAGAATATGAGGAAGGGGGAATGAAAGAAAAAAATATTTTAAACATTGAAAACAAATGTCTTTTTGACCTATAATGGGACACTGGATCAGCATTTGATGTGTCTAGTCTAATTTTTTTCTGTGAAATTGTACTGGCAGATCTTAGGGAGAGACAGAAGGCAGTAAATTCCTATCCTCCATCAATACATTTGACCTCAGAACAAACCCCACAACTGGCTACAGGCACCCACCATCCATCATTGCTCTTGAAACCTGATCTTTCAGGGAAGGACAGCTGCACTGGGCAAAGAGCTAAGGAGCTTTCTAAGATGCACTACCATGAAAGAAAAAAAAAAGGCAATTCTTTTGGTTCACTGTTTTAATTAAGTGCTTTTCTAAACACTTCTTCCCCCAGACCGCAGCTCCACATCAACAAGAATCTCTTAATACATTTTTTACTTTTAAGCAAAATGCTCTCTTTGTATATTTTAGGTAAAATCATTTCTAGCTTTTGCTTTAAAAGCTTTCTGAGATAGTGTCCCATGATGTACTGATGTATACAGACTTCAATCAACATGCCAGAAAGAAACTGCAGTTCTAGCATATGTGGTAATGGTAGCAGGTACACAACAGTGCAAATTGAACAAACCTACACAAAACATCCATAACCAAAAAGTCCTAATTTTTAAGTCACGTAGCAATAATTTATAGCAGATAGCTAAAGACACCCGAATTCTATCAGAGAAACTAGCATTAATGAATATAATTACAATGAATTCCTTACGTAACTCTTACATCCAGGATATTTTTTAATGAAAAATAAGATAAATTCTTATTATCTAACTGGGTCTTCATTATATCTATGCTTATTTTCTCCACTTTACAGATGATGAAACTGAGACACTGAAATTATATAACTTCCCCCAAGATTCCACAAATAAGTGACAAAATTAATGTATAAATTCAGTTCTGCTTGCATCAAATTTATGTTCTTTTCACTGCAGCAAAAGAAGGAGGAGGAAAAGGAGAAAAGAAGGAAGGAAGGGAAGGAGGGAGTAAGAAAGGATGGAAAGAAGGAAGTCAGTCGAGATTTTACAATCGTTAACATTACCTTTACATACATTATATACTAACAGGATTAAATAAAATTAAACAAGAACTAATTTTCGATTATTTATAAGATCAGGACTAATATAAAAAATTTTGTTAATAAGAGAAGTTGATTTACTGAAACTTAAAAGAGAAGTCTCTTATTACTTGTGACCCAATGATTACAGATGATCATTTTATATATCTGAAAGTCCAATATCTCCTAATCCCAAAACAATACTGAGAAGTGCTGTTCTCTCGATGTAATTCACAATCTCAATTTAGTTAGCTACTGCTGCATTAAGGAATATAGCCCAAAGGCTGTTAAAAAAAGACAATTAAGAATTTATAAATTCAATCAATTTCATGAAACTGACAAGAGATACACAGTTTAAATCCCGTAAATAGCAATGTGGTGAAGGTCACAATGCTCCTCACATTGTTATCTGAATTTCAAAGTTAAACAGGGTTTCTGGTTAGTAAAAATCCGAAGAATTTGGAGAAAGCCTAGCCTCAGATGGTTGCTTTTGCTTTTGTATTTTGTTATAGGTGCTGAAGGAGCCAAAGGAGAGCCTGGCACCTAAGAGCAGTCATTTGCAAAGGAAAGAGAGGCTTGCTTACTGCAGGTGGGGAGTAAGGATCATCTAAATTGTCTCAATATTACTTATCTACTGGTACACCTGATCTGCTGGCTTACAGACAAAATCAGTTGTCTTAGCTTTCCAAATTGTCAATTCTTTCATTTAATTTACTCATCTATGACACATTGGAATTTGATTTGAGGAACAGTAAATGTTGAAAAGTGAATAAAAAGTTCAGTTTTGCTCTATTTTTCTGTAATTTTTAAAAAGCAATAGACAAACTGACAAGTATTGACATGATCCAGTTATATATATCAGCATCAAATAGAAAATAATGAACAGAAGATACTGAATGGATTATCTGGAGAGGGAGAAGGCAGGACATTACAGGCACAATTTTAGTAATTTTTCCCCCAACACATTGTTTTGAGAATATGGCAATATATGTGGATATAATACTTAAATTACTTTAATGTCTAAGCCTTAAAAATATATGATGATTAAATGTTAAAAGAAGAAAATGCAAACTGACTGTTGATCACATGAAAGCAAATGGGCAATTTATTAAAGTGGAAACAAGAGTCAGAGGACCTAAATGTGATTTTGTGAAACTCTTCTTATAAGAATTCTATCTCATTAATGCTTCAGTCTAGCACCACTGTCATGACTTTATTATTTAGGTTGCATTAGGTCAGAGACTGCTGTAACGTGTAAGTATTTGCTCTTTGACCTCCCCAAGACTTATGATGCAAAGAAAATGCTGAACTTTTATATCTAAGGCTATAATTTCATATAATGAACAATCAGGAAGCACAAGCCATATATTCTCTCAGCTATCATTTTTAAGGGCTTAACTGTGAAAGAGCTGAAACACATTTTTATTTGAAAAATGGGGGGGGTCGGACACTTCAATTGTCAGAACAAATGCAAGCCAAGCATGAAATTTTAAGTGTTATCAACTACTAATTAGAAGCGAATGAGATTATCCATATAGAAAACATATCCCCAAACAAATGGATCCTCTGGTGGAAACGTCACTGTGCTATGAAATTACAGAAGCTTAAACAAGTGATGTTTGTTGGAAGAAAATTCACTGATAAATCCCTTCTAAGCAATCTCCTTCTACGTTATCAGATATCTTAGATGATGTGTTATACAGGAGTCCTCAGTCTTGTAGGGCACAGAGAGAATAACTCCTCTCTTTGGTCTTTCTTGGCAAATCTTTAGTAATATAAAAAGAAATGTTTTTAAACATTGACTTTGCTTCAGGCTGCACGTTGCCTTTGTGCCATCACAAGTAAGTAGCTTTCCAAAATGAATTTTTCAAAGAAACCAAACAGTAAAAAGAAAAGGTAAATAACTCCATAAGACAATAAGAGACCCAGAGGAGGCCTGGCTTAAAATATAACTTATTTTCTTACATTAAACTTTTCAACCAAAAACTATTGTCTCTTTAAGGAAATAGGAAAAAAAATACATTCTTTGAGTACTCTGGAAACTGAATACTTACATCTGTATATTTAGCACTTCATATATCTTGTAATACCAATCCTAAAGGTATACTCTGTGGCCACTAAGTTGAGCACACTGTGTCAAAGGTAAAGTTCATTTGGGAGATAACCAGGAACTCTGGGGGAACTAAAAGGGTACCCTTGAGCAAAGGTTAAGTGCATAGATTTAAAGATGAGTCTGAAGTTTGAGCTCTCAGGATCACAAGTTAGAGCACACACATACTTTACCTCTTAGACTACCCACAAACACACAGCTGAAACTGATGAAGGGTAGTTTTAAAGGAAAAGCACCTTTAGAAACCCATCTCTCCTGAAATGGCACTTTTCATACGTGATTGTGTTAATGAATTCTCATTTACCCATAGCATCTTTTTTAAAAATAGAATTGTTTAATGGCTTGATAAATCAAGCTGGGTCTGAAGGAAATCCAATATGCAAATGCCGGTAGCGTGCTCTTTTACCAACAGTCACCCTTGTCAGTTTGAAAAACTGAAAATCAACAAAAGAACAGTGTAAGTATACTTGACCTTATTGCCTAATGTCCATCAAGATTGCCACGGCTGGTCGATTTCAAATTTGTGAAACTGACACTTAAAAATGTATAGTGCATCTTCAGTCCAGGTCCCTCAAGTGCTGACTAAACCGGACTCAGAGCCTCAGATCCTCCTTCCATACTAACTTGCACAGCACTCACAAAGCGAGTTTGATCACACCATCAATCTATGACTACACTTTCTTTTAAGTAATTCTGCTTCATTTATCTTTTAACCCTACATTATGCAAATAACATCCTATCAGTCCAATAAAAAAAAGTTATTAATGTTCCTACTTGTTTATCCTTGGCATACACTGAGAATCTTGGATCACACATGAATTTACACAAATACTTCTTTTGTTTCACATTTTATATGGAAAAATCACCTTACATCATCATAGTTTCAGAGAACCCCTATAAATAATGTTCTTGAAAAACTCTTCAATCAATGTCCATGGCTAACACTAGAGCATGAGTTAATAGGTTAAAAACAAAACAAAAACTTAGGGGACTGCCTACTTTTTTTTTTTTTTTTTTTTTTTTTTGGTAATGTCTCTCTAGGAAGGGTTTGCATCTGCCATACAAGGGTATCTCCTGGATATAAGAACAGTAATACAGGCCCCTAGTGGCTCAGCGAACAGCAGCAGATGAGGGGATTCCGATTCTCAGTTCTCCACTTGGAGATATTCTGGCTTTACATGAATGTCATTCTTAAAAGGCAAATCAAGTCACTGTATTTAATACTTTAATCAGTTTTACTTTCAGGGTTATCTACCAAAATACATATATATTAACATAGATCCTCACATTTCATTACTTTAGTAACTACCACTGCACTGGTCCAAGAAGAATTTGTGTTACATAACCTCCACAACAAAATATTTAACATCCACCTCTTTACATGTCATTACAAAAAAGTGATATATTACTCAAATATATAAGAAATATATTTGAGAGATAATTTTCCTCTTTGAATTTCATTCTTATTATACTTATGCTGAAGGCTTTAAGAACAGATAATTTCTAAGTAAAGTGCTTACTATTTTAAATGAAATATTGATACAAACTGAAGGCCACTTTTAAAATAGTAGAAATCGACATGTATTTCCCACCAACAGCCAGTGATAAAAACTCACATTGGAGTGCACCTATTTTAAAAGATGTACAATTAATAACACCCCTTAATCCTCATCCTCTTGCTGTCTTTCCTTTACAAAAGAAAATTCCAGGCAGGCACATTTACAGCTTTTAGCAATTTTTAACTGGACACAATCTGACAGCTGAATTCATGAAACTGACCAGCTTGTCAATTTCACACTTTGAAAGTACAATAATAGCTGATAGCATGAGGGTGAATTTTAAAAATCTGTCACAGAATTGCTAGCTCCATTGAAAAGCAAAGTACAGTACATCGTTATGGGAGGTGGGAGGTGGAGAAATTTTCTTTCTATGTCCATTTAGGGTGTCTATTTCAAGAACTCGGACATCTAGCATTGAAAATTTATTCTCTTTGCTAAATCAATAAAATAATCTCTATCTGTGGCATATAACAGAATACGCTTTCAAAATAAGTATAATATCTACTAAGCATTGTTCTGGATATCATCATATTACCAATATAACACAATCGTTAGGGCGGTATCATCTAAATATTCCTTCAAATTAGGATATTTCAAGTCCTGGTACACCACCTTGGTTTTACTCAAGTTGAGTAGTGGGTGTGTACACTTTGAAACAGACAGAATAGCCAAAATAGTCAAAAGTATGAACGGTTGGACTAACTCCCCATATGTATGTTATTACAGGATAGGTTGGAAAGAATACATCAAAGGGAAAGGTCCATGTCTGTAGCTCTGGAAGTCCAACAGAAAATCTCTCTCAAGTCACAAGCAGTTACTAGTCTCTAAAAGGCTCAAAATGAGTGTGCTAAGCTCTATTAAGTCACTGCCACTGTGTCTATAGGCATCTAAAAGGGGGAAAAAAAACTTTAAGAGAAAATACAGGAAGAGCGATCCCTTGGGAATCTTCTTGGGGGCTTAAGGCACGAACTGTAGCTTGGTCTTGGGGGATCACTCTCAGAATTTTAGAAAACAGAGACATTTGGCAAGTCGGGTACTGGGAGGCGAGCTGGAAACAATACAAGTAGATGGGATAGTCCAGGTTTTGGAGAATTGAACTACTATTCAGAATCCTAGAACACTCAATTAATGAAAGCCGAGCTCACACTTCAGTGTTCAAGATTTTTTTTTTAAGCATAAGAAAACTGACTTCATTTGTTAATGCCTGTAAACCTAATAGATAAACAATCCAAGTTTTCTGCATGCCTACATAAAAGCTACAATAAATCGATAGAGAAGCCAAGAACCTTTGGTTTGTTGTGGCTTTCTTTTTAAAATGTTTCCTACAACTTGGCTTTTTCATTATAAATTCTGCGTTCCCTTCCCTACGGAATGAGTAAGAACAGCAGATTCCCGTAGCAGAACTAGGATCTTCGATTCGGCCATGGAAAGGTCTCCAAAACAATCCCCCTCCTCTATGGCAGCCGTGTACACTTTGATTCCTGCTATTTCTCCTTCCCCCCACTAGTTCAGAGGAAAGAAAGAAAAAGAATTCGCCCCCTCACCATAACCAGCCCTCCTGAACACAGTAATCACTGCCTTTAAAAAAAAAAAGGACATAGATACACACGCAGAGGCAGAATCCCTGGGTAGGGTCGGACAGCCCCGCAGCTCCTCCATTTCCCCAATACTCTCCCCACCCTAGGAGGAGTGAGCGGGGGTCGCACAGATGCACATACACAAACACCCTCGTTCTCTAAAATCGCCACTCTCCCTGGTCTGAGGGTTGAAACGACAAGCGAAGCGTGCAGGGGAGGAGGACCTCTGCCCAAGGAGGTTCAGAAGAGCAAACTGTGTGCGCTCCGGTGCCGGGGCGCTGGGCTCGCGGACGCGGGAGCTGGAGGCTCCGGCCCGGGAGGCGCGGGCTGCCAGAGCCGGGCTCCGGGCAAGCCCCAGGCGCAGGGAGGGGAGGGCACAGGGGGGCGGACCGGGTCACTCGGGGACTTACCTGGTCATGTTGGCTCCGGGCAACCGCCGCCACCGCCTCCCGCGCCGCCACCGGCACTTTTCCCCAGCGCCTTCGCGCCCCGCCACGGCCGCGCAGCTCGCGCCCGCCTAAGCAGCCGCCTCTGGGCGGCCAACTGAACCCCGCGGAGCTGCGGCCGCCGCCGCGGGAGTC
Source organism: Ailurus styani (assembly GCA_002007465.1). Lineage (NCBI taxonomy): Eukaryota > Metazoa > Chordata > Mammalia > Carnivora > Ailuridae > Ailurus > Ailurus styani. The sequence goes on along the minus strand of LNAC01000794.1, from coordinate 380,134 downwards.
CCCCCAGTCGCCGCCGCCGCCCGGCCCTCGAATGGCCAGCCCAGTCCAGAGCGAGGAAGTGGAGGAGAGTCAGCGAGTGAGTCCAAAAACCCAAAATCCAGCATCCAGAGGAGCGCGTCCCCCCGCCCTCCCTCCACCCCTACCCCCTTCTCCTCCTCCTCCTCCGCCTCCTCCCCCTCCTCCTCCCGGGCCGTCCTCCTGGCCCTTCTGAGCCGGAGGCTTCCGCGGCGCTTTCTCCTCCTCCCGCTCCTCCTGCTCGCCCTGCGCTCGCTTCGCAGGCTGCCGCCGCCGCCGCTGTGTCTGCTCTCCCTCCTCCTCCTCCTGCTCTTCCTCCTCCTCCCGCTCCTCGCTGCTCCGCTGCTCGCGGCTAGGGGGTCCGGGGCCGGGTCTGCTCTGCTCCCTCCGCTCCTCTCGTTTCCTCCTTCCTGCTGCTGCTTCTTTTAAAGAGGATTCTTGGACCACAAATAGCAACTCGGCTGCCCCCCTCAGCGCCTCCCTCCCCTCCTTCTCCTCTTCCCCCCAAAAGTGAAGAGCACTCGAGAGGTAACCAGAAACTGAGGCCGGCGGGGGAAAGGGGGAAGCAGGGGAGATGGGGCGAAGCGGAGCCTGGAGACCGGCCCGAGCAGAATCAAGAGCCAGGAGGTGGGATGGCCAGTCCAGCCCAGTCCTTGGACCCGGCGTGAACCTGGTGCTTACGGTTGGAGGCGAGGTGATTTGGGGGGGGAAATTAAATGAAAAAGCGCAGGAAAGTGATTGTAAAGCGTCTTTCTTTGTTTCCTTGTCTGGGTGATTTCTAAAATCCTCGTAACCGTGCTGGGGATCCCACGGAATCGCGGTGCCCCAGCGCTGGGAGACTGTGTGCGCGTCGCCAGCACGAGAGTGTGAGTGTGGGTGCGCCCGGGCGCAGGGACAGCCAGGCACGCTGCGCCCGCCGGCGAATCCCTGAATCGGGACCACTGACCCACTGAGAGGGACGGAGAGCTGGACGAAGGAGGGGCAGGCAGGAGAGGTGGGTGAAGGAGCCGCACACCACACACACTCACACACACACACACACACACACACACACACACGCACGCACGCAGAGGAGGGGGCGGGGTGACGTCACTCCCCAGCATCCATCCGCCAGGCCAGAAAAGACCCCCTCTAACAAATTCACTCATCTCCTAAGAGATGCACACCCGGGTGCTTCCTGCTCTGCATCCCGGCGCACTGGAGGAAAAAATGCTGATCGCGCCCCCATTCAAAGCACTTATAATAATATAAGGAGCGCGCGTTGATGAGACAGTTTGTGTCCGCCCCAGTTCACCTTGGCAGTCTTATTCGGGGATGCTTGTATGATCTACTTTGGAGTAAGAGAGGAAGAAAGGAAAGTCTCGAATCAACCTTAGTGGAGTAACTCTTATCTTGCTTCCATTCTACTTGCTTTTAGGGTGTTGGAAATTCACTGCTCCCCGCTTCTCTGAAGAACACCGTAAAACCCTTTCCCTAGACATGCACTCAGTTGTTCTGCTGCACAAGCTTCATCTGTGAACCCTTCATCCACAGAACACACTGGGTGGATTGTTGGCTAACAGGCACATTTTAACCATCTTCACTCCTCCTCACAGGATCTCCAGCATGTGAGAAAGTCATCTGCTGGAAGCCACCATTGGCAATTGGCCTACCACAATTTTATTAGGAACTTGGTCAGAAAGGTTAAATAAAAGCAGGGCCTCCAGCCACCCTCTTTGCTCATTCTGCACTCAGGCCAGCACATACACACGATACTTACCCCTGCAGGCTGGAGGCTTTTTTGAAAGGGTAAAAGTAAGCAGACCTCTTAGGATCAGACTAATGATCCCAGCATCCTGACCGTTACCTCAAGCTGGCGTTTGTTCCCACCATCTGCATGCTGTACTCCGGAAACACGCTGAAGGATTGGTCAGTATCCTCTGCCCCTTTTGCGCTCCAAAAAGAAGCCACCTATTTTTTGCAAGGAGTCTTGCTAAATTAAGTTTAGTTTTACAGCAATTTGAGGGGGGAGGAATCATTCTGGCATAACTCTTCCCTGTGTGTGTGGTTGGTTTCTTTCTTTCTTTCTTTCTTTCTTTCTTTCTTTCTTTCTTTCTTTCTTTCTTTCTTTTTTTAATGGTTAGCCTTATAGTAAAAAGAAGAAATTTCTATCTGTGCAAGCCACCTCCAGAGCCAGATTTACCCTCTCATCTTTCTCATGATGTGAGGAGCTGAAAGGCTGAACAGGTTATGATGGGCCCCTGCCCCTGTGCCCTAAGGATGGATTCAAAAAAAATCTGAGCCTCCACATAGGTGATTCTTACTCAAGGTGCAAACTGATTTGGCTTTCTCATTGCCACATCCTCCTCCATAAACTGGTGAGTCCTGTTCTCCTCCTGCAAAGTTGGATGTCAGAGAAAAAAAAAACAGAAAGTTTTTAAAACCCTAAAAATCCTTTTATGTTGCATTTGATGGAGAGACATGCATCCTTCTGCCACTTTTAAGGAGGTCTGACCAGATCTGAACTGATTTTAAAAGATCCCGTCTTGGAATTCTGACTTCCATCTGGAAGTGTAGTCAAGGAAATAACCCACCCCACTGGTAGCCAGTTAGACTACCTAGAGAATGTAGCAATGATCATTACCAAAATGAGCAACAGACAGGTAGCAAAGGGATCCAGAAAGAAGAGAAGACAGAGAACAATGTCAGTGAGATTAGCCCAAGGACCATACTTTCCTGATGTAAGGAGGTCCTAGAAGCTCCTGTCCCACAATTAACAAACATCTTGGAGAGAGAAGTAGCAGTAAGAGAAGGTGACTATGGATTCTGAGCTATTACTGTGCAAAATCCAGCACTGGGATTGAGGGGATCTAGGAAACAGAGGAGCCAGACTCTGCACATTTGAGCACCAGTAGGCTAAGACAGCCACCCCATATACAAACATTAATACAGTCACAGCAGATTTGTAACAGAACAACACTCTGTGGCATCTTATATAACCTCTGGGAGTGTTTACTGTTTGGAGACTTGAAGTCAAAGAACCTCAGAGGTGGGCTAATCATCTATTGAAATCACCTAACTTTACAGGTAAGGAAACTGAAATCCCTGAGAGTTTAAGGAGACCCAACTATTTGGTGGCAGAAGCAGACACAAAACCCAGATATCATGACCAAGTGTCACCCTGCCCCCAACTCTTCCTAGTTACCTCCCAGTTCTAGATCAAACAGTTTTTCCCACTTATCAGTGAACAGTAAATATAGACTATCTTAAAACTATACTTAAGGAAAGTGAAGAAATGGGACAAGACATTTTCTTAGTTCCTTTCTGCTCTAACATTCTGTTATGAATAGCACACAGGAACTTTGCAATAACACAACCCCCTCTAGTGCATAATTCAGCATACAATGAGTATGAGCCTATTTTGGACCCCATCCAAGGGAGTTAGTTCCTAGAAGTACTTGAAAGATTTTCTCATCTGTAATGAAACATCCGAAAAAGACTAAAAATAATCATAACGACAATGATAGTAATCATTTGTTACTCTTGTATTATATACTAAAACATCATGCTGTCCCACTATTTTCAAAAGGCGCATCATAACCTTTTGTGGGTCACAAACCTAGTGGGTCATGAAAAATTTTTTAAGCAAAAGAAATGAAGGTAGGAAAGAAAAGAAAGAAGAGTGCATTATATACACTAAATATTGTTCTGTAAAACTTATGTTTCGATTATGGGGCTAGAGATTAAAAGTTTCAAGGCTGTTGCCTTGACTCCAGTCTTAACAACTGCCTTGGTAGTTAAGTATAATTAGCCCCATTGTACAAGTGAGAAAACAGGATCTGAGAGGATAATTTGGCCACGCTGACATAAAAAGAAGGTGGCCAAGCTGAATTTTAAATCTATATCGGCTTGACTTCAGATTGTGTGTTTTTACTTCTATTCTGATTACACATTATTAACCAGGAATCAAATATTTGTTGCTTATAATATTTTCTTTGTAAGAGCCAGTTTTTGTTTTTTAATTCAGTTAGAATGGAGAAAGATGACATAGGTTAAAGTGACATTTTCTGAAGATAGTTTCATAAGGTAGTGAAATGAATATCTGAGATCTCTTCCAATATATAGTTGATAGCTATATCCAATATACTTCATTAATTTGCAGCTAAATGCACAAACGGAATAATAATTAATGGTTGGGCGCCTCAGTGGCTCAGTTGGTTATGCGTCTGCCTTCAGCTCAGGACATGATCCCAGGGTCCTGGGATCTAGCCCCACATCAGGCTCCCTGCTCTGTAAGGAGTCGGCTTCTCCCTCTGTTCCTCCCTCCAACTCATGCTCTCACTGTCTCTCTCTCTCACGTATTCTCTCTCTCAAATAAATATTTTAAAAAATAATAATTAATGGTTTTGATCTTTAAATAACTATTCACCTGCAGAAGGGTTAAAATGTTTGCTAGAGTTTTTCAAATTTAATTCATACAACAGTTTTCAGTGACTTACTTCTTGTTCCAGACACAGAACTGGCACATGAGAGATATAAAACAAATGGATATTAAATACACTCACTAAACAATAGTTTGGTTCATCTGGGAACACAGGATCTACACATATAAAGTAATCCAAATACACCATAATACCATCTAAATTGTGAAGAAGAAAGGAAGACAGTACTTCAGGTGTCATGTTGACTTTTTGATGTATATGGTCCTATGCATTCTACCAGAAAGAGCACATTTGGTTGTTGTTAGTCCCATTCTCCAGATTTGGAATCTCCCATGCAAACAGGTTGGTGATTGACATGAGAGTCTAATCCTGGTCTTTCTGATTCCACTAATGAAAGTCTCTTTACAAACAAGGGAGTTTCCAGTAGACAAAGAGGTGGTTAGAGATTTTGAGACATGCTATGCAAACATTCACATTTTTCTCCATACGAAAGAAAGGCACTTTCTTTTTCTCCAGAATGGAATTTCTTGTTGCTGTCAGGCAGCTCTGTTCTCTTAAAGAAAAGAAATCCATATCTTTCTCTAAAGAAAGGCCTAGAAAAGCCAGGCCCTCTACCCTGACTGTACAGTTCAGCTGCTGCATTTCACCCTCACCTGCAGTGTGTAGAGGACGTTATGGTACGGTGCTATTTTCCATTGGCTCTGCTACTGGAGATTACAGCATGCGACTGTGACAAATGGATATTCCCATTAAATTCTTTAGTAGAGTGGGGCATTCCATTAACCATTGGCACTATCCCAACCCAAGTGAAACGTTGGGTCATTTTTTTCTTGTGAGCAAGAAATGAAGGGGGAAAACAAAGGATATACTCTAATTACCTTTCTTCCTTCTTTTTTTTTTGTTGCATGCATTATGATAGCCGTATATTACAATTATTTATAATTAATATATGACAAGCTGTCAGCTAAAATTTAACAGGTGATTTGTCAAGAAGTCCCATTAACTCATACATTAAGCAATGGGTTTCAGTATTTCCTAACAATAAAAGTGTTTTTTGGTGTTGTCTTAAATTTATTGTATTTAAATATTCAGAGGCCACCAATGTTTATATATTTGTGCATTTTAAAAAAAAATACAACTATTGCTAATATAAATGGGCACTCTGTTAGTAATGCAAGAAATAAGTACATTTTTTGTCACTTTAACCTTTAAATGCTAATGTTTTCATTGACAAAGCTAACTGCCTAGTGTTTATTTTTAAGTTTTAAACTTTTATGATTCTTTAATACATTTTACAAATGATGTCTTTGGTAGTAAAGGCAAAGCTGAATGAAGAGGAAAGTAATTGCAGTTACTTATGTTCCATTTAGAGTTTGTATCTTACACTAGAGAATTTTGAAATGAAGGAATATTTTAAAATACAGAAAAAGATTAAGAAGTCACCAGAAAGCTAGTAATTAATCACTCAATAAAGGGGAAATCTACAGAGACTAGAAACTGATGAGGCAGGCTCCATTTTGCAGAATAGCAAGAGAATGGGGCACATGGTAGAAATGAATCACAGATATTTCTTGGGAGGGATAACAAGATTTTTTGAAAGAGGAAAAGCTTGGGTTCACTACCTACAGAATGTCAATGTCATGGGATATCACCTGGAAATGAAGTTAAATTTTAAACTACAATGTTATTATTGGTTCCATGGCCAATCAAAGTTTGTATTGTTTAAGAGAATGACAAGAAAAAGAAAAAAAAAAAGAAAATGATAGAAAAGTAAAGCAACATTTGTTTAAAATTTTATTGCATGAGGCTGACTCTTATCTTTCAAGACTAAGACTTGCTACAGGATGTTAATGACTCACAATCAACTACTGAAGAGCATGCTGAATCTTTTTTTTTTCATTGTTTTTTACTTTTTTTATTTTTATTTTTTCTAATTTTTTAATTTATTTTTTTTATTCTTTTTTTGTTCTTTGCCCCAGGGGTACGGGTCTGTGCCTCAAAATTCAATGGTTAGGAAGAGAGAGAAGGAAAAAAAAAAGCGAGGGTAAAACCCTCAGCACAGCAGTTTCTCAAAGCTTGAAGGACTTCTGTCTGCATCCACCAATCAAGTTCAGTTTCCCCATTGTTAGCAAGAAAGCCATACGAAGTCTCAACTTTACTTCCAAGGAGTCTTTCAAATAGCATTTCAGAAAATGATTTTCAGAAACTCAGAAGTGAAATAGCACAAGTTGATTTCTGAATAACCGTGAGTCTACCTCTTCACAAGCTGGAGATTATAAATGATCAGTGCAAAAATGGTCCGGCATCCCGGACATGGATCAGTCACAAGATCTCACCTTGCTTCCCAGATATGGCAAGACCCCCACGTGTAGCTGTGGATGCTTCCACACACATTCAGGAGCAGCTTTCAAAGCAGTTAATGGAACAAAAACATCAAGACTATGATTTTTCAATCAGTTTTGAACTTTTTATCTTTGTCTTACACATCTTTACTTATCTTACACTTCAATTATATCACTTAACAATTTCTACAGGGTGTGCATATTTAGCAAATGTTCCTTCTCAGTCATTTGAGAGCCGATTAATGTCTGATTAGAGCCAAAAACTCATCATGGTGCTTTAAACACTATAGAAAGTCCTGAAGTATCTGAGGAAGTAAAGGAAAGGAGGGATGGAGATAGGAAGAGAGGAAGAGGAAATGAATTGATTGTCAATTGCCCATTTTATGTGAAATATTACTTGCTTTACAAAGCTTATTGCAGTCCACTAAGTAGAGTGAATATACTCTCCCTCTGTTCTCCCTTTCTTTTTCTTATTTGGTATCTGCCTATATTTTTTTAAATTATTTTTTATTTTTTATTAACATATGATGTATTATTTGCCTCCAGGGTACAGGTCTGTGATTCATTAGCATTACACAATTCACAGCACTCACCGGAGCACAAACCCTCCCCAATGTCCATCACCCAGCCCCCCTATTCCTCCCACTGCCCTCCCCTCCAGCAGCCCTCGGTTCGTTTCCTGAGATTAGGAGTCTCTTATGGTTTGTCTCCCTCCCTGGTCCCATCTTGCCTATATTTTTATTGTGTACATTTGTATCCTATTAAGCTCTGAGCATGTCCCCATTGTTTATATCTCCATCATTGAGCACAGAACCTGGACTATAAGCAGATCTCAAAAGATGTCTGCTGAATGAATCGATAGATGATAACATGGGGCTATTCACAATCTTTGACCTCGAGAAACACAAAAGCAAATCAAGTCAAGCAGGTGTTTTTCTCTGCCTTCCCCTTGGCAAAGAAGCCAGTGGTCTGACATCTAGAAGCAGTCCTGAAAAGAACACTGGGCACCCATGCTTTTTCCTTTTTTCCATCTATCAGAGGGATCTCCTACCTAGTGAGTCGCAGGCTCTAGGAAATATCCTCCCTTGTACTAAATGGAAGTAAGAAGGAATATGGTATGGACTTTGCTTTTCCTTCTTATGTCATGCTGTTCTAAGAGTTTGGATGTCAAAAGAGCTCAGTTTGGTCAGTTTTATGCTGAGGAGAGAAGCAATGAGAAATTAGAACAAATGCTGAAAGCTAAAATGTTTTGGTCTGTGATTCAGTCCTTCTTGTGCCATCCACAACACACTTGCCTTTTATTAAAGTTATATCTGTCCTTGTTTGCTCATTCTTTCTCTATGCCTCTGCCACAGGCCAAAACCCATATATATTTCTAGATTGCAAGACCGTAAAATCTTTGAGAGAAAGACGGGGGTCTTAATCTTCTGTGTGTACTTTGTATATCTGCAAAATGTCCTGTATAAGGAATACACGATCGAATGCTGTTTAATTGAACTTTCCAAAGTCTAGTGTTTTCTTTAAAATTAATGGGAACTCTGTGGGGCACAAGCACATCCTAATTTTCCCTATTATATTGACCCCAGGGAGTATACTTGCATTTATCGACCATAAGCCCCAATGTTTGGACTGCCAAATCTCCAGAATGGAGGTTCATAACTTTGGCTGTGCATTAGGATCATCTGGAAAACTTTTAAAACATATGCCCAGGGACCACGTGTATGAGCTGAACTGGATTCTTTGGGAGTGAGGCTTTCGCATATTTTTTTTTTTTAAGAAGCTTCCAAAGTGATTCAAATGTTTAGCCAAGGTGGAGTAATCTTACTTTACAGTTCTAGAAAGCATGATTTCAAAATCAGTAGACTAGATTATTTCTAACGTGTTTTCCAACTTAGGATTCTTTGCGAAATCACTTTTATTTTATAAGTGAAAAAGAAATGACCCCTTGGATTCCATTTTTAAGGAGTCAGTACAAATGAAACACAGCCCGAATTTCATATACTAGGGTGGTATTTTTAGCATTTCTTTTTACTTGGTTTTTATGTAAGCCCATTCATCCCACTGCTCACTCATTCAGGCCCCCAGTGTGTGTGAGGTATGTCAACTATGCACTATTAAGGGATTTGAAGAATGTGTGCTGCGACCAAGGCGTACATATTAAGGAAAACCCTTTCATCCAAACACAATACAAACATCCCCTAATGATTTTCATCCCCTGCAGTTCAATTAAAAAAGGAAGAAATGCCATCAACTAAACTGAAATTCCAGCCACACCACCCCCAATGGATCTGTGATTAAAACAAAGAAAGAAAGGGTCAGAAAGATCGAAACCTCTCCTTGGAAAACATTTGGAGTTGAGTCTCGATGTTCATGTGTTATTTTCAGAGTTAAATTAGAAATAACAAAACTACTACTTTGAGAGAGAAAAATGGTGTCACACATTTTTGCTTAAGGAATTCATTTTCTTGAAACGGAAGTTTTCTTGGTGAACTCTAATAATAGAAAATGATCAACTATGTAAACTACACGACAAGAGCAGACTTCTTTTATTTCTCTGAGAGTTCCTAGCCCAGTGCCTGACAAATATAAGGAACAATCTCCACACCACATTATTCAATGTCAGCATTTATGTGGCACTTTGCAGTTCACACGGAACTTTAAGGCACCTGTTTCTTTCAAGGCCCCTAATAATTCTGTGGATGGTAAAACACCCATTTTACATGTGACCCAGACCCATGAATGGAGCTTGACACTGAATCAGAGCCTCTGGGCTAGTTCTAGGGAGTCAGAATTTTTGGCAAGCTTTTCAGGTAATTCTAAAAACCACAGCAATAACTCCATTCAGATTCATTGATTTTTATTGTTGCTAGAAAAATAACCCAGTACAGCTGAGCAGGTTCTGGCAGTTCTTAAGAGGTAAGCTCCCTTTTTCTAGGATTTGCCTTTCTTTCTTCCATACTTTTCAAAAGGGGGAGAAAATCACAGGTGGCACTATTTTACCTAAATCTACAAGCTTTTTAATTCTGCTTTGCACAGCTGGCTTATTCTAACAGTTGCCCTTGCTGTGAAGGAAGCTCCTAGCTTCTGGCATTGGTAGCAGAACTTAAATCCTACCTACTCCCCTTCTGGCCACAACTAAGGTCGTAACTGCCTATGGAGACCCCAGGCGTCCTCGGTAGGCAGCTGTAATTACATGAAATTTGCTGGACATTGGAGTGCAAACCCAGCAGCCTGCTGGGACATTTCAGTTGGCTTCAGCCTTGGGAACACACTAGTTCTAGCTCTTATATTCAGGAAGAGAATCGCCATGAGCTATTTGGTGTTGCTGTGTGTGTTTCTCCATCAGTTTTTTTTTTTTAACTTAACAGTAAAAGATATATTCTCAGCTAGCCACCCCCCCTTACATTATATTAGATCTGCATAATACTACCTTGCAAATGCCATCTCATCTATAACTCAGAAAAAAAAAGTCAAATAGACCCCTCAGTAAATCTTCTTTAGAATAAAAGTATGCATTTCAAGAGAGGAGACAATGTTATTTTTACCTTATAATTACTCCTAATCTACACAGAGACTGGAGAGAAGAGGATTTTGATTTTAGGTCTGGAATGAAATACATTTGATTGGAAATGAAGATGCAAGAGGGAGAAAAATATCCTCAAAAATGAAAGGAAAAGAAAGTGTGTGTCAACCACCCCAATCTTCTCTATTCTCAAACTTTCCACATTCCTTTGGTTCACCACCCCAACTTTAGTTATTCTCTCTTGTTTAACAACCCTCCAGCTATTATGGTTACAGTTTCTGGGAAATTTATCTTTCAAAAGAAGAAATATTCCAAAGAGTTTGACTCTTTTCTCTTGGACAGTAGAAAGCCATAAGGGTCATAAGAGGTCACTGTGAACACACACACACACACACACACATTCGGTCTCTCACTTTCTCTCTGGGATTCAGCGGCCCACGATGTGCTGGTCCTTCTGGCTTTGAAGAAAACACATGACAGGAGAGAGCAGGGATATACCCACATCATACTCCCTGACTCAAATATACTCTAATATAAATGACTACTTTAGCTGACTCAGAACTTTACCCTCTGTTCAGATAGCTCCGCAAAGTGAGAAGGATATTCAGAAAGGAAGACACAAGGCAGATTGCCCGATCTTTGCAATCCAAAAGGGTAGGAGAGCTTTATGTTTTCCATTTCCTGCTTGCTAAAAAGAAAAGGCAACTATCCCATTGGAAACCACTTGTTTCCTTTTAGTTTGCCTATACCCTCGAAACTCTCAACTAAGTCCACATGTTGCTAGGTCCATAATTAAAGTGCTGGCAATGCCTATTCTCTTGCTTTCAATTCCATGTATACAAATGTTCCCATCACTCTTTTCAAAAGCTCTGGGCATGTGTTCAAAACATACAACCCAAACAAATAAGCAGTATAACCTAAGCCAAACTCACCAACAACTGGACACTCTCCCCACTTTGAAAGGTTACCCTGAGATGTTACTTAATTGCAGTATATTCTGTGAATCAAAGTCACAGAGCTGAAAATGGATGTTTTCTGTTGGCAGCTTATCTCCTCCCCCAAAAAGTGGGACATACAAATAAGCCACAGAATCAGTTATTTAAGATTCAATGGAGTAAACTTCACCTTGAGTGACATCCTTAGAAAGCACAATATTTAGAGAAGAGCAGCGTTCCTATGGGGAATTTAGGGTTAAACTTCAGCGATATTATTTGCAAGTGCTGAGAAAGAATTTATATTTAAAACTAAGTTCTTGATCTTATCTAATGAATGATTTTTCATGGCCTTTGGAAATAGCTTTGATAGCAAAATTCCTATCTGTTATTTACCCCTAAAGCGGACATGATCACAGCATTAGAAGCTGCTATAAATGAGGCCACGATAAGAGTGAACACTTCACCAATGGGAAGGACTCCAACATTCAGGAAAAAGATTGAATTTACTACAAACTGATTTTTAACTTCGTGCAGCCAAAAAAGAAATAGCTCAACAAAATTCAAATTTTGGTGTGAAATTTCTCCAACACAGAATAGACAGAACGGCCCAGAAAGCACTGTTTGGAGTTCTAAGGAAATAAGGATCTTTGGCAGTGATTCAGGCCGGCATCCTGGTGCTGAGGTGCCATGGAGAAGAAATGCATCCTCTATATGATGGCAACCTGTGGAAATCAGCAGCAGCACAATCGAACAACAAAGAGCCAAAAGCTCTTGCTTCCGTTACTCTGATAGAACAAACCACTATAAAGTCAGCTCACAGCCCCAACAAAAACTGAAAAGTTTATAACACCAGGTACCACCTGTGCTTATGTCGCAGCCTAGCCAAATAATTTCCTCTCCTGGGTCTTCTAACTGTGGCGCAGGGCGAGGGATGTGACAGATTCCGTGAAGAGAAGAAGGTTCCAACATGGAGCCTGCAGAGTGAGTGGATTAGCCTTGTTTGTGCCAGCAGAGAGATCAGTGAGTCTTTCTCCTTCACTCTGGAACAACTGTGTGTGATATGATCTCTCATCCCCTATCAAAAAAGGCTCTGTCTTCAGGAAAACAAAGACTTTACTGCTCAGTGTTGTTTTCTCACATGATTGAGCTTTCTTCTTTAACAATGTTATATTATTGCAACCTTTGTAAAGCTTGGAATATTTAGGCTGTATTAATAACACACAAAAAAGAAAAGGAGTTTGTTTATACAAGGGAGTATTTGGACCACAATTATACTTTCCTCTGTCTTCCTGATGAATCAGGAATTTTTGAGTCAGGTATCTGAACAAAGCATGATAAAACTAGGATCATCCAGGGTGTGACCTACATTTCTGTAAAACTTGTGGAAACAAAGTTCCGTTCTTCATCCCTTACTTGAAAAGAAATCTGTAATTCTTTCTTTTTTATTTTTGATTTTCATGAAAACCATCCAGGGACAGTCCACATTTTTCAGAAATAACAAATTTTTCAGTACAGGAGGAAGCATTTGCCAGTACAGCAACAAGAAACCAGCCAAGATGCTTTGGAGGACTTAAGCAAGTACATTTCAATAAGGACCCAAACAATCCTTGGCAACCAATCAGAAAAACAAGTCATCAATGCATTAGAGAAGCCCTCAAATATGAGTGCTGTCGGTGGAAAATAGAGTTACTCACCAACCGAAAATGTTTGCTTGAAGTGAGAATTATTTTATGGAAACCACTGTGAGTTTTGGAATACTTACAATCTGTTCAGATTGGTCACTGTGTACAATGTTCCTGCCGCAATATGCCCTGAGACTTCTAATCTGTCTGCCTAATGGAGCAGGTGGAGAGAATCTCTACTGAGCTGTTGGCTCCTGGAGGGCAGGGACCATGTCTTATTCATCTTGTATCTTGCACAGTACCCGACTCTTCAAAGGCAGTCGATAAATATTGAATGAAAGAATCTTGATATACATGGCCACACTCCCTGACCCCTGGCATAAAATATCAACACCCCATCATCTCGATCCTATTGCCCTGCTTTATTTTTCTTTGGAGCAATTATTACCAGCTGTCATGCTCTGTGGTTGCTTTTATTATTTATTATTTCTCTTTTTTCCTACCAGAATCTAAGTTCCCAGAGGGTGGATTGAACAGGTTTGATTTCCTGGATATCCCTAGTTCCTAGGATGATGCTTGGCACATAATAGGCAATTATGAATATGTGTTGACTTCCGAATGAATGAACGAGTGAATGAATAAATGAATGAATGACGGATGAAAGGTATTCCATTGTCTATTCTATTCTACTGTCTCTCTAATGTCTCTCTACTTTTTCTCTCCTGTTCATTCTCATCTATTTCATTTTAATTTGGCTTGAAAATTGTGCTATGGACTTTAATAAATAGTAACAAAAAAGTGTTTCTTCATTACATAATGGTTTATTCTAAAGAACAGAAGGATCGAGAGACCAGGTCTTGCAGGTTTCTGGCACAACGGTCCACAAACCTGCAGATAAATATGAGTGACAAGAAATGAGGAAGAGAGGAAGGAAAGAAACAACATATTCTCTTGGAGGCCATCAGTGGTAGACGCTTTCTGAACTGACAGCCTACCTGTGTGAACAGCACCATCTTCTAGATTCTAGTCATTGAAACATATGACTACCTTCTTTATCATACTGGCCAGATCCTTCATGTTCTTCTAGTCTTTTAGGGTAAAACTTCATCTTATCTAGATTTTGAGGTATCTTAACACATCACTTTTAAACTTAAGGTAACATTTTAATAATACAATATAATATTTGTTTCCTTTGGGCATTTCTGCATTGCCCTTTGTGAGAATGAATAACAATTCCCAACCCATTAATATCATTCCTCTTTTACTCCCTGATTTAATGGCTGATAAAACCACTGAGTGGGTGGTTCAGTGACTTGCCTGTGACTTACATGTGGTTGGTCATCCTGCCAAATATAAAACTTTCAACTGCAAACTCCAGATATTATTTCTTTCTTTTCAAACCAATATAGAACAGGAAGTTTTTTGTTCCTTAGAGATGCCCATAATATGTGATGACAGTTAAACATACTTATTTTTGCGATTTCCCAATTTGGATATCACCAAATGAAACTGGAATAAATAGGAAAGTGGCCTAGCTGCAGAGCCTAGCTCTGGAAAAACAGCACTGAGTAAGAAATGTGTGTCTTTGGCCTTCTGATTATCGCCCCTTTTCTCCACTCGAGGCCTCCTCTGAGCATCTCATTCTCTCTACCTTGACCCCAATCCCCTCTGTACTCCAGGCTGGCTAACCACTCAGTTGCCTTGCTCTCTTAACGAATCTTATCTCTCCCCTAATTTATTATAGTGGAAATTGCACTGGAGATGAGAGAACATAATCCCTAACTCTGTTAATAGCTACGTGTCATGGGGTGAGCTGTAGAAATCCCCAGAGTCCTCATTTCTTTATCTGTAAGAACAAAGATAATAATATTTATTTCACAGAGGTATTGCACAGACTACATTAAATCATGTACTTGAAATTTCCACTCAGAGCCTACCTCCTAGGAAATGTTGGGATGCAGATGTCTGGGTATTTGTTCTGACCCGTGTGTGCGTGTGTATGTATGTTTTTCTATTTAAACAACTCATAAGGGTGCCTGGGTGGCTCAGTGGGTTAAAGCCTCTGCTTTCGGCTCAGGTCATGATCTCAGCGTCCTGGGATCCAGGCCCGCATCGGGCTCTCTGCTTAGCAGGGAGCCTGCTTCCTCCTCTCCCTGTCTCTCTGCCTGCCTCTCTGCCTACTTGTAATCTCTCTGTGTCAAATAAATAAATAAAATCTTTAAAAAAAAATAAAATAAACAACTCATAAGACATAGCTGAAACTATTCACTGAGATTGGTTTTGTTAATAATACACTCAAGGCTTATTTGGGGAATAGTCATCAAATCAAATGAGTTGATGAACAGCTCATAATTTGGAAATTCTAATGAAATTTTCAAAACAGAAATATGGAGGACATTTTTCTAATGGATGATGAGGAGACTCCTTCAGGTGGAGTAAGGGTGGTATGGAGAGAAAGTGGAGGATTTAGGGTGATGATGTACATTGGTTAGTCCTCAGCCTATACAACCAGGCATGGACACACTGAAGGTATACATCCATTTGTGAAATGGGAAAAAAAAATGAAAGTGAAAATGGAGGAAAAAACCTGTTAAGGTATTGGGGATGATGAAATGAGACAGTAGAATGCCAGTCAGTAAATGTATTAAAGTTAACTATGATAACAAAATTGTTCATCTGCCTGGCTCTTTCTAGTGTTGAGACTGGAAGTTCTAGTGTAATCACAATAAATGTAACTGAAAACTTTAGAATTACTTTAGGAACTCTTTGCTTGTTTCCTTTGTGCCACAGTTTATATGATTCCTAACAGGTTATGATCATGGACAACCCTATTTCAAGCATAAGGTGAGCATCTCAAAGTATATTTTCTAAAGTGTGTAATAGGGACAGAGAGTTGATAGTTATGAAATAAACAAATCTAATTGTATGGATGTTCATGTAAATCATTGTGTTTAATAATAAACATTATCTCATTTCCTTCATGATGTTTAAAATCTGTAATGTATACCATGATTTTGTGATTTGAAAGATAGTTCTAGACTCAGAGAGGGCTGAACTCCTGGCTCAGCCATAAACAGAGTGATTTTGAGCTTAACCTTGATCTCTCTGAACTTCACTGTCCTTGAGAAGGAAGGAAAAATACACACACTTTTCACAGTTGGTGTTAGACATGTAGAAGGATCACAGGTTTTTTATGATGCTGAGCCACGAATTAATAAATCCTGAAGCCCTACCCCTGCATTTCTTATGAGATAGTCAGTGTACTTACTGTTTAATAACATTTTTGTTGAGTTCTCTCTTACTTGGAGCTCAAAGTATGTTAACTGGTATATCTCTTCTTTTCAGTGCTTCGGAATGTGAGCATATACGTAAGAGAACCAAGCACAAAACTGGCCTGATCTTGTGGCTTCTACCACTTTTGCTCTAATGTTTTTTACCAGGTTAACTTAAACCAAGAGAGCCTATGTGAGTGTGTGTGAGAGAGAGAGAGAGAGAGAGAGAGAGAGAGTGTGTGTGTGTGTGTGTGTGTGTGTGTGTTGCTATTTAAACAACTCATAAGAAATAGCTGAAACAATTCACTGAGATCGGTTTTATTAATAATACACTTGAGGTATGGGGAATTGTCATCAAACCAAATGAGTCGATGAAAAGCTCATAATCTAAACATCAGTTTATCTTTCCCTTTAACCTCTGGAAATAGACCAGGAACCTGCTTCTCTTTGGGAAAAAAATGTTAAGAAGTCCTGAAAACTCCTTCTGCCTCTAACCTTCCTTTGTAAAGTTTATGCACTCTAATATTACAGGATAATCATTTTATTGCAATATCCCCAGAAGAATTTGGAGGTTTGTCATTTCCTGGTTAAAAGTTTCATTATTTGCTTCTGGCAAAAACCTAGTCAGGAAGAATTCATTGGTTTAGAATTCTAAGTTAATGCATTCTGATCATTTATTTAAATCTGGGAAGTTTACTTGCAAAAATAACTCCGTACATTTGTCGTTCTTTAAGGAGTGGGTAAAACTTCACTGAGTGACCTGGAACACTTTGCAAACAAGGACTAGTTTTAAATATTTGAAAGAAAAATGCAAGTATGTTTGTATACATCTTTAAAAGCTACAAAGTTCACGATCACAACCTGATGGATGACCAGAGTAGATTATGTTTTAAACGTGCCTTTTTAAAAGTGTCCTTCTTGTCTTTTTTTTTTACCAGTTGGATTCATATTTTTTTAAATTAACACATAATGTACTATTCGTTTCAGGGGTACAGGTCTGTGATTCATCAGTCTTACATAATACACAGTTTAAAAAATTTGTATTAGCCAAATTAGAAGAAGAAAGATAATCTGGATCTTGTTCTACAAAGTCAAACACAAAGAATTCAGGGTAACTTCTATGTCAAATTAATGGTTCATTAGAACATTGCATAATCCACCTGAGTGATAAACGTCACATTTTTAGCCATTTTGGGAATTTTATAAGACACTGACATGTGAGGACTTTTACAGTGGTAGTTTATTTCTCCGTTGTAAAGGATTGCAGAGCAAAAATAAATTAGCATATTTGATTAATATCTAAATAGATTAACATATTTTAATGAGAAAGCTATCTTTTATTATGTGTATTTCTATGACTTTTTTGACAAAAGGTCAAATTATAAAAATGTGCATTTGCATCTACTTATAAAATGATAGAAGTTTATCAGGAACAAAAATGCAAAGGAACTTTCAGATCTCCGTTAAACTTGACATTATTTTCTAGTAACATTTGTTAAGAATGATAACCTTTGGTGACATTTTATATTCACAGAGGAGATAGGCCAACAGACAAAGTTTACAGGGGTCATTCTTTTGTTCTTTGCCCCTTTAACATTTAAACACTGGAAACAAGTGTTTCCAACTCCTCTTAGATAATCCAATTTTCACTTTCTTAAACATGAAGCCTATGAAAGATGCTGAATGGAAGTAAAAGTACCTGTGGACAGAACTCCATGAAAGTATCACCCACCATCCATCTCGAAATGGCCTAGAAAGAGGGTCAAATCTTTCCTTGGCTGTAATACTCTTCATCCTTAGAAAAGTTGATAGTTTATACAATTGACTTTGAAGATTGACTAGAGATCCTGGAATGATTAGTATTTCTTTAGTGCTCTGTGGTCACTGGGAGTGGTATATATACTAATCCTACTTGGAGAGAGTAGTTAGCTTACATTGTCAGATATTACTTATTTTCAGGAAGTCGTCTGAAGTAGTTTTATGAACCCCTGTGTCTCAGGGATCCCAATAGCTGGAATTGTTTATGAGATCAGAAAGCAGTGGAAAATTGTTCCACACTATGTCCTTCTGAGCAGTTCTTCATTCCAGGCACGGACAATACTTGGAAGGAAATGAAATGACTACTGTATGCTTTGTGTTCTCAGCTGCCTCTGTAACCATCCAAACTCAAAGATGTCTGGTCAGTGTGTGGAGTCAGGGTAGGGGACGATGCAGACAAAGATGGAAGGAGAACACTAAATAAGGAAGAGAAATTATTTATATAATTTA
The DNA here is from genome assembly GCA_002007465.1 of Ailurus styani. Lineage (NCBI taxonomy): Eukaryota > Metazoa > Chordata > Mammalia > Carnivora > Ailuridae > Ailurus > Ailurus styani. Next base: position 361,736 of record LNAC01000794.1, on the reverse strand, counting down.
TAATAAAGAGAAAATATTTGACTTACTACTAATTGAATTCTTTCCACCTTATAATCCCTTTTGGGGTATACGACACAAAAAAGAATGGCCACAACTCTGCCCTTTGTGACTCTAGGTAGACGCCAATCCTATACCATCTTCAGGCCATTGTTTGCTGTACTTCTGTGTTTATCAGCTTCCTCTGGTACATAACATAAACATTTTGTCTGTTTTAGGTGCAGAACAGTTTCCTTTACCATGGGCAAGGATGTAATAGGAGGCCTGAGGTACATGCATTTAGAACTTCCTTAAAACAAAGCACTTCTCTGTATTCCAGAGAGAGGCTCCTCTCGTGTCTGCAGGGATTTGCTGTCCTTTCTTGGACTCATTATGGGTTCAGAGAAGTAAGATCTGTTATCCACAAGATGGGTGAGGGGTAGGGAGGGAGAATGTCCTTCAAAGCTGTCCTGGATGTTCCTGCTTTCCTGTTTTTACAATAAATAAAAGTGCTGAGTATGGCTGGGTTATGAAGAGTGAACAAATAACGTGATTGGGTCTAGAAGGATTGACTCTGCATTCACTCATTTGCTCATTCATACCTTTTTCTTCATTGATTTACTCAAATACCTACTGAGAGCCCACTATGTGCCTGGCATTCCGCAAAACACTAAGGGTACAATGATGAGTGAAAACAGACATAATCAGGTCACTGGTCTATTAGCATGGAGCTCATTGGTCAGTAACAGTCAGTCCTGATTATTATCTTACTTTTCGATGTCCCTTTATGATTAAGGTCCACCTTCCTATCCAAATTGTGAGTTATAGACTTATTAAAAGATTCTAAACTTTTTTTAGGGGGGAGAATATCTTTTAATTTCAGTGATTTAAAATATAATCATGCATCTTGGAATTGATGCTAACTTCCTTTAATTTGTCATGACAACCTTCCAGCATTAAAGTTTATTAGACTTTCCTTCAACTTTACTCAGACAGACAGAGATGAAGAGAGGCCAGACCAAAGCCAGAGAAGCTAAGGCTCTGGTCATCCATTTTCTGAGACTGCTCCAAACACCCTCCTGTGTTTCCAGGTATTATAAAACGTGTAATGAGAGAAGAGTGATCTTTCCAAATCACAGAAGATCAGAAACCTATTGACAGAGAGTGAACCTTTTTGGTCTTACTGCTTAAGTAAGAATTTTCAAAGCAAACATTTCAACCCTCCACTTGTAACACTGTTTACAGAGAAAATACACCCTGTGTTTACTGTGGGGACTGGAATGTAGCCTTAAAAATAAAGGCAGAGGGATTCCTGGGTGAAAAGAGGTCAGACTGTAAGGAACTAAGACAGTCATTTTTCTCAGTCCTAACTCTGAGCAACACAGTATCTCCTGCCAGTGATCTACCTGGTTACATCTGGTATAAACTGGGATGGTAGCCACAGCGATCATCATTGAATAAACAGCATATTAATGGCAACTGTTTGAAAGATAAGGAGGGATTTCAGATCCTCAAGCTGTTTTTTCTGACGGAGGCTCAATTCAAAGTCTGGCTCATCCCCAGTCAGCGTTATCCATGGAAAGCGCTTCTGCCTTCTCCCTTCCGTAAAGAAGATGATGTAGTACAGCACACAATAACGCGATAACCCTCTACTCACTGATTTAATAGTATTATTTTTATTGAGCAAAATTCTAACTGCTTAGAGTTAACTATTACTGTTCAATCTGAGGACACATATTAGGAGTAATGTTATTACGACAAAGACAGAAACAAACAAATGGTCTAGGTATCCTGCACTTTTCTCTCCATTCACTCATGCCTGCTGTTTTTCATCCTAAAGCATTAACAAGAAGTGATTATTCATGTGTATAACAAATTTATGCAACCTCCTCTGAAAAAATAATTAAAATATTTTAATACATTTTGTTTATTTAGCCTAAAATAATATTTCTAAGGTCATTTCTGATGTGTGGCAAGAACTGGCAATACACTATGCTCCCTCATTTAAAAATCATAGTTGTTAATGGATAACCCAGAAATCCAGAATGTGCTGGGAAAAAGCTGTCTTTGTCATGACAATCTGTGGAATTGTGCCCATATTAAATAAATAATTTGGTACCTGGGAAAAAACAATTATCTTGGGGGCCATAATGAAAAATAAATAAATAAATAAATAAAAATAAAAATAAAAATCATAGTTGTAATTGTTCATCCCTTCTCTCATTTACTCATTCCTTCAAAAATATCTATTAAGCACCTACTGTATGCCAAGCCTTGGGGTGCAGGGGAAAAGAAATACGTTCCTTGTTCTCGTGGAGCTAGAAGCCTAGTGAGAGAGATTATTCTTTAAAAAGTTGTATATTGGGGTGCCTGGATGGCTCAGTGGGTTAAAGCCTCTGCCTTCGACTCAGGTCATGATCTCAGGGTCCTGGGATCGAGGCCCGCATCGGGCTCCCTGCTCAGCGGGGAGCCTGCTTCCTCCTCTCTCTCTTTCTCTCTGCCTGCCTCTCTNCTGCCTCTCTGCCTACTTGTGATCTCTCTCTCTCTCTCTCTGTCAAATAAATAAATAAAATCTTTAAAAACAAAAGTTGTATATTAATCAAATCTTTGTAAATTCATAGTAAAATTCAACAGGGTAAAGTGATCTTAAAAAAAGTTCCCCATTAATACTTTTGTATGGTAAAGCACTGACTTTTAATATATCTACTTGGATGAGCCAGATATATCAGGCTTTATTAAAGTTTGGCTCCTGGGTGCCTGGGTGGCTCAGTGGGTTAAAGCCTCTACTTTCGGCTCGGGTCATGATCTCAGGGTCATGGGATCGAGGCCCACATCGGGCTCTCTGCTCGGCAGGGAGCCTGCTTCCTCCTCTCTCTCTGCCTCTCTGCCTACTTGTGATCTCTCTCTCTCTCTCTGTCAAATAAAGAAATAAAATCTTTAAAAAAAAATTAAAAAAGNCTGCCTCTCTGCCTACTTGTGATCTCTCTCTCTCTCTCTGTCAAATAAAGAAATAAAATCTTCAAAAAAAAATTAAAAAANTAAAGTGATCTTAAAAAAAGTTCCCCATTAATACTTTTGTATGGTAAAGCACTGACTTTTAATATATCTACTTGGATGAGCCAGATATATCAGGCTTTATTAAAGTTTGGCTCCTGGGTGCCTGGGTGGCTCAGTGGGTTAAAGCCTCTACTTTCGGCTCGGGTCATGATCTCAGGGTCATGGGATCGAGGCCCATATCGGGCTCTCTGCTCGGCAGGGAGCCTGCTTCCTCCTCTCTCTCTGCCTCTCTGCCTACTTGTGATCTCTCTCTCTCTCTCTGTCAAATAAAGAAATAAAATCTTTAAAAAAAAATTAAAAAAGAAAAGTTTGGCTCCTTTTTCCTCTTGAACATGAGAATGCTTTCCTTCTACAAGGTCTCTGCAGAGGATAATGATGTAGACATACAGTCGGTTCAGTACAAGACAATGAAGGAGGCATAGTATACATCACTGTGTATTGACATAATTACAGTAATACAAATTTAAATCAAGAACAGACACATGGACAACCAAGCACAATTCAATGTATATGCTTTACTAAAAATGTAAGACCATAGGAGAGTAAAAGCTATGAGAGTCAGAGCCATTGAGGACAGAGTTTTAAAAACAAAACAAAAAACAAACAAAAAAGAACCTCCAGGATCAGGTTCTTAAGGGCTAATAGAATTAACCAGAAAAAGGAAGAAGTGGTGAAGAAAAGGAATGAATTCACAGAGAATTCAAGACGCCCAGTCATTGTCTTCTCTCTGGTTATTTGGTCAGCCCTCTCGTGGAAAGAATGCCTCGATTCCCCTTCCAGATGTTCTCCTGGACTCTTATTTGGTTCTGTCTTGTCTTCTTACTCAAAAGAACAGGAAAAGGGGGAAGGAGGCATCATTCAGCTTTCTCACCATAAGCAAAGCTCTATCCTGTTGGACGGGGTTGGGCTATCACTGACAAGTAAGGTAAAAGAGGAGAGCCCCGGGATGCTGAGGATTACGCCTCAAAGGTCAAACCAGGGTGCAAATAAAAGTGGTCTGAAAAAAGCACATTAGGGCAAGGACAAACAGGGTCTTTTATTTTCCTTCTTATCTTTATGATATTAGGAAGGGTGAACACTCAAGGAAATATTATTGACTCATTGACTAAAAGCAGAACAGTGGTCCCTTTATTTTACTTTCTCTTGATGAGATTTATTTTTAGATTTATTTTAGAATATCTCATCTTAAACTCGTAGTTCTGGAAAGGATCTTAAAAATGGTCTAATCCAACTCCCTTGTTGTATAGATTAAAACATTTTAGACCAGAGTGCTGAGAAAATTTGTTCAAGAACAATTACTCAGCGGGCAAAGTTGAGACCAGAAATCAGATCTTTCAGTCCCTCCCCCCCACAAAAATAGAAAGTAATTTAGAATTATTCAGACTTCATTTGAATCTGTGATCTTATTTATATCTGTATCTGTTTTCTTTGTATAATGGCAATTATAATGGTTTCAGGGAAATTCTGAGTAATAGATGAGAAAAATATATGAAAAACACCTAACAGAGTACCAGAATCTTCATCAGTGCTCACCTTTACAGCCTCTTTAACTGTGATTAAGATATTTTAGAGCATGACTTCTGAAGCGTATTGAAATAATGGACACTATTAATGGAAGATAAATGTGAGAATTGAAGTCATACACACACACTTATATATACCTGCACACATACATGCTTTCCTCTCACAGTAAATAATGACCATATGTTTGAAGTTCTTGGTAATGCCTTAATAACACCAATTATATTAATAATGAATACCACTAATTGAGCACTAACTGTATGTCAGGTATTGTGCCACTTCAATTACATACATTAATTCTAATTCTGGGAGTGATCTTACGTATCACTTCACAGATATGATATGTATGCACAAGAGGCATAGTTGTTGAGTAATGTTGCCCATGGTCCAACAACTAGCATAAAGACTAGATGAACCTTATGGAAAATTTTCAACTCTCAGATTTGTTCCATGCAGAATAAAGAGAGGTTATTTCTTAAAATTCTGACCAGCACAGATGCCTAGACACATAAACCAGCAGCTGTTTTCCTTGGATTTCAATGGGCGATGTTGCTAGGCTTGACTGGACAGGACCATAAACTTGGGCAATTTAAAGATGGAACAAAGGGCATGGATGACAATTTCTTCCAAGCACACACCTGCTGGGAGTTATGAGTAACTATCCCTAAGGTCAGACTTAATTGGATTTAGATCTAAATGAACTCTGACATGTTGATTATTCACTGCTTGAAAGCAGAAGGAAGAAAAATGCTAAGGTGAGAGGTCAGGAGTGTAAGCTTTCCTCTTTCTCTCCTGTGGTTTTCAAAAGTCCCTGCTGAGGACTTTCTTTTATTCAGGTCTTGTATTTTCACTTTTAAAGTCACTTGGGGAACCTAAATATTCTGGTCCTATATCCATTCCAAATATGTACCTTTCCTCACAGACTGAGGAAGAACTCACAGACTGAGTTCTACTGAGTTCTACTGAGTTCTAGAATCAGTCCAGTGATGGATATTAGGAGCCTACCAAAGGCAACGCCAAGTACTTGGAGATGCAATTCAAGAATTCTCACAATCACTCTCCTCCACAGAATTTTAAGAAAGGGAGGTAGGCAATCTTAGAGATGATAGGAGTGTTAGGGTGAATAAGAGGGAGTGAATTTTCTGCTCTATCCAAAGCTTGGTATATCTTACCTCAGTTAATTGTCACAATTATTATTCTCATTTTAAGTACAATTCTTATCCTCATTTTATCAAAGGAGCAATTGAAATTGGCTTAGAGATTTAATGGCATGTAACAGTAAATGACATAGTTGTTATTCAAAATGCAGGTCTGTCTGATTCTGACAGCCAGAGCTCTGAGAGGATGATTGTCCTGATGTGGTTACTGCAGGTAGATACCGGGTTAAACTCATCAAAAAATGTGCCTGGAGAAGGTGGGTCCTGAGTTGGAAGACAAAGAAGGAGAAACAGATGGCTTAATTGACTCCTACTACTCATGTCTGGCCCCCAAGACGGCAGGCTTTGGGAGGGCTGGCAGTGGGAGTGTGGCCTACTTGAAGTGGCAGGCACAGAAAAATGAGTAACCCAGGGTATAGAATAAGATGGCGTGAAAAGAACAATCTGAAGGATTCAAGAGAAATTTCTTTGAGTTTAGAGCTGGACCTGGGATGAAGCTAGAGATGGCCCGGTGGTTGTTTCAACACAAAAAGAGAGCCACTGGATGCTGGAGAACCAAAGAACAATCTGGGAGCCAGAGAGTGGGAAGAGACTAGACTGGTTATTTGTAAAAGATCAATAGGTATATTGAAGACTCTGGAAAGGAAATACAGCTGTTTGATAGTAACACGGTTTCTACCCTAAGTGAGATCCATGACAGCAAAGATGAGTTTGTAGAGAAGAGAAAGATCACAAGTCAATGTTTATTCTATTGGTCTACCATAGCTCAACCTGCATTTGTCAGGCATCATTCTTCCACTTAATAAATATCTACTGAGTACCTCCTGTGCATCGGGCTGCTATGGATATGGGAGTTTCCACAGTGTATATTTGAACTACAGCAGCATGTCAGGTCTGCATGGAGGAAACAAAAAGTTATTTCTTGGATTCTGGTGAAGGTAACATGAAATTGATGACCATTGAATCAATGATGGAAAATCCACTGTAGAAATTGAAGTGCTTTTGAGAATGAGATGGGATTAATTATATGACTATCCTAGTGCAGGTGAAGTGTTGATTGTGTTGAATAAAATGGAAACAGGAGAGCCTCTGCTTTGGGAGGAAACAATAGGAAATGTGGGTGAGATTTATAATGATAATAATAGTTCCCATTTGGGGACCCTGTACTTTTTGACTGTACTAGATGCCTTACTCATTCACCAGTTTGCACTATGGCTTTGTGAGTAAGTTAGTATTACCCTCATTTTATCGGTGAAGAGTAGGATGACCAACCACCTATTTGCCTGGGGCTGAGGGGTTTCCCTGGCTGGGGACTTTTAGTGCTAAAGCTGGGAGAGTCCCAGACAAACTGTAATGGTTTGTTACCTTGGAGGAAAACAAGGATCACCAAGGTACAAGTTAAAAAAGAGAGTATGAACTCATGTCCAAGATTTCCAGATGTCTTTCCGTTATACCACACTGCCTCAATCTTTAGAAATCCCAAACTTACAAATATAAGATCACATATTTTCTAATTACATAAGCATGACAAAGTTTTTCTTTCTTGAATCAAATAACTTCCATGCTATCTCTTCTGTTAAATTGCTCATTGCCGTTGTCTTGACCACTAATCCCAATTATGATCTAGCAGATTTTTAACTAGCAGCCTCTTTCAACACAGGAGAAACATATTTATATATTAAACCTTTTCACTTTTCAGTTTTTCGGCTAGAATCTTGAAGGTAAGTGGTACAAAAGAACTCCAAAAGAGGTTGTGTCTACAATAGACTAACATCTGGAAGAAAATGAAATGAAAAATCAAAGTCCAGCTGTTTTGTCCATAAGCCAAACACAATGCTACTTGGGGACATCTGGAGAGTTGATTGAACTTTTTTGATTTTCATACAGATGTTCAGTGTCATATAGACACAGTCATAACTATACATGGAAAGATATGCATAATGGTATTTCACTATGTAATTGCCATAGGGAAACCTTTCATAATGCTAATGTCTGTGGACAGAATGACGACCCAGCCTGTTGGCCTAGACTGTTATATAAATTAGATTTTATAGCGTGTGGTTATTATGTTCCAGGACATTATTTTGACCCAGATAGCCATCCCATGAGGTAGACATTATGGATTTTGAAATTAGTTACTTTATAGTCCTTTTCTTTTTAAGTTTTAATTGGTTAGATTCAAGCAGGAAAAGTGGATTGCCTAGGCTTTTTTAAATAACTAAACAAACTTATTTAAAACTTATTTAAAAATGATTCAAATAATCCAAACTTGAAAATGACGTCACATTCTAACTAAAGATTGTCCTAGGGTTCAGTGTACTCTGTAATCAGCTCATCCCCCTGTTTGACTGTTGTGTGAAACAGCTGCATTATCTGCATTTTGCCAAGTAAACAAACTCTGCACTGTGTAACAGTGTTTGTTGTTTGTTAATATGCTAGTGGTTAAGAACTGCTTTAAAACTCTAATTATACATTTTCATATAATGCAGAAGTGGTGTGGGGCAGGCTTCATTACTTGAAGATGTATGCATATAAACTACACTTACATACTTTGGTGAATAAATGCTTTTTAAATGCCTGAAAAATAACATCAAATCTTAACTGATTACTCACAATGCACTGAAACTGAATAAACATACAGAGTGTACAATATTACTTGATCCACAAAATAATCCTCTGATGTGGCCTTATTATCTCCATTTCACAGATGAGTTAACTGAGGTGTAGAAATGTTAAGCAAGTGACTCATCTCAGGTTCTTTCTATCTAGCATAAGGCAGAAGTGACTTTCGAACCCATGTTGTCTAGCCTCCAGAACCCGTACATTAACTTTTATGCTCTGTTGCCTCTTCTTTTTTTCTTTTCTTAAAGATTTATTTGAAAGAGAGAAAGAGAGAGAATGCACACGCACGCATGCAGATGCGGGGGAGGGGTAGAGGGAGAGACTCTTAAGTAGACTCCTCACTGAGTGCATGGGTTCGATTCCAAGACCCTGAGATCATGACCTGAGTTGAAATCAAGTGTCAGGAGCTTAACTGACTGAGCCACCCAGGCACCCCTCTGTTGCCTCTTCTTAAAGTCAGTATCTGATGGCAGAGACCTAGATTTGCTAAGAACCCCAAGACTAGTCTAAGACGACTGTCAAACATAAACATGCACAGATCATTTTATGACTATTTCATTAAAAATGTTTTGGCAGAGAGGACCCGCTTCTGCAGCTGGGGGTGGGCACACATTTTGTACACAAACTCCACCTGCACACACTCAAAATGATTCAGTCAGTGGGTTAGCAAAGGTTGTTTTAAGCCAAATGACACCTGTAAAGGAAAGTTATGTTGCTGCTCTTTCCTTTTAAATCTGAACTTCTTACTCACTGGCCTGGTCTGTTGCAAACATTGATGTGTCATAAAAAATACGTTGCCTTATAAATCACATCTCTCCTGTAGGAGATTACAACATTTTTTATAGCCCATCTGAACCTCTTGAAGCTTTGTTTCTTCAGAATCTATTCCAGTTACAAAGAGATGAGGTTTTTACTTCAAAGGAAGCAGTTATGAAATCTATGGTTGTAGAACACACAACTACCTCCTTAAGGTTTTTTAATGAGTGTTACAACACTTTTTGCACTTGCCATTTAAAAATTCACAATACACATAATAAGGGACGCACCTTTTATGATTATCCTACTGCTAATTTGAACAATGTATGCAAACATGTTGGAAAAATAGTGTGTCAGCTCTTTGATCTTAAGTCTTATCTCCTCTCACTGGAACTTACTGGAAGAACCATCTCATTTCCTGGAAAACCACAGGTTTTAGTGTATTGAACATGTAGCACATTAAGAAATTTCATTATACATACCCACAGAGTCAGGGATTTTAAGCCAAATGGTTGCATTTTTCAGTGTGAAAATTTAAAAGGAAGAATAATTATGCTACTCACTGTTTAGTAGAATAACATGTGACATTAGTTAGGTTGTTTTGCTTTCTTTGAAAAGAATGTTCATCAAATACTATGTGAAAGACTATGTTTACCTACCAACATAATAACACCTTTCATTTATGTGGCCATTTGTTATTTCCAAAGAGCTTTTACATTTATTACATAATTGGGTGATATCATTTGAATACTTGAAATTATACTCCAGATACAGTCCAATAACTGTTTTCTGAACACTAAATTCAAGGTAGACATGTTTTTCAGGCACAGCCTTTACTAAAAAAAGGTAACATAAAATAATACTATTCTAGTCCCAAAGGGATTTCAGACAAAGAAACAAAAAGATAAAAAACAAAACAAAAAACAAAAACCACACCACCACAACAATATCCCACTCACTGTTAAACCACAGTGAAATTTACAAGAGGGACTTTTGTTGAAAGATTTTTCCCAACTGGGCCAGACTACAATTTAACAGTCAGTTCTTGTAAGATTAAGTGCTTCACCTTGAGGGATTTTTTATGGCTGCTTCTAACTGTGGTGCCTCACCTTAGATATAAAATATCACCTCAGAGAGATGAGCTAATGGTGTGTCTGAAGGAACCTCTACTGGGAACTTCCATGCGTGAGAAGCACAATCAGAGAATACCATGGTGGTTGCAAAGCAGTGCAGGAGAATGGAGAGAACACAGAGTTTGCAGTCAAAATGCCTTTGATTAAAATCCAGGCTACTCTATTTACTAACTTGAAGGCCTTGGACAGCTCCTATAACCTATATGAGCCTTAGTTTCCTTATCTCTGCAATGAAGGTGATAATATCCTTTATTTTTCATAAGGTTATTGTGAATATCAATTGTAAAAGTACATGTAAACATTTAGTTGGTGCACAAGATATTAAATAGTAAGTAGATTCATTGCCCATTTATTATTAGACCTGTTTCCTTGCTACAGCAATATTCTAGGCAGATATCCAAGAGGGTATAGACCAAATAAAGAGGGAATAAAGAGGGGAAAAGAGTTCTAGTGAGGATGGTTTCTTGGATTGTGTCTTGGGAAGCTAGATGATGATGATGGTGATGATGATGATATTCAATAAAGTAGAAATAGTGGGAGATGAAGGAAAGAGAGTGAGAAAACTGATGGGAGAGAAAGAGAGTAAGATTATACGGCTTAGAACATTTGTCTTGCTCACTTCTGAATCCCTAGCTCTGAGCAAGGTCTCTGGAACAAAGTAGGCAATGATTATGTATATATAAATTAATGAATGAGAAAATCACATACTTAGCAAGTGACAAAAACTTATAAGCAAATGATATTATTAGGTAACTCAGACTAATTCAATGATAACATTTGAATTTGATGCATGATCAAGAAAATATGGATCAGAGAATATTCTTATCAGTAATATATAAATATCTAACCTGGCATGTATGCTCTTTTTCAAGGGCCACAACAAAAAACTCGTATAGTATTTCTAATAAAATAGATTGAGAATGAAACATATAGAAGGACAACATTACCTAGAAAAATCAGGAAATGGTTCCTTTCCTAGGTCCAATATGCTAGGTATTAGAGGCCTTACTTTTTTTTTTTTTCAACCATTTCACATTCTTCTTTGGGTGTATACAAGTCTAAGAAATCATTGGTCTCTGGCAAGAATATACAATGAGAAAAAGACAGTCTCTTCAACAAATGGTGTTGGGAAAACTGGACAGCTACATGCAAAAGAATGAACCTGGACCACTTTCTTACATCACACACAAAAATAAACTCAAAGTGAATTAAGGACCTAAATGTGAGACCTGAAATCATAAAAATCCTAGAAGAGAGCACAGGCAGTAATTTCTCTGACATGGGCTATAGCAACATTTTTCTAGATATGTCTCCTGAGGCAAGGGAAATAAAAAACAAAAATAAAGAATTGGGACTGCATCAAAATAAAAAGCTTCTGCACAGCAAAGGAAACAATCAACAAAACTGGAAGACAACCTACTGAATGGGAGAACATATTTGCAAATGACATATCTGACAAAGGGTTAGTGCCCAAAATATATGAAGAATTTATATAACTCGATACAAAAAAAAACCCAAATAATCCAATGAAACAATAGGCAGAAGACATGAACAGATATTTTGCTGAAGAAGACATACAGATGACCAACAGACATATGAAAAGATGCTCAACATCACTCATCATCAGGGAAATGCAAATCAAAATTACAATGAGATAACACCTCACACCTGTCAGAATGGCAAACAAAACAAAACAAAAAAACACCACACAGGAAACAGCTAGTGTTTGTAAGGATGTGGAGAAAAGGAACCCTCATGCACTGTTGGGAGTACACATTGGTGCAGCCACTGTGGAAAACAGTATGGAGATTCCTCAAAATCTGAAAATAGAACTACCCTATGATCCAGTAATCACACTGCTAGGTATTTACCTAACAATACAAAACGCTAATTTGAAAGGATATATTCACCCCTATGTTTTTCGTAGCATTATTTACAATAGTCAAATTACAGAAGTGTCCATTGATAGATAAATGGATAAAGAAGACATGGTATATACGTGTGTGTGTGTGTGTAATGGGATATAGATGGATGGATATATAGAAAGATGATAGATAGATAAATAGATGATAGAAAGATAGATAGAGAAATAGATAGATAGATAATGATTCAGCCATGAATAAGAATGAAATCTTGCTATTTGCAACATTAATTGCGCTAGAGAGGTGTATATTGCTAAGCGAAGTAAGTTAGCCAGACAAAGGCAAATACCACAATGATTTCACTCACACATGGAATTTAAGAAACAAAACAAATGAATAAAGAGAAAAAAGAGAGAGAAAGAGAGAGAGAGACAAACCAAGAGACAGACTCTTAACTATAGAGAACAAACTGATGGTAACCGGATGGGAGGTGGATGGGGGGGATGGGTGAAATAGGTGATAAGGATTAAGGGTACACTTAAAATGATGAGCACTGAGTAAGGTATAGAATTCTTGAATCACTATATTGTAAACTTGAAACTAATATAACACTGTGTGTTAACTATAATGGAATTAAAATAAAAAATTTGGTATATTTTTTAAAAATTAAAGAAAAATGTCATTAGTCTCTAGCAGAGCTCTTGTCAACTTCCATAAGCTCCTAGTGCTTCCTTTCACCTCTGCCTGAAGATTCCTAAGTGACACAGAGCCCTTCACTATGTAGAATCCATCTCTTGGGTCAGGACCAAATCAGCATGGCAGTGTGGTTTGAAAAAATGTGTGTTAACTAAAGGATGGCTTGGATCTTTGCATGGAAAGATCTTTACTTTCTTTTTCTTTCTTTTCTTTTTGAAAGGTCTTTATTTTCATGTACTTATTAGGTTGTTATTTTCAGATGCCGTTAAACATCTCTATTCCTAGAGCAATCTCCATTCCCATTTTGTGCTCCATTTGACTTTTCTTTTCTTTAAGAGAATCCTGTCTTCAATGTCACTGTAGGTAAGCAGATAATCTATCTGCTATTTATAAAGCACAGCAGTTTTTCCAGGAACCTTGGGCTCTAAGAAGCAAAGTGCTATTATAATTGCCTATTTATTGCCACTTGTTATTTTATTGTGAAATAGGGTAAAATGTAGGAGCATGGAGGCCACATTTGACAGCTGCCTGTCTCCATGAGAAAATGGGCAAAAGAGACCTTTTGGGCATAGACCAGGTTCAAAAGCCTGTTAGGATTACTGATGGGGTGGTTTATCATTTTAAAGTGTAAGTAAATCACAGTTTTTCATTTTTTTAAAGTGAAATGTATTATTTTAAGGATAAGGATCAATATCTTTGGGAAGACAATTAGCTCTTATATTTGAGCAGACATGGTGTTTTGTACTTTTAGAACTTCTGGGCTTTGAATCAGTCTAATATTTTTTTTTAGGTAAGCATTCTCTAATATATACGGAATTGTATGATCTTAAAAATATAATGCTAATACATCAAAGAGCCATTTGCTAAATGCACGAATCAGCAGCATACAATTTAATTTAGAATTGGCAAGAGATGATTCTGGACAACAGCAATGTCTTCTCAGTAGGAGAGCCTCACAGTGGTCTGCATTTTGCCCCCTGCTGCTCAGATATAGCAGTGGAAGCAGGATACATTCACACATCTCCCAGGACAAGACTGGGTGGGCCAAGTAATGTGTTAATGGTGCATTTTTCCAGGAGTGAGGCCCTGAAAACATTTATTAGCAAAAGCACAGAGTTGTAGGAACTGCTTTAAAAAAAGAAGAATGTCACTCTGTGATGGCTTAAAACTACCTTGGGATCCAGCTGTCTTGGAGCTGCGTGGACTTCAGTGATCTAAATAAAAGCCTATGACTCTTGTAGACACATTTAATTTTATTCTGAGCAGGCTAAAAAGCCCACATGATTATCTTCACTTCTTAGCATTCCCCTGTAAGCTCGTTTGCTTCTTCTTCTTCTTCATTTGCTTACTCCCTTTTCTTTTCCTTCACTTCCTACTATCCTTTTGTAAGTATATGAGGTTTAAGGAATGGAGGGGAGGGAATGAAATTCTACAATTGGTTTTATGTGCTCCTCTGCTGCATGGGGGACTCAAGAGACCAGTTCTTCCACCCAGCCTGCTGTTTTTCAGCTTGGGACAGGAATGCGCCTAGTACCCCTTGGGTTCTGGCACAAGATTTCTCCACCAGGGAGAGGACAACCTGTGTAAATCAGTAGGAGAGGCAGTGTGGGGGGAAAGAGACTAGCTCTTGTCATCGCAGACTCTGAACCAGTGTCTCAGAACTCGAAGAGATCCCAGGGAAATGCTGACCCGATTTATTGATTTATTCCCCAAATATTTGCCAAGACTCCTTGTTAAGCACTGGAGATGCAGAAATGCCAGTGGTTCAGAATGTCTTGTATGTTCGTTAACTGTAATTATAATACAAAGCTTGAATTTGTGCGTTGTATAGGTATATGTAATATATATGTCTATGTATGTACACACACACACACACACACAATCTGCTAAGGATTCATGGGAGCTCAGAAAAGGAAACCACTAAAAAGAAGGAACCATTAGTTCCAAAGTGGGGAGGAAGGAGAAATTTAAGCAAATAGTAACATGCAAAGACCAAGAAAAATGAAAGGACACACTGCATTCGACAAATGAGGAAAGGGTGGAGGTACAGGCATGAGGTCCCTAGGATTGAAATGAGATGAAGACAATAAAGTGAGTCATGGGAATCAAGATGTCATTGATAATCCTGACATTCATTTCAGTAGGATGCAAGAGGCCAACTACAGTGAGACAGGAGGAGGATGATAAAGAGAATACGTGGACAGATTAGCATTGGGTGGAATAGCATTGCATTGGACTACAATCCCCTTTTGTTAATTAACAGCAGAGAGAGGGAGATAAATATCTGTATTGTCACCTGCAAAATCTGTAGGGAGAGTGGAGAAGGGGGATGTGGGAAAAAAAAAAAGACTTGTGGAGAAACAGGAGTTGAAATAACCATAATGTTCAATATGAACAGGGACATGCCATTCTACCCCCAAGTTTCTAAAAACCAACAAGCCACAAGCAAACAGATAGAAATCTCGTTCTTCCAAGTGCTGACGTATGTAGAACAATGGGAGCTCATGCAGCTTTCTGCTATACCTGCTTTGAAAGCAATTTGGTACTATTCAGTAAAGGTGAAGGGTGCACATTCTCTGACCAGATTACACTTCCAGGTGTGCACCGTGTGTGTATATAAGAAGTATATTATCTAAATGGCCATTAACCCAGTAGAAGTTTTTAAATGTGGCATATTCAGTAGACCATCACCCAGAAGTTAAAATGGGCCCAGTATGCATATATCAAATTGGAAACACATCTGTAGCATAATACTGAGGGAAGAAAGCAAGTGGTATACTGGTGTATATAAATGAATACATCTTCATATGTGGAATAAGTAAAATGTAATTGATAGCGTACACAGTTTACTCTTACTGAATCTTCTATCTCTAACATTCAGTTTTGCAAAGAATTTGGGAAATAGGCACGTAACCAAATACCATGTAGCAATGACAATAAACCATCTATAACTACATGCAACTGTACAGATGAATCTCACAAACATGACATCGAACAAATGAAACCAGAAAGCAAAGAGTACATACTGAACAATTTATATAAAAACAAAAACAAAACCAAAAAATCAAAGCTAGTGTATCCTGGTAGAGATGAGGATAATATATTTTTGTGGAGGGTAGAGACTATGAAGGGGCACACAGTGGGTCTTCTAAGGTGCTGGTAATGTCTCCTTTCTTGATCTGGCTCCTGTTAATAGAGGTGTTTTCAGTTTATGAAGTCACTTAACTGCACACTTACTAAATGTTTACTTTTCTGAATGTATGCTATACTGCACTAAAATGTGTAAAAATGTTATTTGATGGGGCACCTGGGTGGCTCAGTTGGTTAAGCGACTGCCTTCAGCTCAGGTCATGATCCTGGAGTCTCAGGATCGAGACCCGCATTGGGCTCCCTGCTCTGCAGGGAGTCTGCTTCTCCCTCTAACCCTCCCCCCCCCACTCATGTTCTCTCTCTCATTCTCTCACTATTAAATAAAAAATAAATAAAATCTTTTATAAAATATTAGTTGATAAAGGAAAAATATATTTGCCCTGAGGTGATGGGTTTATAAGTGATTTTACTTTTCCTGTGCCTTGCTGTTTATTTGTAATACTTCGTTATGAAAACACAAGAAACCCAGGGTCCCACTTAAGAATTACAGATAGGGGAAAGCACCAGTTCGTTGGCAGTGATAGAAAAAGGGGAATCTGGGCGCCTGGGTGGCTCAGTGGGTTGAAGCCTCTGCTTTCGGCTCGGGTCATGATCTCAGGGTCCTGGGATCGAGGCCCGCATCGGGTTCCCTGCTCGGCGGGGAGCCTGCTTTCTCCTCTCTCTCTCTGCTTGCCTCTCTGTCTACTTGTAACCTCTCTCTCTGTCAAATAAATAAAATCTTTAAAAAAAAAGAAAAAAAAGAAAAAGGGGAATCTGAGGTTCCGAGATCACGGAAGATGGGCTGCAGCAAAACCACAGTGGGAATCCCGTCTCCTCACTTGTCATTCCCAGTGCGGTGCCGTCCTCTTGCATGGATGTATGTTCACTGTTTATTTTGGAAACACATCTGGCTCCTGCCTCTCGTGCAGTGCCCTTACTCCGTGTCACTTACTGTATTTATCAACAATGAAAGAACTTCGCAACCCTCCTAGTAGCTGGTGATATTGTAAACACGGCTTTGGAGGTCGATGAAAGAATGACAATGCTTCCTTCTCCACTTTTCAGGTTTTCCCAGAAAAGGAGAATGGACCACGCCAAGTCTTTATGAGATAATATTTTTAAAGACACCCCGGGATAAAATGAAAGCTTGTCAAAGACGTTCTGGCATTCACCCTCTTTGGTCTTTAAAGTAAAAGTGTAACCCGATCGATGGGTAATAGGTACTCACTTTCTCTGACTTTACGAAAAACACTGTGAATTTGGGGGCAGCGTGGGGGGATGGTGTGAGGAATTTAGGACAGTATTTGATTTTAAACACACCAAGTATTTGGAAACTGTGTCTCAGAGAGTGAAACCTTCAAAGAGTGTGGGAGTTGTTTCAGAAAGTTCAAAAAGTACTCAACTCACTCATCATAAATAAAATAGAAGACAGGATACAGTGTCTCTTAGAGCACACTGCTTACCCTCTCTGTGCAGTTCCTGTGCTGCTGCCCTCACTTTAATGCTCAGATGATCCCAGGGCATTTAATTCATGTCACTTCAGAGCATCACACTTGATTGCAGAATTTAAAGAAAACAAACACAGTGTTGAAATGTGCTGAATGCCTCCGGACTTTAGCTTACTGTGTAAAGATGGTTGGGAAAAGCCTTCCAGATTTAACTCTTATGTATCTTGAAACTAAAGAAATGAGAAAATGACACATTTCAGGTTTCAGGTGGGCATTTCCATCAGAGAGAGGTTGAGCAGCCCAGCACTCTAGTTAATTTTAAGGTTCAGCATGATCTTGAGAGCCTGTTAATATCTGCTGCCCCCTGTAGTTTGCTCTTGTAAAAATTCTTAACAAAATTGGGAGAGCTATTTAAAACTCCAGTTGCTCTTCTAAATCCTAAGCACTTGTGGAATTTCATTCTCTTTTCAGCCCAACTCCACACATGGGAGCAAGGACATGGGGTGAGGCAGAATACATCTACGAGCAGTTGTGATTTCACTGGAGAGAATCAACTGGGGGAAACGATTGCCTTTTAAACATGTAGATTGTATTATATGGAGAAAGCTGCTCAAATAAATATGATTTTCTTTAAAAAAGCAAAGGAAGCGTCTGTTTATTAAACTACTTTCTCAATTTCCTATTGCCTTCTGAATTGGTTGTGGGACATGATTGCCTTTGTCTCCAAGCACAATAGCTTCTAATAACATTAAGCTTAAAATAATATAGTAGAAAAGTACAGACTCGTGGTTTATTCATTTGCTGAAACTAATATCGGTGGCAGAAATTTTATCCAAGCCTAAAATAGCACATAGAACACTAGAAATTTAACAATGGCTCAGTGATGAATGAAATTTCATTATAAAGAATCACCATCTAACTTTAGTAAAAATTTTGGAACTAGTTTTCACCATGAGCAAATGCTGGGGCAAAAGGTAATAAAACTGTTTACTTTAGGAAAAGATTTATGAAGAAGAAGGAGCAGGTGATCCTAAGATAATTTCACCCCATAGTCTGTGTGACCTGAATAACTTTTGGTTTAATTTCATTATTCAAGTGGCCTATGTATATATAACTCCCAGAAAGATTATAAAAGGTACAATTAATTCGTACAATGCTAAAGCTTCCCTCAAGCACACAAAACATCTCCTTTAGTTTCTTTAGGATCTATATTATAGATACAGATTTTTTCCCCCAAAAAGGAAACTGATAATTCCAATCAAATTGATAAAAACAAAGAGATAGTTATGGTTTTCTGAGATCAAAACAAGACCACTTTCCAAAAAAGATAAAAACAAAAACAAAGAGAGGAAGAAACTTTAATAAATATCAATCTTATTACATGCATGAGAATAAATCCTATTTGCTGATAACCATGTTTATTTAATTTTATTATAAAACTTTCACAGTATAACTGTACAATTTCATTTATTGAGGTAGAAACAGAGACCCAAATCGACCATTTAAGAAATATTGGTTAAATATTCTTGGCTTCCTGCTCTGGAGAATATAAAAGAAGCCTAAGATGCATTTGCATCTTCTCAAGGTCCTTGAAGACCAACAGATAAATGAATGAAAAGATAGTAAGCATTTGAGAAGTTTTCCAAAGAGGGATCATTTTTTCTCAGAATTTCCCGAAGGTATAATCTGAGTGGGCTGACTGAAGAGACAGGGAAGGACTTCTGAGGTTTGAAGCACAAAGGGAAGGTCCAAGGGGAGCTGCCATGCCCTAGTGGCGTGTGCTGTAAAAGCAGACACAAAAGACATACCAAAGATTTTGGACTGATCCCAGAGATTTCTGGCATCTCCAAAGGGACCCTTGCTCATGAGATACTCTATACAAGTAACACAAGACAGAAAGGAATTTTTTTAGTGAGGCACACCTCAAGGTGGTCCTAGAACTCAATATCTTGCTGACCTTGATAAGGGACCTGGCCAAGGAGGAAAGACCCTCCTCTGAGAACCTGGGAGAGAGCCTGGGAACCTGAGAAACTGGACAGGAACTCTATAGGAGAGAATGCCCAGCTGGATGGCCAAATACTCGATTCAAGACCGTATCCCTTTTGCAGTGTGTAAAGTTCAAGCGTGGGCCAAACTTCTCTGGTTCTCAATCTTTTAATTGCCTTGTGAAGATAAGTAACACCCTTTCCATCAACAAACATTGTACATTTCTGGTGAAAAGCAAATGCACTTTGTAAATTGTGAAATGCCATGTAAATTAAGGCTAAGCGTGTTCAAACTTGCAGTCAACATAAAAGACACCTTGTCCTTGATTCATTGGCTGAATTATGGCCATCAAAAGCTCTCTTTCTCTCCTCTGCACTCATCCACATCCATTTCTCACTTCCTTGAACTAGATCTACTATTTTGGGGAAGCTCTCTGCACTTTATCTACTGTCAGGCTTTACTTCTCATGCCTTCAACTCTTATGCATGGTTTATAACATGTTATTCATTTTAACTCATATTTGCTCTTATATAAGGGTATGTTGCCTCTCAGTTGAATTATAAACTCCTGAAGGAAAGGGAGTTTGTTTTTTACTTTTAAAATGACACCAGGGCGCCTGTGTGGCTCAGTGGGTTAAAGCCTCTGCTTTCGGCTCAGGTCATGATCTCAGGGTCCTGGGATCGAGGCCCGCATCGGGCTCTCTGCTCAGCAGGGAGCCTGCTTCCCCCCTCTCTCTCTCTGCCTGCCTCTCTGCCTCCTTGTGATCTCTCTCCCACTGTGAAATAAATAAATAAAATCTTTAAAAAAAATAATAAAATAAAATAAAATAAAATGACACCAGAACTGGGGTGCCTGAGTGGCATAGTCAGTTTAGCATCCTAGTCTTGATTTCAGCTCAGGTCATGATCTCAGGGTCTTGAGATCAAGCCTCACATTGACTCTACACTCAGTGGGGAGTCTGCTTGAGATTCTCCCCTGCCACCCCTCCCTAACCTGCTCTCTCTCAAATAAATAAATATATATTTAAAAAAATAAAAATAAAAATAAAATGACACCAGATCTACACTTGGAAGCAAAGAAATGGGGAAAGAGTAAGTTGAAAGACTGAGGATTCAGGAGGGATGGCAGAAGAAAAGACTGACCCCATCATAAGTAGCCTGGAAATTCTGGCTGTTTTCTTGACAGTTATTTACAAAATGAAGAAGATAGTCCATGTGTCAATTATATATGAATAATTACAAGATAATAAATACAGTGAATAAACATGTTATATTGCACTGTACACATACAAGATGGCATTCAAAAAAACTAAATTAAAAAAAGATTGGGTGAGATTTAAATTTTCTTCATCAAATACTTTAAACTAATTGAATATCTAATCCATAAGACTGGGGCAAGGATAAGATCTTGATACAGTTTTTTTTTCAATTCTGAGAAAAAAACAGCTTATTAGTTTCCCCCCACTGATAACATATATTGTTCAATTACTGTTAACCCTGTTATGATGATACGGAATGCGGAAACCATGCATATCAGATAGACAAGTGATCTGTGAAAGGTCATATTAAGTAGAGGAAATAAAGTGCTGGATTTTACTATTTAACAAGATGCATTTGTTTTATTTTTTTATTTTTTTATTTTTTAAAGATTTTATTTATTTATTTGACACACAGAGAGAGATTACAAGTAGGCAGAGAGGCAGGCAGAGAGACAGGGAGAGGAGGAAGCAGGCTCCCCGCTGAGCAGAGAGCCCGATGCGGGCCTCGATCCCAGGACGCTGAGATCATGGCCTGAGCCGAAAGCAGAGGCTTTAACCCACTGAGCCACCCAGGCGCCCGCATTTGTTTTATATAGAAGACTACTTTTCATGTTTTAATCAACTTACTGAAAAAGGAAAATATAGCATCTAAAAAGGAAAATTGGTAATAATGTAATACAAGCAGAACATTTAATTGCATTTTGTGAAAATTCATTGTTTTGGATTATCTGCATCAGTGACCAACCTATCAATTGTCTCCTTCCATACACTCCTGTGTCAAATCATTTTTTTCCTTCACTCTCTCTTTAAAGATGTTGTCTTCTAGTACAGAGCTAATAGAGAGCTAGGTAAGATAGGAAGATTGTTTATCTGCTGAGTGGGGCTTATAAAGTCTTCTGGCATATGCTTTAAAGCTTTCTAATCCAAAAGCACCATAATTACCATTCTGAACCCGGGTCCCTGCAGTGATGTTTCTCCCTAATAACTAACAACACTTTAAAACTAAAGGTAACAGGCCTTCTTGAAGGAAAGTGAGTGAACATACTAGACTCCATGTTTCTGTAATTTAAAAATTGACTGTGCTCTCAAACCTTGATTCAAGCAGTGATACATTTCCAAGGATGGGACTGGGTTTCTGTAGTGGTGTTGCTGTTGTTCAAATATAGGTCATGCTTCCTTCGCCTCTGTGTGTGGACAGACAGCAATTGTAGCTGATAAGGGGATGGTGGCTTGAAGGTCTCAAAGCAGAAATTTGCTGGAAAAGTGCTTGCAAAACAGATTGTTTCCATTTTTGCTCTCCCCATCCTACAAGAGATAGTTATTTCATGGCAAGAAGCAGTTGTGGGAAGGTTGTTGAGGGTGGTTTAAAGGAAACAGCCTGTGTTTAGACTGGAGTAGATGCTCGGAACCCACAAAAGTGAGCGTTTCTCCTTTTCCTAGCATCTGTGATGTGTCACCATTGGGACTGCTAGCTCTCGCCCAGATGCTAGTGCGTGCATGCTTTAGGTGCCCTTGTGGGTGAGGGCTTGGCAGTCAGCACGGTGCCTTAGACTGTAAAATGGTAAAAGGTCATCATGTTAAAATCTAGACACTTAAAGAGCAGTAAATGTTTGTTCAAGTTTTTAGAAAGGAAGCAAACAAAGGATTTAGAAACATGAAACTTCATGATAAACAAATCTAAATTATTCTAAATAGTCTTGAGCACTTTTTTCCAGTACATTTTTATTTCCTTTTGAGATGTTTTATGAAGCTCTTTGGTAAACGTAGACGTGTACCAAACCATTGCTAAGCACGGAAAAGGACTATTCTGTTCACCAGTTGTTATCTCTAATGCAACCAGCAGGCTAATGTGACAATGCTATTAAGTAATTTGTTAAGAATGTCATTTCAGCAAAATAATTAAGCTCAAGGGTATGATTGTGGAGAACACACATTATTAAAAGATAATAAAATATCTCTCTTAATACATCAAAAATGTATTCTTACAGGTAGTAACAGGTTGTCATATCATTAAATTGTGCGCAATAAAAGAGATGTTGACTTTTAAAGACTACAGCAGGCAAAGAACATTTTGGATTTTGCTTAGAATTTTTAAGATTCCTAATTGCCTATCTGGAAACAGTGTAATAATAATTTAAAAGTACATTCTTAATCCTAATAAAGAGCAAACAGAAATTTCATGTTTTAAACTGAGCGGTTCAAACTCTTGGAGAGTCATGCTATTACTACTTTTAGAATAATCAGCCCTAAAGTCAGGTCACTGTTTGGTCAGAGTTTGACCCTGAGTGGTGGTGTTCTGCCAATTTCCTGTTGTGATGATATCAATAGAATTAAGTAGGCTGGGATGGTAATAGTGTTGTGGTAACAATAGCATTGTATGTGGCTACAAGGTCTTCCTATAGAATTTTCAAAATGCTAAGAAAAGACAGTCGTTTTTGCAGGTAATAAACCAAATCAGCATTGAATGAAAATTAAACATGGGGGGATATTGTCTTAAAGAATCCATCACTGAATAGTTTTTTTTTTTAAGATTTATTTATTTATTTTAGTGGGGGAGGGGCAGAGTCTCTCCCAAGCTGGAGCCTTCCCTGGGGCTCAATTTCATCCTGAGATGTTGACCTGAGCCAAAATCAAGCAGTCACTCCCTTAACTAACGAGGCCACTTGGGCGCCCCCTGAGTGAGGTTTTAGTTGTAAAACAAGTGCTCAGTTTAGCATATGATGCTTTTGGTAACTGTATTGACTGGACTTTTATTTTTGACCATGAAAGCTGAAATTGGCAGCTTTATGCAGTTCATTCCAACTTTGATTTTTATTATTTTAAATAAAAAAAATGTGCTGCCAACATACGTACAGGTAAGTAACAGTGAAAATTGTTGATATCCATAGGCATTATCAGATTGGAAAAAGTTGTGAAGAAAAACAAAAGGAAAAGGACAACCTGGGGAGGCACACGAGTGGGGAAGTTAGAGCAGAAGCTGAGAAGGGTGAAAAGACTGGGGTGACAGGAAGAGGAGATGCCAAAGAAGAGTGTTCAGTGATCTTGATGGCTTCACTGGAACTGACAGTTCCACACATGTCCCAGTGAGGGACCAATGTACACCATGAGGTGGAACCTACATTTGTATTTTCTGAATCCATCTGATTGTCACTTGGTGACACTGTGAACTGGAGCTCAGAGAGCCACCTAAACTGGCTGGGATCATTTCAGAAAGAGAAACAAGTAGCTTCAGAACAGAGAGAAATAGGTTTATGGAAAAATTCCCTTACCCTGATGGGGATAGTGGAAAGGTCAGTATTCATAAATATTGTACTAATGGTTTAAACAATGATATATTGTAGAGACCTGTGAATTGCACACACCCATTCTACATCTATTGCTTCACAACAGCAGCATGAGGGCAGGAGAACAATGGTTCTCCTCTTCAACTTACAGATGAAAAACAATTTCATAAATAAGTAAATCAGAGAAAGACAATTATCATACAATCTCACTGATACGTGGAATTTAAGAAACGAAACAGGGGAGCGTAGGAGAAGAGAGGAAAAAGTAAAACAAGAGGAAACCAGAGAGGGAGACAAACCATAAGAGACTCTTAATCATAGAAAACAAACTGAGGGTTGCTGGAGGGGAGGGGAGTGGGGGGATGGGGTAACTGGGTGATAGACATTAGAGAGGGCATGTGATGTAATGAGCACTGGGTGTTATGTAAGACTGATGAATCACAGACCTGTACCTCTGAAACCAATAACACATTACATGTTAATTAAGTGAATTAAAATAAAAATTTAAAAAAAAAGGAAAACAAAGAAAAATGTTTCAAGAAATTTAAGTAACTTGTCCAAGCTCCTGGCAGAAACGGTGGCAGAACTGATGCTAGAACTTAGGTATCCTGATTCCCAGAACCAGGCTCTTTCCCTAACTTCTCTGTCCACTCCTAATCCGTGGCACACACTTGTATAACTTATGCCAGAAAATAAAATACCTGTAACTACTTTTTTGTTGTTGTTGTTTTAAGATTTTTTTATTTATTTGCTTGACAGAGAGAGACACAGCGAAAGAGGGAACACAACCAATGGGAGTGGGAGAGGGAGAAGCAGGCTTCCTGATGAGCAGGGAGCCTAATGCAGGGCTCCATCCCAGGACCCCGGGATCATAACCTGAGCGGAAGGCAGACGCTTAACAACTGAGCCACCCAGGTGCCCCCTGGAACTACTTTGTAACTACATTATATTATTCACTGTTGCAGATCTGCAGGTAATTCTCATTCTAGATCTCATTGCTCTCTTTGATCTGACTTTATCATTGCCTTTATTTTTCTCAAAAAAAGTCATACTG
This sequence comes from Ailurus styani, assembly GCA_002007465.1. Lineage (NCBI taxonomy): Eukaryota > Metazoa > Chordata > Mammalia > Carnivora > Ailuridae > Ailurus > Ailurus styani. The sequence continues at coordinate 336,797 of LNAC01000794.1, read as the reverse complement.
CTGGTTTCCATATGTGTGAAAGATTAGAAAATCCTTTCCAAAAATAAGAGTTGGAGGCATGGGTACAAGTATTAGCTCTATGGCTTCATAAGCAACAATTTTGAGTAAGTCCATGAAATTCTCTGAATCTCAATTTTCCTTCTTGAAAAATGACAGATTCAGGTTTAGTGCTTCTCTACACAATCACATACACACTCTCCATTCAGTTGTTAATTACTAAATATTGTATCATTACATACTACACATATATTTATTCATATATCACTTACTACTTTTCACATAATTTAGCCTTCCCCTCAAGTTTCCAGGCATGTGTTTGTTTCCAACACTGCCATGTACTCTATTCCTTTGCTTTTCAAACTGTGGTTGCTGGACCAGTAACATCACTGTGATTTGGGAGATTGTTAGGAATTCAGAGTCTCCTGTTCCAACTCAGATCTATTAAACCATAACCTGTGTTTTTAACAAGATGCTTGGTGATTTGCATGTACTTTGAAGTTTGAAAAATAATACCATAGATCATAAGCTTCTATGAAGGAGAAAAGAGACTTTGTGTATATAACATGTAGTATAGGGTGCTTTAAAAACTCTTTTAAAGGCAAATGTAATTTCTATCTCTATTAAGATTTTTTAGAAGGTTATAGCAGTAATGAAAATGTTAGATATTTTATTAATTTTTTTTACTTGCTTCACATTTTTTTGGGAAGTAATGGGAAATGTATGAAATTAGAATGATGATCAAAATCTCATCTTGTTCTAATTGTCTTGAATAATGGGAAGTCAAATAGTGAAACAGTCTCACCAAATTCAGGAAACCAGATCCATTACAGAATTCGCCTAAGGTCACACAGTTAATAAGTGGTTGAGGAGTCTGATTCCAAAACCTAATCACATCATATTATAATGGGCAACTGACTTGTAGTTAACACCAGAAACATATCTAAAGGAAAGGTTCACTATTGCTAGAAGAAGTATGGAGCCAACTTTTACTACAGTGAACATTCATGTTCTCTTTAACAATTGTGGATATTTTACCACATTTGTTTTATTACTTTTTCATCTCCTTTTTTCCTGAATCATTTGTGAGTTACTTGCAGTCATTATGACACTTCATCCTTTTATAATTCAGTATCTCATAAGAACTAGCACATTTTTTCATGTAACTGGAGTAAAATTATGAAACTCAGAAAATTTAATATGGACATGATGCTATTATGTAATAGGCAATCTACATTAAAATTTCCGATTTTGTCATTATTTTCCAAACTTGGATGCAACAGGAAATTGAACATTACACTGAGTTGATCATGTTAATTTGTAAAAAATACAAGTAATCATGTATTTCTGTGATTTTTTGACATTTTTCTATAAGAATAAATGCACTTGTAGGGAAACTCCCATATCTGATTGCACACTTAAAATTCATATTTTCATAAAATTGAGGTAAAAATCAACTCAACTGAATTTTTCCCCTGATATATAACCACACATTTTTTCCCACTGAAATGAGCATGTTTGGACATTTTTGGTGTGTATACACATTAAAATTGGCTGAGGATACAGACTTGAAACTTGGCAAGATTATAAGAAAATAAAACCAGGGTTAGAAGAAAAACTCATAAAGATTGAAATGACATGAAATATTTGAATTATGAGTGAGGAGAAATGAAATAGAACACTGCCTATCTCCACGGTCATCCTTTACCAGTCATCTCTGTTTGGGTGGCCAAAAGTCAAGATGAAGTTAAAGAACTTAATGTAACATGCAAATCAATCCAATGCTTATGACTGAAACAAATCAAACAGTTCCAAAGTAAGGAATTTTGTGGTGATTTTAATTTGGCCACAGTTTGCATTTCTGTTCCTGTTTTCAGAGATAGGTATGAACTTGGCCTTTCCCTTGGTCTTTCTCCCATGGATATTCTCTGGTTGCTCTCAGAAGTATTTGTGTGTGTGTGTGTGTGTGTGTGTGTGTGTGTGTGTGTGTGTGTGTGTGTGTGTATTATGGCCCTTCAGATGTACTCTGTTTCCTTCGAATGTTCAAAAAAGATATGGAAGTATGGAAGTATGACCATACTTCAGAGAATAAAGAATAAGCCTACTTATCTTGCATTCTAGGTTGGCCAAGGCTAATTTGTCTTAACCCAAGATACCACCCATACCCTGCAGGTGGGTTGCCCAATGGATTTATTCACAATGACCCTGAGAAAACAGATCAAGTCCATATTGCTAATGTATACCATGGGTTATCAAATGGAAAAATAAATTTTATTCTTGTCCAGCTTCATTGGAATATCAAAGTTTAAGTTTTCCAAGTTTAGTCTTTAAGGGTACACGGTTTAGGTTTTCATTTTATTTTGATCTGTGTAGATAAATGTAGAAAAATCTCTATGTCTGAAGTTTAGAGTTACATGGCATATATTTTTTAAATGCAATGAATACAATATGAGCATGACAAATTCTGTATTTTTAAGGGTCTATGCCCTGAGTTTGGATATTTCTATGATTAGATGATTTTTGTAACCTTTAACCTTTCAAATTCTGTTAAAATCAGCACCTTTTGAAGTGCCTGGGTGGCTCTCTAGGTTAAGTGGCCTTTAGCTCCAGTGGTGCTCTCAGGTCCTGGGATTGAGCCCCATGGAGCTCGCTGCTCAGCAGGGACCCTGCTTCTTCCTCTCCCTCTCCCTGCTACTCCCCCTGCTCATGCTCATTTTCTCTCTCTCTCTGCCAAATAAATAAATAAAATCTTAAAAAAAGAATAGCATCTTTTATTTTTTCCTTAAAAGTTAAAGTTTACTTCTAACTTATGAAAGTTAAGAAATTTGAATTGTAAGAGACTCAGCCTTCTTTTTTATTTTTTTTATCTTTTGGCACTTGATGGAAAAAAGTAACTACCTCATCTCACAATTCTTTTGCAATTCATTTTAGTGAACTAAGAAGTGAACACAAGGAAGACAGATAATTGGCAATATCATTTTTAGCAGTATAACTTTGGGAAAGTTACTTTGTCTTGATATGCCTCAATTCTCTCATCTGTAAAACGGGAATAAATTATTTACCTTACAAGATGATCAAACAAATAAATGAGATAATGCTATGATGCACCAACAGAAAATAAGTGACCAGTAAGTAGTAGGAATTTATATTATTCTTATTCTTATTCTTATTACATTTTTTCCCACTAACATACTACTTTTACTACAGTAAAAGAAATATTTTAAAAATCATCAAGACACCATCACCATTCTAACGGGATAAACAGGAACCAACCCTTTAAAATAAAATGAGACTTTTAGTCACAAAGTTTTAAAGGGGTTAACAAATATCTCCATAAAGAAACAACTCTAAAACATATTTTTGGACAGAAATATAAAAAATAACCAATTGAGTAACAATTATTAATAAAAAGTACTGAACTTCAGGGAAAAACAATGGGAGCTGGTGGTGGTAATGCCTGGAGTTCCTTCCATTCTGCCCACTTCCTCCCCTTCCCTTCAAGGTTGGTCAGTGTGATAGTTCTGTTAAGGCAGGGCTATCTGTGAAAATCAGCAACTTTACTTAATTGAAGAAATACATGCCTAAAAAACTGTTAATAAAAGTAGTAGCAAACTCTGTAGTAAATGAATGAGAAAAACTTGCAGCTCTCCTTAGTTTGGAGTTCTACTGAAGCAAGTAGCAGACTTTATGACTATGCAGAAATTTAACAAAGAGATCGTGATAATGAAAGAGGTGTAGAGGAGCTTGATAAACTCTCTACATATTCCTGATTGGTTGGAAAGTTGCACATGGGGAGGAGAGACCTGAGAGGACCCAAGTTCTCCACATGTCTCTGGATGTCTAGAAGTCAGGGCATACACAGGGAAGATTTGGAAGGATGCAGTGAAGAGTAAAAATTAGGACAGAATTGAAAATTGCCTGAACTTTGTTTTGCATGCATTCCCCAACACACACACACACACACACACACACACACACACACACACACACACACACATTTATAAGCAGAGTGTGGAAACCTTACTGGCTTGAAATGTTTGAGCACGCATTTGAGCCAATACACTTGAGCTAAGTAGATAGCAATCCTTAGGAAGCTAGGCTAAAAACTAAAAATATAGATGAAATAACTGAGCAGAGATATGAGTGGCTGCACATTATAACAAAGACAGAGCCCACAGATTAAGCTCAGGAAAATTACTTACAAATGAACATAGAAACAAGCAAAGAAACAGAAAGAAAGGATTGCTCTAAGGGGGGGGGGGACAAAAATGCAGAGTTACTGCAATATATTATCTAAAATATTCAGTTGTCAATAAAAAATTCTGGGATATGCAAATAAACAGAAAAAAATGTGTATTATACCTGGGAAAAAATGCAGTCAAAATAAATTGCTTCTGAATGGGCCTAGACGTGAATTTACAGGCAAAGGCTTCAGTGAAGCTAGCTATCACAAATATGGCCAAATAATTTTTTTAAAAATTTTTATTTTGTATTTATTTGAGAGATTTTTAAAAAGATTTTTTAAAAAGTACTTCTATTACTTATTTGAGAGAGAGAGAGAATGAGAGAGAGAGAGAGCATGAGATGAGGGAGATCCAGAGGGAGAAGTAGACTCTCTGCTGATGTGGGACCAGATCCCAGGACTCCAGGATCATGACCTGAGCTGAAGGCAGTCACTTAACCAACTGAGCCGCCCAAGTGTCCCTAAAACCATGTTTAAAGAACCATGGAAAAATATAACACTGAATCATTAAATTGGGATTATAAGTAAAAGAAAAAATAACTATTAAAAAAACAGCAATTCTTACATTGAAAGATAAAATTAGAAAGATCAGAATTCACAACATGGACTCAATAGAAGATGCAGAATAGAATAAGAAAGAATCAGTGGTCCTAAAGAGATATCAATAGAAAAATTTCAATCTGAAGAACAGAGAGTAAAAAGATTGAAGGGAAATAAACAATTTCAGAGATCTATTAGATAATATCATGTCAGCCAACATGTATGTAATGTGAATTCCAGAAGGAAAAGAGTAAAGGAAGGGAACAGAAATAACATTGAAATCTTTCAGCTTTTTAAAAAATGATATTATTTGGTTATTTATTTGACAGAGAGAGTGAGAGAGCACAGGCAGAGGGAGGAGCAGAGGGACAAGGAAAAGCAGACTCCTGGCTGAGCAGGAAGCCTGATGTGGGGTTCGATCCCAGGACTCCAAGATCATGACCTGAGCCGAAGGTAGATGCTTAACCAACTGAGCCATCCAGGCACCCCAACTTTCTGCTTTTGATGAAAAAGAATCTATAGATCCAAGAAGCTAAAGGAATCATAGTAGGACAAACACAAAAAGATTCCAAGTTAGAAACATCATAGTCACACTGTTGAAATCTAAAGAAAAATAATCTTGAAAGCAAGAAAAGAATCAATAGAACAAATAATGGATGCCTTCTTATCAGAAACAACAGGGGTCAGAAGGCAGTGTGATGGGGTATTCAAAGTGCTGAAAAAAAATTGTCTGCCGAGAATTCAATATTCTGCAAAGCTATCCTTGAAAAATGAAGGTTAAATAAAGATATTCCAAAGTAGACAAAGATTAAGATGCGTGTTGCTAGCAGACTTGCACTACTTTCATGAGACTACAAGGAAATGACATCAAGGGATAATTAGAATGTGCAGGAAGAAATGAGGAGACTAAATGTAAACTGAAACTATTCAAAGAATGTTTTTATCTCACTGAAGTTAAATTAGAAATCAACAACAACAATAAATTTAGAAAATACATAAATATATGGAAATTAAACAAATACTTTAAAACAACCCATGGGGTGAAGAAAAATTTAAAAAAATAAGTTAGAAAATATTTTGAACTGAATGAAAATGAGAGCACGACATACCAAAAACTTACGGGGGGCAGGTGAAGTACCTTTTGGAGGATAGCTTATGGTGATAAATACCTATACTAGGTAAGAAAAAAGGTCTCAAATCAATAATCTAAGCTTCCATCTTAAGAAACTAGAAAAAGAAGAGCAATTAAACTGAAAACAAGCAGAAGGAAGAAAATAATACCAAATAGATTTAAATCAGTGATATATAAAATGGAAAAACAATAGAGAAAACTTATGAAGCATAAAGCTGTATCAACAAAACTGAAAAACCTTCAGACTTACCAAGAAAAAAAGAAAGAAGAGATTAATTTCTAAAGACATTAATTTCTAAATCTATTGCTACTAACCTTACAGAAATTAAAGGGCTTATATTTTGATATAATCATATAAACTATGAATTACACACAATTACATATAACGAAATCTGTATAATTACATATAATATAAAGATATGTAATTATGAACATTTTGAAAACCAATTGTACAACTTAGGTAAAAAAGAAAAATTCCTAGAAAGACACAAATTATGAAAACTGACTCAAAAAGAAATAAAACATCTGAATAGCTGTATAAATTAAGCTGGTAATTAAAAATCTTCACACAAAGAGAAGCCAAGGATTAGACTGTTTTCCTGGTTAATTTTATCAATTTGTCATTTTGAAATAAACTCTTTCAGAAAATGGGGGAAGAGATAATCTCCAACTCATTCTATGACACTGGTATTATCCTGGAGCCAAAACCAAACAAAGACAACGCAAGAAAATAGAAACTATATACCAATATTCCTAGTGAACATACACACAAGAATTCCTGACAAAAAATATTAGCAAACTAAATTTACTTATATAAAAAAAATGGATTATATACTTTGACCAACTGGAATTTAACCAAAGAATACAAGGTTGGTTGAATTGTTCAAAATTCAATTAATGTAATAGACCATATTAATAGGATAAAGGGCAAAAACATATGATCATGTCAATAAGCTCAGAAGACGTTTTGAAAACTCAAACATCCTTTCCAGATAAGACTTTTCAACAAACTTAACAAAGAGGATTCCATCAACCTGAATGAAACAGGGCAGCACAAAAACTGCCCCAGTTAATGTAATATTTAATGATGAATAATGAATGCTTTTTACTAAGATTGGGAAAAAGACAGATATCTGACCTCTCCACTTTCATTAAACATTATTCTAGAGGCTCTAGACAACGTAGTGAGGAGAAGAGAAAAAGGAAAAGGAGGGCAGTATTGAGGAGGGTGGGGAGGAAAGATCTTTAATATCTCAAACTATATGCAAAAAGTAACTCAAAATACATTAGATATATAAGTGCAAAAGCTAAAATTATAAGTATATAAAGTATATACTTCTAGAAGAAAACATACGAGAAATTCTTTGTGATCACAGATAAGATAAAGATATCTTACATATGAGAACAAAAGCATGATCCATAAAAGAAAAAAATCAGTAAGTCAAAAGTTATCAAAATCAAGAACTTCTGGTTTGTCTCCTTCCCCATCCCATAAACCATAAGAGACTCCTAATCTCACAAAACAAACTGAGGGTTACTGGGGGGTAGGGATAGGGTGGACGGGTTATGGACATTGGGGAGGGTTTTTGCTTTGGTGAATGCTGTGAAAGATGTAAGCCTGATGATTCACAGACCTGCACCCCTGGGGCAAAAAAAAATAAAATAAAAAACTTCTTATCTTCAAATTGCAATTAAGAAAATGAAAGAAAATGAACCACAATCAGGGTTTGTGGGAGAACCCAGAGCATGAGCAGGAGAGAAAATGTTTGCAAATTATATTTCTGATAAAGAACTGTTATAACTCCATAAGGAACAGACAACTCAAATAAAAACTGAGCAGAAGACTTAAGGAAACACTCCACAAAAATGATATAAGAATGGTCAATACAAAATGATGTTCAGTTTCATTAGTCATTAAGACATGCAGATTAAAACTACAGTGTGATGCTTAGACAGCCCCACTAGAAGGGCTATCATAAACAAGACAGATAATACCAAGTGTTGATGATGTGGAGATGGAGAAAGTGGAAATCTTTATATTTCTAGTGGAAATGAAAAATGGCACAATAACTAAAATATTTTGACAGTTTTGTAAAAAGTTAAATATGGAATTTCCATATGACCCAGGAATCCATTCCTAGGTGTCTACTTTAGAGAAGTGAAAACATATGTTCCTACAAAAAATATGTATGCAAGTGTTCATAACATCATTATTTTTAATAGGCAAAACTGGAAACAATCCAAATGGCCATCAAATGATGAGCAGAAAAACAATATGTGGTATATTCATAGAATAGAACTTTATCCAGCAATAAAAAGAAACTATGGATAAACCCTACAACATGGATGAATCTCGGAAACATGCTAAGTGAAAAAAGTCAGGTATAAGCACAAAAGACCATATATTTTATAATTCTATTTATATGAACTTTCCAGAAATAGCAAGTCTGTAGAAATAGAAAGCAAATCAGTAGTTATCTGAGGCCAGGATGGAAATGGAAATTGACTAAAAACAGGAATTTTAGAGTGACAGAAATGTTTAAAACTTAATTATGATTATGGATACAAAACTACAAATTTATGAAAATACACTGAATTGCATACTTTTAATGGACGGATTGTGTGGTATGTAAATTATACCCTGATAAGGCTGTTAAAAATGCATGGGAAAGTTCTATTAAAATCAAGAAAAATGAATTAATTGAGAAAATGTATAATTTTTTTGAAATTATATTATTTAGTTAAACAAAATAAGAATTAAATGTGGAACTAAATTTAAATCTTACTCAATACATTTCTGTAAAAATCTGGTCAAATTGCCATGGTTAAAGCTCAGTTTCCTAATTGGTAAAATCAGGGATGTTAATGCCTATGTTCCCATTTGAAGTCATTGTTATGCAACTCAAATGAGATATGAAAACATCTCTTTAGCCATAAAACTACACAAATATTAATTATAATGATGATGATGACCTTCCCTGTTAAAGAATCAACTTTGAACAGTCTGTTTTATTCTTTAACTTAAAGATTTCATGGTCATACACCTTGCCATTTTGAGAAGCTCAATAACATCACCTCTGTAATTGACTTCCCCTCCTCCAAAATAAATACTACAGAATTTTCACAAAAACAAAACAAAATAAAACAAAAATCTTTATAAACATGATTTGATTGTTCTACAATACAACATATAGTATAACTTTATTAGGTATGTGGTTTTAAGTAATTAGCAAAGAGATAAGGAAAATACCATGTATTTCATAAAAATCTGTAAGGTAAAATGTGAATTTTCCTCTTTCTTTGCCTTCCTAGTGATTACCTGTCTTAGAATCAACCCTTGTAAGACATATTGCTGAAAGCACCCCTCTGGTGGATGTTTACAAACACATCGAAGGTAGAAAGAAAGAAAGGAAGAAAGAAAGAAAGAAAGAAAGAAAGAAAGAAAGAAAGAAAGAAAGAAAGAAAGAAAGAGAGGGAGGGAGGGAGGAAGGAAGGAAGGTAGGAAGGGAGGGAGGGAGGGAAGAAGAAAGAAAGAAAGAAAGAAAGAAAGAAAGAAAGAAAGAAAGAAAGAAAGAAAGAAAGAAAGAAGGAAAGAGGGAGGGAGGAAGAGAATGAAAGAAAATAAATAAAGCATTTTGCAACATCAATCTGTTTTTCATCAAGCCTTGAAAATCAAGCAAAGTATATTATTTACACATGAGAGGTTCTATTCTGAGTCTACCTACATCTGGCATAGCTCATATTTTTCCTTAATTTAAATGAATAAGTGTTATAATGACTGCCTTTTACTTAATTGCTCTATATTGGTAAGCTTCTGCCCCAAATTTAGGAATATGTTTAGCAAGAATAAGATTCTCATTAAGGCACACTCTCCCTTCCCTATTCCCCATCCTCTTCCTTTGCTCCCATTTCCCAAATGAAGAATGGCTAGAAACAATGGGAAAAACAAAACAGAACAAAACAAACCCTCAATGTTACCAGTGTTATTCAGGTAAAGGTATACTTGTTGGTGGGCAATGAAGAGGGGAAGACAAAAGTTAGTTGGGCCTACTGGTTATGATCACTTGGACTTAGAGACACTCGGATTAAGTCCTGGTCCTTCTAAGTATTACCTGTTTGTGTAGTCATTCTTCAATAGGCCTTTATTAAGTACTTGCTTCTTGTCAACATTGTGCTAAGTTCTGCCAATGGAATGGTAAGTAAATGTGTATATATGGTGCTAAGCTCAAGCAGGGGTCAGTTATTGCTGGTTTAGTCTTTCTTTAATTTGGATATAAATGTGAAAGAATACATTTTAATTTTGAGGATATTACTCAAATGAAGCAAAATATTTCCTGTATATATTAAAATTGTTTTTTCTAACCAAAAATATTACACTTTGCCATTTGTCCTCTGTTTTGCCATTTCAACTTTTGAACAGAAGTAAAATCTCCAAAGGGTCATACAAAATTGCAGAACTGAGGTAACTCAAATTGTTTCTTTTACCTATAATTACTGTGCTATCATTGTTTATTTAGAATTTACTGTTTAAACTCTAAAGTATATAGTATGATAGAAGTTGAGACAAACCTGTACTTGTTGTGAGCTATAATGGTTGTGAACCATTATGAACTTACTCTTAAGAAATGTGTGTCATTGAGTCCGTGTTTGGGGCTGGGACTGTAGCTGGGAGTTCTCCAAATTAACTTCCACATAGAATATAATGCTTCTGGAAAGTTAATTTTTTAAAAAAATACTAATTTAATGTGTGTATAAATATTAAAACTCAATAGTAATCACTTCTATCATTAAGAACTTAGACCAGCAAAAGATTTATTCAGGAAGGACATTGTTTATAATTGCTGACATAAGGTAATAATAATAAAAAGCAGACTAACATTTAGTGTGTTTTATTGCAACTTTTACACAATATACTCTTTGAATATGTCTTTTAGATGGTATACTCTTTCAGTGCCTCCACCCTAGAAGATTCCTTCTACCATCCTGTCCTTGATACATCGCAGATACAATGTGAGCATATGCACAATAAGAGGAACTCAATCATGAAGTGTGTTCCAGACACGCGAGAATGTGCATTCAAGCAAGTGAAAACTTTTCAATGAGTCAATGTTAGAACAAGGGAGTAATACGAAAGCAGGTTGGAGAAATATGTACACAAGACTATGTGGAGCCACGTACATCATACTCAGGATTTTTATCTTTATCCTAAAAACAATGGAAAGCCTTTGAAGGGTTTTTTGGTGGAAAAATGAGATTGGGTAGTGAGGAAGTACCATAATCAGATCAATATTTTGAAAAATTCACTCCGGCCATGGAGAACAAAGTAAGTGGAAATCAGTGTCAGTGCAGATCAGATGCTACAACACTGGTGTTAAGTAAAGGACAGGACTCTGGTGGTGACAACCGAGTTAAAACCAGATGGTTCATGACAAGAAGAACTTGTAGGAAGTAAGATCAACATGGATTAGTGACATATATAATGTTTATGGAAAGAGAAAGAGAGAGGGAGAGAAAAAGAGTGATTGACTTATTCCAAGGAATTGGCTTACACAATTAGGGAAACTAACAACTCCCAAGAGCCTCCATCAGCAAGCTGGAAATCCAGCAGAGCCAATGATGGAGTTTCAGTCCTAAGGCTGGCAAGCTCAAGACCCAGGAAGAGCTGATGATGTTTCAGTTCAAGGTCAAAGTCAGGGGGAAAACACCCGATTTCTCAGCTCAATGCAGTCAGGCAGGCAGAAGTTTCCTTTTACCCATAGGATTGTCAGTACTTTTGTCCTGTTCAGGCCTTCAAATTATTGAATGAATCATCTTCACTAAGGAGGGTAATCTACTTTAGTCAGACTTCAGACTCAAATGTTAACCTCATCCAAACACCCCTCACTGATACATCAGAATAATGTTTGACCAAGCGTGTAGGCATTCTGTGGCCTAGTCAAGTTGACACATTAAAGTTAACCATTACAACTGAACATAGGGCTGAGAGAGAAGGTGTTTAGCAAGATGTCTCTATTTCTATTTCAGATTATCTGGTGGTTAGTGGTTGTATTCACTAAGCTAAGAATACCAGAAAAGCATGAGATTTTAGGTCAAAGAGCAGATGCTTTATTCCAAACTTGCTGAGTTTGAAGCGACTTAGCAACATCTAAGTAGGTATACCAATGGATATATGGTCTAAGACTCAGAAGAGAAATTTGGTTTGAAAGAATTACATGGGAGTCAACAGCATGTAGATGTCACTGGAAGCCATCAGCATGGGTAGACAGGAAAGAAGAAAAGTTTCAAAAACCAGTCAAGAGAGAAGCAAAAAGGCTAAAATCAATCCTTGGGGAATTATGACATTGAATGTCTAGATCAGGAGGACGATCCTTTGAACAGGACAGAATCACAGTCAGAGAAGTAGTGGGCATACCACGGAGAGTTTTGTGTAATTGAGCCTATAGTAGGGTGAAGCAGGGCGGGTGCTGAGGTGAGGTGTGCTGTCACAGAATATGGAGAAGGCAGAAACATAAAATGAGCAATGATGGACTTAGGGCAGTGTATGTAGAGAGCTTTTAGAAAAGTGTGAGAGCAGAGAAATAGGGTTGTACATTATAAGATTCGCAGTGATAGAGTTGTAAAATTTTCCTTCCTTCCTAAACGCAGTGCAATGAGCCACCTAATACAATCAGAGAGTAGCAAGATGCCTCACATAGTGCTCAATAAATATCTGTTGAATGAATACATCCTTGAATGTCTGACATCACTGCCTTGGAAAACTATCCACAACTCATGGCTTTACTACTCTTTTATTGAAATGATGAGTTATAAAACACAATCTATTATACATAATGAATTATAATAAATATTTATATATATATCAATGCATGTACCATATGATTAAAACTTTCACATAAAGCCTCTTGTGGTATCAAATATCCAAGGCAAACTGTACATATAAACCACTGGGTTCAGGCAGATTCTGCATGTAATAGTATTCTGTTTATGAGGCCTCATGGGATAAATGCCTCTCTTTTCTCTACACAAAGAATAGACTGGTTTTATTGTTTAGATGATAGGAATCACAAAACGGACTGCTTCCCTCTTTGGGGCAAGGAAGCTCAGAGCTAAGCCGTGGTCCATTCATAACAATCAGAGACAGGAAACTGAAGAGCATGATTTTGTCTACATAGCTCATCCATAGTTTCTTTTCTCCTTATCTTGATTTTCTCATCACTCCAATTATGTCTAGGTTTACATAATAACAGGGTGTACATAATAAAAAAATAATCCTGACAGTCTGTACCATTGAGAAGGCTACACCTGTAAGTGTGCTGCACTGCTTTATTCCAGAACACGGAGTTGGTTTTATTTCACTACTCTAAATGGAGCATTTGGCAAAATGGCATGATTCAGAACTCAGGATTTATTGCTAGAGATCATTCGATGAAAAGGCAGAAAGGGATTTACAGTTTTACTTCAGAGGGTGATTTTGCATGTGAGTGCATGTGCAGGTCCACTCTCCCACCACAAGTGTGTCATTGTTAAATAAGCCTCCCTTTTTGAGGATGGGAAGTGTATTTTTAATGAGCAAGAGACATTAAAGGGAATTTGGGGCCTCTCAGAATCAACGGCATCACAACAAGCTTTCAATTAGGGGGACATCTGTTGGGAATACAGGGGAATCTCCACCCAAAGTGAGTTGCTAATCACATTCACCTGCCAGAGCAGCCAGACAGCCCCATGAACTGGGAAAGGTTGCTTATTTCCTCCAAGCTCAATCACACTGCATTAAGTGGCCACCTGGGTAATGTGTGAGTACACACCTGCTGACCTACCCAGACTACAAAACGTACTGAAATCAAGCTCCTAAAATAGACAGAAAGCAGATCCTCCCTTGGCCCAGAAGGGGAGACAGAACAAGCAAAGAAGAAGAAAAGATCCAAGACCAGGAGTACATAATGAATTGTCAGGAAATCGACTTTAACTTTGGGACCTGTAGTTACCATGTTCCACCTTTCTTTAAACAGTGCATTTAAGAGATCCTTATCCCTGAAAAAAAATCAGCCTTTTCACTTTCAGAACAATAGTATGTAATTGAATCTGACCAAATAACAGCCTGATCTGTAGAGGGTAAGATTAAGCAGCACTGGGGGGGGGGGGGGACATATATATATAAGTTTTTTAATGATTTATTTTAGCCTATTTTGTAAAAGTATTGTACATCTTCCTTTTCTCAATGCATAAAACTACTTTTCCAAACACGTACAATGCTGCTTAATTGCATGCCAAATGTTGGAAAGGAATATTCTGTATTTCAAAAGTTGTAAAAGAATCAAGCAAAGGGTAGTTTATAACACAATACTGCAGATCAAACTTTCTTTAACTTGATAAATTGCACTACTGCAGTCACTCACACTGTTATTTTTCTGTCTAGTATACATTGCATTTATTGTCATTTTTTATTTTTTTTCCAGGGCTGGTCTGTTGACAAACTTCAGAAAGTCTAAGAAGTTTGACCAAAAACAAACAAATACAAAAAAACCCACAAAAATACCAAAAAACAAACCAAAACAAAAAAACCCAACACATCCCAAGGAACAAAAGCTTTATTTCTGTTGCTTTCTAAACACAGATGCACGTACATACTTTCTGTTGCTTTATTGTGCTCTTCTCCATAATTTCGTAAAGTTAAGAAAGGATGAGAGCAGTTATTTAGGTATAGCAGATCAAGGAGAAGTTTTGGCCTGAATTGTGAACTTTCTAAATTTTTTTTGGTAAGTCTCCATCTAAGATTTATGCATTTTTCCAGTTCACTCTGCCTATTGAGACATACGCTTGCTGTTTTGCAAGTTTTATTCTGGCAAATTGGCTTAATTAAACATCCTGACTAATGAGGGTATTGTGTGCATTGAAGATGTTTTATGTCATGTGGAACCATTTTGCTTTTTCTAGCTTTTTCATATATAGATTCACCTTATGTATAACCACATTTATAGTATTTTTTAAATCACGTGCATGTGATTGTATGTGTGTATCGTATTCATAAGACAATGTTTCCCCTTAAATATTAAGGAAGCAATATATTTGAAATGAGGAAAACTATTGAAAACACTAAAAATATCTGTCTTGGTCAAATTTTTATAGTTGAATCAAAATGATTAATAACCAAACTCAGCCCTCCCCTGAGCTCTTATATGCAATTGATATGTTGGAATAAGAAAGAATACTAAAGCATAGTACAATAGAGCCTATAATTCCCAGCAAGCTTCTCCGTTTTCTGATGGAGATAATCAGTAAGTAGATCTCCAAGGCATCTATTAATCACTGTCAGTTTTGACTAAATGGAGGTTCTGATTGGCTGCTCAGGAACAGCCAGCTGCTAAAGGAAACTGGAGAACCTGTGAAAACAAAATCTTTTTTCCTTCACTGAAATAACTACTAGTTAAAGGTACAAAACCTCTTTAAATGGAAAGAGAAGGGAGATAAATCTGAAGAAATAACGTGTAGATTCACCAGCTAAGATATTAGTTTGTGAGCATTAGTAACATTTATAGCTGCATTTTAGAATAATGCAGAGGGAAACCAAATAAGAAAAGTAGTATGTGTAATAAAACATTATCTTACCTCATAATAAATAGCCTTCTTGGGTGCACAGCATCATGGACTGTATTTACATATGTATGTTCCTGAGCAGATCCCTGTGTGATGGGTCTTAGCAAGACTTTGAAAATGTCTGTCAATACTCTCCGGAAAATATCAGTTATCTATGTTAAAAGCTAGGGCAGCTAGGGCACCTGGGTGGCTCAGTGGGTTAAAGCCTCTGCCTTCAGCTCAGGTCATGATCTCAGGGTCCTGGGATCGAGGCCCACATCGGACTCCCTGCTCAGTGGGGAGACTGCTTCCTCCTCTCTCTGCCTGCCTCTCTGCCTACTTGTAATCTCTCTCTCTCTCTGTCAAATAAATAAAATCCTTTAAAAAAAAAAAAGGTAGGGCAGCTAATAGTCGCATAATTTTGATTGTTGCTTTAATGTTTCTACCATAGTTAGCTGATAATGTTAATATCTTTCCATAATTAGCTATCTAGGTATTAAGTGTCAAGTTCCACATACTAAACAAGTGGTTACTTTTTGCTAAATTTAGTATCAGAGAACTAGAAGCTTTGAATCTAGGGGTAAAGAGTTGGATACAGAATTATTTGATCTTTACATTCGAGGCCAGTAACTCCCTCTGTCGTTCATTCCATTTCTGGCTGTGTCTCCCTCCTAAAAACAACAATAAAACAAGAACAACAACAACAAAACCCACAAAACAAAACAAACAAAACACAATGGTGTCCTGTTCTCAGAGAATATACTGAGGTAGCTTGGCTGAATGCGCTTTTGGACTTCACTTCTCTGGCCTCAGTTAGTGGATGCCAGGAGGGACAATCTAATTGTTTCTCCCAGATATTTGGGATTTGGGCACAACAATGCCAATCTCTTGTCCATACCTGAATGGAGGAACTATTTCGGGCTACCCTGTGTATAGAAAAAGGAAAGACTGCTGGGAGGTAT
Source organism: Ailurus styani (assembly GCA_002007465.1). Classification (NCBI taxonomy): domain Eukaryota; kingdom Metazoa; phylum Chordata; class Mammalia; order Carnivora; family Ailuridae; genus Ailurus; species Ailurus styani. The sequence continues at coordinate 320,350 of LNAC01000794.1, read as the reverse complement.
AGAGAGATTGGAATGAGAATCTATGTAGCACCAGATTGAGAAAGAGATGGAAAGAGAAAGAATTTGGCCCAAAGAACTTTCCAGACTTTGCATGGCCTCTTGTATGGCTTGCCTGTGTATTCTTTTGTCATGAGATGCTCTTGGGAGTTTTTAAGAAATTCCTTTTCGCTTCTCCTAAAACTAATCAAGTATGTTTGTGTCACCTGCATCCAAATTATCCATCCTAAGGCTCTTGAGATGTCTGAAATTAAAACCAAGTTATTTGCTCACTCTTTCCTACTTTACTTATTTATTTACATACTTACTTACTTGAATTTGGCTGTAGCCATATTTCTGTGGATAAAATTACATTGCTAGTCTTTTTTAGTTTATGCTTATTACACCAGTGAAATTATAACTTGCAGTTTTGAAAACCAACAGCTAGTCCTCTTTTCATTGTGATAGAGCAGACTAACGTGAATCATTGCAGTGTGTGTGTGTGTGTGTGTGTGTGTGTGTGTGTGTGTGTGTATAGTGTGTGTGTGGGAGAGCTAGCATGTTCACTGAGCCAAAAATTAGGAACAGAATTAAGGTAAGTGTAAATTATAAAAGTATAATAGAAATATATTCCAGGCAGTGAGTCCATGCTAAAGTCCGAACTTGCTCATACAAACATATACAGAAGACTATCCCATGACTGCCGTGCATATCTGCCCATCAGATTCACTTTGGAGCTATTTTATTTTATTTTAAGATTTTTATTTATTTGTTTATTTATTTTAGAGACAGAGAGAGCACAAGCAGGCTCCCTGCTGAGCAGCAAGCCCCACAAGGGGCTTTATCCCAAAATCATGACCTGAGCAAGAGGGAGGCAGACACTTAACCAACTGAGACAGCTAGGCACCCCCTGAGGAGCTATTTTTTAAAATACTGATTCCAGGTACTTCTTTCGGAATCTTTTGAATAAACACATATGGGTGTGAGGCCCATGAATTGGCATTAATTAATTAATTGCTTAATTAATATCTATTTTATTTATTCATTTGTATTTATTTTTATATATTTTTTTAAATTAGGTTCCTTTCTGTGCAGGCTTGAGCTTGCCACCCTGAGATAGAGACATGAGTCGAGATCAAGAGATGGACATTTCACTGCTTGAGACACCCAGGCACCCCACGAATCTATATTTTGAGAAGGTTGTCCTTTGACATTCTGATGTGGTAAATCTAGCCGGGTCTTGGAGAGCCCCTGTTTTATGCAACTGATGTGTGAACTTGGTAAAATTAAATAGTCTGAAGTGAATTAGAATGGACAAGAGTGAGATGTGGATCTAAAGCTGAACAAAGAAGATGAGGCATAATTAGAACAGTAAAACAAAAAGTTGGCCAAAACTCAAGACAGATTAAAAATCCAGTCTTTCTTTGCTATAGGGCACTGACTATTCTAATAAGAAGGGAGTAGTAGTTAACACAAGATTTATACTGTAAACTGGTAGCTAATTCACAGATGGCATACTATTTTCAATCCTCATGTTAATATTTACTTAAAAGCATGTATTTGTGCCTTGTTTCTCTCAACTATTTCTTTTCTCTATAAAGTCCATTGTGTGTGTACATATAAAGTTTTTATGCATATATACAAGCATAAAATTGTTATGGAAATCTTTCTTAAAAGGAAAGACCCAATTGCTAATTTTTATCAATACCAAGAACTTCAGAAGAAAAAATGTCAATCGGCCCATTCCTTAATATGATGGTCCCTGAACAAGCCACATTCCTTTTTTATACTTTTACCTCACACACATGTAAAAACAAATATGAAACAAATCATTACTCTTTGCTCATATCACTGACTTTCTATGAGTAGAATAGAAAGATCCTCAGGGAAGTTATTTCTTTAGCAAGAGTCAAAATAACATTCACAGTCTCTGCCACCCAATTGTGTTAGAACTGATTCAGACGCTTAATAGGTAGGGATATAAGTCGGGTTTAGAGTCACCACTTCTGCAATTCTTAGATTTTTTTTTTTAAATTGCTTATGGCCATTTAAAATAATAACACGCCTTAACAATATTAAGCCTTTTTGACATAATAACAAAACCTAGGCGAGATTGCCAAATGTTGTCAATCTCTTGGGTCTGTTCATAAGCACATGGTACCTACTGAGGAGTAACGAGTGCCAGCACATGTGGCTGTGCATGCCAGATGGGAGGAACACATCTCCAATTAGTCACTGAGTCCATTAAGACAACTCAGTGGGTCATATGTAATTTTAAGTCCTGCATTTTCGAGCAAGGCATTGTAAAATTTGGAAGAAACAGTCTATATTTGAATCCTCCAATTATCTTAATTAAAATACTTTAAACGACATTATACCATTTACATAGCTAAAAGTCTGAACTGTTTACAAGTCATTATCATTTATAAAAAGAAGAGAGTCATTTTCTAAATTTGGAACAGTAAAAATATTTTAATTTTATTATTATGTCTTCTATTTGTCTTAATAAACCACAGTCCCAGGGGCCTAAGACACTATTAAATCCAGCACTCTCCTCACTCTTATGATTCAGTACCTTCTCAGAAAGGGCATTCTTTAAGTGAGTCTATACTGCTGAAAAGGATTAACACTGGCAAACTCCAACCAAACACATTTAATTATTTCTCTAATGCAAAAAATGTTCTTGAGCTTTGTTTTTGGTTTTGGTTTTGTTTTTTTCCCTGACAAGCAATGCTTCTGTCATGTATTCATTGAACTCCTAAGAGTTGCTCAGTTTTCTGCTTGGTGCAAGGTGAGGTAGTCAACAAGAGCAACAACAAAAATCTAGTCCTCATTGGGTAGAAGAAGGGGTAATTTATTAGGTACTTTCTAGGTGCTTTCAGCCCATGGCATCATTTGGTGGAATTTAGAGTTTATTTGGGGAGACAGATACACCCTTCTAACAATCAGGGAATCAAAACTGGTATTTGAATCTCTCAGAACTGTCAGCCCCTTTCTCTTGTCTTAGCTTCTTACCACTTCAGCTCCCTGGACAGATAGGTCCATGGAGAACTGTCCATCATTAGCAAACTCACCAACTCCTCACTTGTAATTGGAAAACTGATCTTCCTGGGGAAAGAAATTCTAAATGACTCCTTGCTCCATTCCACTTCTTTGTCCCCAACCGCACCATTCAGTAAGGCATAGCATGGGTCAGCCAGCTGATGTTAAATAGGATAGGACATATATTTCTTGAAATGTCTCTCTATTTTTTTTTGAAATGTGACAATACTTAGTATTCATGAAATTTAGAAAAGCTGGATCACCAGAATGAGCCCAGAAAGCTATCTTTTATGACATAGAAGCCATTTGCTTACATTGTTGAGGATGGTGCTGGACCTGAACACCGTGACTGGCTGGGTTATATGTTTATATTCCCTAAACACTTTAAGATGTCTTGAAAGTTTGAAAAATAAAATAAAGCAGGCTTCCTGTTCAGTCTTCTTATGACCATTTAAATATTGGTATTGTTGCATGTTTCTGCCCGTGTCTAATTCTATCCTTACACTACTGAGAGTAATCTCATCTCCTCCCTAGCTCTGATTATTTCCTATGTGTGTAGGATAGCAATGAGAAGTTTGGGAAAGGTACATTCTCCTCTCCATAATTTCCCAGGTTAAAAAAATACAAGTGTCAGAAAGACAAAAAAGTCACAGGTGTATAAATTTACCTATGTAATTTCTGAAGCATAAGACACAGCTGTATTTGTCCTGACCGGGTTAAAAAAAAGTCAACAAGATTAAAAAGGCAAAATGAAGAAAAACAAAACAAAAAACCTACCACTACCATGGCTAGGCAATCTGTGTTCTTCAAGATATTTCTCATCTAATGAGGAGTACCTCTATATGGACATCCACAAAGAATATGGAATATATCATCTCATGTCTAAGCCAAGAGCTTGGACGTCATCCTTAATTTTCCCTTTCCTTGACCCCGTGCATCTAGGCACCAAGCCCTACTCCTCCCACCTGTAAAGATCTCTCATATCTCTTTCTTCCCCATCACCCTCACTGTTAGAGAAGCACAGCCTTTGTGCCTTAGTGCAAGTCCTCTTCAGTGTGCCAAATGGCCTCAAAACTGGCTAAGCTGCTTACAATTTTACCATTATTGAATCCATTTTTGTATGATAGAGTAATAATCCTCTTTAAATTATTTCAAAGATTCTCTCCTTTTTAAGTCGTAACCCAAACTACCTAGAATGACATAAAATCAACTCTAGATCTCATCCTGGTCTGGACTGAGAGCTCTACCTCTTGCTATGCTTCCCCTCACACATTCTGATCATTCCTGAACTTCCTGTTGACTCCTTAAGAGAATGTACCCCACCTTTCATCATAGTGCCTTTGCCATGACTGCATCCTCTGACCAGAATGCATTTCCTTGTCCCTGCTGTCCAGGTTTCACTTAATCAACTTCTGCATGTCCTTCAAACTTATTTCAAATGTTACCTCTTTTGGGGAGTCTTCCTTGAATGGTACAATCCAGATTGGTTTCCCCTTCCTTCCACCACCTGTTAGGTCATCTTATGCTTACCTCAGTAAAAACAGCAGTAACAGTAATAAAAGTGAAAGTGAATAGTTACCGAGTGAATTCTAGGTTCTGGGCACTGTGATCAGCATTTTCATAAATTTTGCCTTGTTCAGTTTCTAATACTTTACAGAGAATGTCTATCAACTTGATGGTTTCTCTCATAAGATTCTCAACTCTAACAAGGAAGTTTCTGTATCTTAATGTTCCTTATTCTCCCAGCCTAAATCCATGCCTTGTTCATTGAATGACTGAATATTCTAAAAGGCTGTGACTCTGTTCTTCCTGGAGAATCCCCTGATTCTCCCTGCTGCAAACGATCACTTTCAAGTCTGAATTTCACTTTGATAGAATTTGCATTCCTTTCCAGCTTTCTGGAAATTTTATTAAATACCTTCATATATCTATATATCTTGGCTGCCCTTCATTCTGTCTACACTTACTGAGTGACCCCGTCTTTATCATCCTTTCTGACAATATCTCTCAACAGCTTCCAAAACCTTTGGAATTCAAGTTTTAATATCCATTTAAATCATCTCTTACTGGCATTTAAAAATTTTAAGTATTAACATCTTTTGAGGTAGTAAACATTATTTGGATCCAGAAATGAATGATAAATCAGTTTGGATTTTTTTCTTTCAGAACATGTGACTTAAGTGCTTACAGAGAGCTATGCAGCTGTGTCATCCAATTTCTTTTTCTCTCCCCTCCCCCCTTTTTAATGGAGGAATAGACTATGGTCCAGAGAGGTTGAATGATTTGTTCAAGGTTACAGAGTGATTTAATAGCTATATTTGGACCTGCTCTTAAGAACACAGAAATAAGACAAAACGGCAATTTAACAATTTTAAGCAAGATTCCTACCTTACACTCCCTTTTCTGTTCTAAGACATACTTCAATATTGACTGTTTATATTTTTTTTCTACAAAAGTACTCTAGGGTAACATACAAACGATCACTTATTCCTTTGTTATAGAAAGTTTAAGTTTTGTTCTGAATGACTACAAAAGCATTAGCTGTAGTGTACATAAATATATTCTATCATTGACACTGAAAACATGCCTTTCCCATTCACAGCAGAATGAGTTGAGTCAGTTCTCTAATGCATGTGACTGATTTCCAGTGAGCTAATGGATACCTGATACAGTTATTCTATCCTAATATATTTTTTAAAGTGAATACAAAGTATTTTAATGCTTTTAACTGCAGGAATATTTGGCTCAGAGCCATCACCTGATGTGCTACTTCTGGGTCTTTCAGCCAAGTCTATTTTTGTGCTTGATACACTGACATCAGAAAATTCCAGGGGGTTATAAGGAGATAAGAATTCAATACTTGGTAGCAGTTGAACTATCTGTATGGAAAAAAATGATGCAAACTTACATCTGAACTTTTCTACCATTAATGGTCAAAAGTTATAAAGACATGAAAAATAGTAGATCACAAAGCTAGGATTCCTGTGACAAGTTCTCCACCTCAGTGTTATAGGCATACATATTTAGATTTTGCATTTCATTTCAGGAGGAGAATGTTTCTCTAACAGGTGAGGCAGGATTAAATTTTTATTATGTTAATAGAGGGCTAGGAAAGGAGATGAAAGGTTGGAGCCTAGAGCTTCAGATGAAAAGTTTAAGGAAGGTCAATGATTTTATTTCTCAAGTCTCCTTCCTCAAGGGAAGAAGAGAGAATTGGCTACAAAAAAAAATATTTGTTGACTGAGGTGATAGGATAATATAGAAGAAAGAATGGAGAGACAGGGGCACCTGGGTGGCTCAGTTGTTAAGCTTCTCTCTTCAACTCAGGTCATGATCCCAGGGTCCTGGGATCAAGCCCCGCATCAGGCTCCCTGCTCTATGGGAAACCCTGCTTCTCCCTCTCCCTCTGCTGCTATATATGCTGTATCTCTCTCTGTCAAATAAATAAATAAATATCTTAAAGGAAAAAAAAAAGAGTAGAGAGACAAAGCTTTTGGTGCCAGGCCATTTAAATAAAAATAATGTATAATTAAGAGAAGGCTCAAAACTCTAAACTGAGTTCCAACTTGAACTTACCCAAATCAGTCCTTACAGACACCAAGTTTAGGTGGTCCCTATCTTTAAAGTAAAATACTTTGAGAATTTGAAGTATTGGCAAATAATAGATGTTTAAAATACCATCAAAAGAGAAAGTCCGTCTACTCTTCTTCATGCCCTTACAATCATAGTGAAAGACTCCAGGGAGGCCTAGATAATGAACGCTTCTTTCACATAACCAGCTTTCTCTTTACAGGAAGCCCTGGAGGAGAAGGCATCCGAGTCCACTGTTTGCTTCACTGGGGAAAACCCTAGGACTGGGAAATTACACGAGGCTTAATGCTGTATGAAATGAGAAGCTGGAAAAAGATATTTTTCAAAAGCTGTTCCAAAGAACAGGATAATCAGTCTTACTCGGAGTGATTTAGTCCTCTTCTCATAATCGCTCCCTTTCTTTCCAAAAGTGGGTAAACAATCGCCCTTTGGGGTTCCACCACCAATTTGAATAATGATACACAATCCCTGTGTCTCCAGATATTGCTGGAAGCCTCACAACATGATGTGAATCCTGAACTTTTTTTTTTTTTCTCTCAAGGTTGTGACAGAGCTTTGGTGGGGGCCAGGCTCTTGGCTACATGGTTTGACATTCACTCCATCAACTCCCAGAGAGATGTTTGTTGTTCCCTCTACTTCTGACATATTACCTTGAATGACAGAAGGCTTCTTCAAATCAATTGATGGAAAGTCGAGAGAAAGAGAACTTTCATACACTGAGCTATCCAATCTGTAGTGTTTGGGATATGTGGCAATTACAACTGGCTTAGTTTTCAGTAGTTTGTCTCTAAGACAGTCTTGCTTTGAGAAACTAGAAAGCTAGTCTTGCTTTGAGGAACTAGAAAGGATGAGAACTATTCACATGCAATAGAAACCATCACTGAGACACAGAAATGAAAACGTTAAGCTTAACTTGACTGTAGTAAAATGTTGATAATCATATGATAACGTGGGCTTAATTTTATGGGTCAGTTCTAGCACTGACTAATCCAGTTTCCTTCTAAGACCTCAGCTATAATCCATTTATTGCTAGGTGTTCAAAGGATAAGGGTTATATGTTAAACATGAGACAGTTAAAAATGGTTTCTTGAACAGAGTGCCCTTTGGAATCCACATTAATCTAAGGGAATGAAAAATATACAATAATAATAGTATCGAGCAACTCGAATTTTATTTACTAATCGATTTTTATCAGCTTGTCTAGTGAGAATGGCACTTTTTGGTTTGTTTTTGGTAATAGGTAAGAACTAAAATACTTGGATAGATGTAACATACATAAACACTTTCCAGTGATATATATTCCTCCTAATATCAGAGAATAGGGATGATTGTCTTTCTACTTTATCACAGCTTACGGGCTACCTGAGAAGAACATCAATTAGCTATATTGTGCTGAGGAGCATTTTAAAAAGTCCCCACAAAATCTGAGACAGCCGCTGTAACTTTATTTTCATTACCTTGTGACATCACAGTAGTCGTGAAAATACAGGATAAAATAGTCAAAACATGTGTGGAATTTACATTTAGTCACATACAGAGAAATGTCTCATTCCATGTAAGTTTATATCAGATTCTTTTTCCTATAGAACCACATTTTCAGAATCACACTGAATATGAAGAAAATAAGCAGAGATTAGGTTTTGAAACTACCTAGAGCCTGCATTTATAAAATTTAAAAGGAAAATACTTGGGTAACAACCATAAACCAGTCCCAGTATTGTTCCATCCCATCTTCTTCTCTGTGCACCTGATAGCCCAGTACGTTTAGCAATATTCATCTCTCAACAAGACCCCGTGTCCTTCCAGCTCTACAGTTTTACAAGTGCTGCTTGAAATGCCCTTTTCTAACCTTGACTCCTCATCCTTGCTAATCAAACAAGACTCAAAGTAGCAATATATAAATATTTGAAGTAGAGCTTTCCTCTACTTTTCTTCAAAAGATTACAGTTAAACAACTATTTTGGTTTGGTTTGGTTTCTTTCTGTGCGTTGTCTTAGAACACTGAGGGATGAAAATGGAAGGACTATATTATGTTAACTTGTTCTCTGATTCAAATGATAAGTACAGACTTACATATATATATTTATACTTAGTTTACAAAAGAAAAGAGGGGTGCCTGGGAGGCTCAGTCGTTTAAGTGTCTGCCTTCAGCTCAGGTCATGATCCCAGGGTCCTGGGGTCAAGCCTCACATCGGGCTCCCTGCTCAGCAAGGGAGTTTACTTCTCCCTCTCCCTCTGTCCCCCACCCTCTCTCTTCCTCTCTTAAAAAAAATAAAAAATAAAAAAGAATCTGCCCTGTTGGATCATAAGTATCCTCGAACCTGTGAGGATATATGTCTTGATTTATAGTTTGGAAATACATTTGCCATAACATTTAATATAACACATACAGTATTTAAGTACATACCACCTCATAATTGCAAGTTGGAAAAAGCTACTGATCAATCTGACAACATTTAAGTGAAGGACAAAAATGATGTTTCTCAGGGGACAACATGTCTCAGTATAGAGTCCACTATGTATAAAAAAAATTCAGTACCATTACTCTGAAGATTCTAATCTCTTCCCAAGACATTGTCTTTGTGGACAAATTTTCTACAAAGCAAATTGGTAGCTAAGCTTGCCTAAATTTCAGTAAAGACATTAGCTTAGTTAGCATATTAATTAAAACAAGTTCAAATGCCCTCCTCCCTTCGTTGCTGTATAATCATTACACACTCAACATTTGTCCAACACAGTTCCATCATATAGAAGCTATTCCTCTGAGGTTGCTGGCTTTCACAGTTCTGCCCTAAAATTACTGAAATATGTGAAGGATTCCTGGCCATTGGGTGCTTTATTTATTTTTTGAGTATGTAATTGAATTTTGAGTGTACATTATGTGATTAAGGATTTAGAATACTGCAAGGTTTTCTGAATCTCTTAATAGGTATAATAATGTTGCTACTATACATGGTGATGATTTAAGTCTATCTTTTGCTGCCACTGGAACTCTTTCTCATCCTCTTAGAGTGGAGGTACTTCCCTTACTGCCACTGATATTTATTTGAACAGCTCATTTAAGTTCCTCCATTGCTTGCAAGGAAGAAAATACCTATAATGTGTTTAAAGGCTCTGGAGACACTCCAAAGCCTTTTTAGACTAAGTTGGGGAATAAATAAATCAAATAGATAGGCAGTTAATTAAGTGAACAGACAGATAGATGCATACTCTTAACTTCATTTTGAAAGATAAAAATTTCTATAATATTTAAAATGGTTCTATCATTTACTGGGACCAAGGAATATGTTCTCCTTCATCAAGAACTATGGGCATAAAGTACATAGAATTGGTGAAGAGAATATGTTATATTGCCCCACCTCATCTACATATCCGTGTGTGCTACGTTATATACATAATAAAACACACACACATCTGTCTATTCCTGAATGTGTCTGCACTGTAAATCTTTCCAAATCTAATTAAAAGGCATTCTGAAAAAAGAAATGATATCTCTATTTCTTTTCTATTGCAAAGGATTGTGGAAGACACTTAAGAATATTTCCATCTTGCATTCTAAAATGTTCAACCATTTGATTAGGTTAAATAGAAACCAAAGAAAATCAGTGTGGTAAATACTGATAATATGGACATTGAGGGTTGCTTCATGGTGGACCCAGTGATAATCTTCCTCAACTCGTCATTCATTGTTCTTTTTTTTTTTCTTAAGAAAGGAAAAAAATGTTCTTATTATAAAAAAAAAAGTAACTTAACATTCATATCTTTGGGTGGGAGAGTAGAGATAGGGTGGATGGGTTATGGACATTGGGGAGGGTTTGTGCTATGGTAAGTGCTGTGAAAGGTGTAAGCCTGATGATTCACAGACCTGTACCCCTGGGGCAAACAGTAATAATAAAAAATAAAAATAAATTCATGTCTTTGGGCCTCTTTTAAACACAGTAGCAAAGTATAAAATCAGAATAGGTTAAAGTATTAAGGTTTTAAACTTGGATTAATTCTGTATTTAGGTGATTATAAATAAACAAAAAAAAGTTATTGGATTTTTGTGGGGTTTTCATGCTGGAGAATGTAGAATGACTGGGATATATCTCTGTCTCAGTCCATAGAGTTCGGGCTCTGAACTCAACAGTAGGCTATTTGGTTTAGTCTCAAATACTCTGCTTTGTCTCCATTTCTTTACAACAACATAAATTTTATTCCTCATATGTCCAGCCGCTGGCTAAGGTTCTTTGTAGATCTCTTATTGAACAGGTTATACCCAATTCTTCAGTAATTGAGACTTTGAGTTAGGAATGCCGCCAACACCCCCAACTAGGATCTTTTTGATGCTGTGGCTGACCTGCTGGTTGGAGACCCTGTCTGCTTTTCACTCATCGATATTTCTCTGAATAAACTGGACCTCAATACCCCTTTTAGCATTGTGCCTTGGACATATCCTTGTTGTGTCTTCACAGAACTGCCACTGCAAAATAGTAACAACAACAGTAACATCATGATGATGACGTCCACCAGGCCAGCCCTTTCTTAGTGACCAATACTACTGCCTAGAGGCAACATTCCTCGGGCTCAGTTTACACAGTTCCAAGCAAAAAACTCAAAATGAGTGCCTATAGACTGAAGGTATGGCTTCCAGCTTGAAAATTTAAATGTTATCTTAGCACAGCAGTGGTCACTCATCAGGAACTCCTGGTAAATCTGCCTGAAGAGTGTCATTTGTGGAACTTGACCTAACCCGGGTGGGACGCACCTGCCTTTTCAGTTCTCTTTGTTCATAAGCGCCTCTGTTAAGCTAAACTAATATCTAAAAGAAAAATAAAATACTGGTTGTAGTTATTTATTTAAACTGCTCTATCAATGAGGAAGCATTTATTATAAGCTTTAACACCCAACAAAAGCTATATAAGTGCATTTTCTTCAAGAGTATGAACAAAATTCTATATCTAGATGTAGAATTTTCAACGTATTTGTTAGAAAAAGAGATCTGTATTTGAGTCCTGGCTCTGCTAATTATAGCTGTGAGACCTTGGGTAAGTAGATTAACCTCACTTGTTTTCTTTTTTTATAAGATGGGGGAAATAGTTCTTTACCATATTGTTGTAAAGACTTAGCTTAAATTTGAAAGTGTAAATTCAAAGTACTATACTAGTGAGAAATAATAATATTACATTTGGCAAAATAAATAAAGTTAAAGCAATTTTGAGAGAAAGTTACCTGTCAGTGAGATAAAGTGGATGAAATAAATTGGACAAAGACACAGCAAGAATAGGACTTGCCTAATTAACTGTTCAATATGGAACAGAAAATGAAGGTCTTAATTCAACCTGCTGGCATCACATTGATCAATTGCCGAAATTAGAATCTGTTGTCCACTTTCCCCATCGCTAATAATATACTTTAACAATATATTTCCTTCCACAATTGTATAGTTTAAGCTCCTTTATAAAGCTGGTCTAAAATAGGTACAAGTTATCAATCTTGACCCCTGCCTCCTGTTTATGGGGCAAGCATCACTGTGTCACCAGGTTGGTGACACAGACATTAAAATTTGACCTTTCACACAAAGGGGTGGATACTGACTGGCCTCCGTCAGCAGCCTGCACTCGCTGGTAGTGACAGGATCAAACACATTACTGAATGTGGTGAGGGAAAAATCCTTTTCACAGAGAAATGAAATTAACAGTGGTTAAAAATTAACACTGAGGGAAAGCAAGACGAAGCAAGACAATCCCTTTGCAAGTATTAGAAGACAGTCAATTTGATTGAACACAACAGCACAGAACAATCAAAACAATTTTTCTTTTCGAAAAAAAATTGGAGGTCAATGGGTCTGGGTAACTGATTACCTTCCTTCTTTCCTTTCTTTTCACTCTTCTTTCTCTTTCTCTTTCCTTCCTTCCTTCCTCCCTCCCTCCCTCTCTCCCTTTCTTCTCCTTCCTTCCTTCCTTCCTTCCTTCCTTTCTCCTTCCTTCCCTCTCTCCCTCCCTCCTTCTCTCCTTCTTCCCTCTTCCTTCTTTCCTCCTTCCTTCCTTCCTTCCTCTTTCAGCTTTACTAAGGTATAAATGACAACCAAAATTGTAAGCTATTTAAAGTGTACAACATTAGGTAACCTGACATATGCATACACTGTTGAAAGCATTTCTCCATCCAGGTAATAACACATCTGTTACCTCACATATCCATTCCTTCCTTTTTTCCCCCTACTTTTGGTGAGAACACCTCAGTTCCACTTCCCAGGAAACCTCGATTAGATGACACCCCAGTGTTATCAACCATGTCATCTTGCTTGACCTCAGACCTTCAGACCTTATTCATCTTACAGCTGAAAACCAGCACTTTTTACCAATCTCTCTATTTCTCCCCTACCCCCAGTCTGTGGCAAACACTGTTCTACTGTTCCTGTGACCCGTTAGACTTTTTTTTTAATTTTTTTTTTAAATTTCTATCTATAAGTGATCTCCTTCTTACGTTTGTTCCTGACCAAACTGCATATTTGGATTCTGAGTTTCAGCTTCATTATGAATGATTTTGTCAGAGACAATTTAAAAGAAATAAATCTTTTTCTTTCCCTCTTACTTCCTGTCCATATCAGAACAGTCTCCAGTTTTGCTCTTCCTCTTTTACTTTCCTTCTGTTCCATTTTTTCTATATATTTTTTTAAAGATTTTAAGTTGTCCAAGAGAGAGAGAGAGAACAAGCACAAGGAGAGGAGCAGAGGGAGAGGGACAAGCAGACGCTCCACTGAACACAGAGCCTGAATCCGGCTCCATCTCATGACCCTGAGATCATGACCTGAACCAAAACCGAGAATTGGATGCTTAACTGACTGAGCCACCCAGGAACCCCCATTTTTTTCTGTATTTCAAGTTCTTTCCTTCATTTCCATGTTCATTGTTGTATCACTTCTGTACCTAGCCGTCTGCAGCAAGCCACTCTGTGCACTAGAATCTTCCTATACCATGGTTTACATTATGATTCTGTGCCTGTTTACCTCACTCTACCTTTCCAATTTGGTCATGATTACTTAGCGACATGATTCTACAATCTTATCTGCACTAATGTCCATATATAGCACACTCATCTTTGCCTCTGTACCTCTGGATGTACTTGTTCCATTCACCTGGAATGTACCCTCTTTCCTTTAGCTAAACTAAATCCTATATTTTTTTTCCAAAGATTTTTATTTATTTATTTATTTATTTATTTATTTATTTATTTATTTCACAGAAAGAGAGAGATCACAAGGACGCAGATAGGCAGGCATAGAGAGAGGGGGAAGCAGGCCCTCCACCGAGCAGAGAGCCCAATGCGGGGCTCGATCCCAGGACCCTGAGATCATGACCTGAGTCAAAGGCAGAGGCTTAACCCACTGAGACACCCAGGGGCCCCAATCCTATATATTTTTAAAGGCCCAGTTAAACCTAGTCCCTTCAAGAAACTTTCCCTAAATAAGCCAGTGTATAATTGCAGGTTTACATTAAAATTATGAATTCCTGTAATGTTTTCTTCTCCTTGCCTAGAGATATTTCAGAGTTTCTCAAACTCATTCCTTCAGAAAGGTACTCCTAAGTCATGTTTCTCTCCTAGAAAGAGAATGAGATATTGATTTAAATTACTCATACAAAGACAAGAACATCCTTTCTAGCAAAATGTAATTAAATACATGTCTATTACACAATATAAAATAGTAACCAAGTGCATTTGTGTTGAAGAAAAAGATAAACAGCTGTTAAATCAATACCACCAACTAGCTATTCTTAAATTTTGCACCAATACTTGCTTGCTTTTTGTTCTCTTATTTCGGTGTTCATTTGTGTGGTCAGAAAACTGAAAGAAGACATCAGGGATTAAGATAAATCAGTTTATTTTTTTCAAGATTTTATTTATTTATTTGACAGAGAGAGAGAGTACATGCACATAAGCAGGGGGATCAGCAAACAGAGGGAGAGGCCATACAGACTCCTCACTGAGCAGGGAGCCTGATGTGGGGCTCAATTCCAGGACCCTGAGATCATGACCTGAGCCTAGGGCAGACAATTAACCGACTGAGCCACCCAATTGAGCCCTAAGATAAATCAATTAAAAAAAAAAAAAAACTTACAAAGGAGGAATTTTCTTCGAAGGAGGAAGTGGAGTCTAGGTTTAAAGGGTTTTGTCGGGATGCTGGTTCCTCTTTGTGTCTTTAGGAAAGTCACTTAACCTATATGCACTATAGTTCACTTATGGAGGTATGAAAACTGGATGTGAGGAGGGATTAAATGATGTAGCACATGGAAGGCTTTTGTCATATAACATGAGCTTGGTAACTGGAGCTGATTGGTCTTCAACAGAAGTGCAAAGCTCACCACTGACCACTTTTGCCTTCTTCTGTTTTTAAGAAATTGGAGTGCTACTGAAGGCTGAGTTACCATGCCTGGTTTAAGGGCAAAGGACTAGGGAATGTGTTCTTAACAAATACCCAGCCTGCTCCTTTCCAGGAGCTGAGAGAAGGCAAACCAGCTCAGGGCCTGCTCACACCTGTCTCTTTGCTCAGTCTCTCTGACTCTCTGTCTTTTCCTCTCTCTATCTTTATCATTCTCTTTTTGCCTCAATCCTACCTATTGGTCTCTTTCTATTGGTTTCTGTCTTTTTCTCTTTAAATCTCTCTCTCCTATGTCTGCCTCTCTATATATCTCTGTTCCTTCTTTGTCCCTTTCTTCTTTCCTTCCTCCCTTCTTTTTTAGACCCTTTCTTCTCTCTATATATATATCTGTCCTCCCTTTTAATGTCTCTGATTTTTTTTAATGTACTTCTGTTTCTCTCTCTTACCCTCTTAATCATACTTTCTTATACTGTGTCTGGCATTCTCTTCTCTTGCTCCCTTGTATACATGTAGATTTATTTTATTTTATTCATATTGTTTTATTTTTAAGTCAGTATGGTAAGATTGGAGTATTGAGTTTTGCTTTCAAAAAAGGAACCAAGATGACTTTCAACCTGTTCATATTCAAGGGCATTCACACTGCCTTGGCATAGGAAATTTCTTCCAGATGAACTCCTTAAAGTTCTGTGCTTTTTG
This sequence comes from Ailurus styani, assembly GCA_002007465.1. Lineage (NCBI taxonomy): Eukaryota > Metazoa > Chordata > Mammalia > Carnivora > Ailuridae > Ailurus > Ailurus styani. Next base: position 304,686 of record LNAC01000794.1, on the reverse strand, counting down.
TTGTTTTATTTGTGTTGGGTGGGTAGGTGGTATAATATCTCAGCTTATAATTTTCAGTTTGCTTTATGAACACATTCTATATTCTTTCCATGGATCTCAAGAGGAGAATGCTGTGCCAGGGCACAGCAGATGTGTCTTTGGCAGAACGACAACAATAATAATAGTTCATATTTATGAAACAACTCTAATGTGCCCGGCACTATTTTCAGTGTTTTGCTTCTATTGACCCACCTACTCCTCACAACTACCTATGAGTTGAAGTTACTATTATTATTATTACTAGGAGCAAGAACATGCACCAGGGAGTTCTGTCCAGACAGTATACCCAGAGAGGCTGGGGTCTTAACTACCATGCCCAGGAATCTTCAAAGGTATCATTGGTTACTATTGGTATCCATTGGAATTTTTTTTCTTTTTTTCCGGATAAAATGAAATAACATAGCTCCTACTTGATTTTAGCAGTAGAGCATTTTTGGCATTACCTTATACAATAACTTTGTGGTAGCACAAAAACAAGTAATAAAATATAAATGATCTTATTAATGGGACCTGTAATTTTATGTCTTTCGCAATTTCTCTCAGATTACATGCTCCCTGATTATGGAATAAGTGACTCAAGGAATAGAAAAGAGTGGGTAAAGCCACAGTTCTGAGGTACTTTCTGAACGATAACAGATGACATGATGAAAGTAACCTGAGTCACAGAAAAAGGTGGCTGGACAAGGGCATCTGGTACGTGGATCAGTTGTTTCTGTTTCTTGTTTTCCCCCAGTGTGAGCACTACTTGTAAAAATAGTGTAATAAAGACTTGTTTCCATCACAGAGAGCAACTAATTGGTAGGTAAAGCATGTTAAGAGTGCTAAAAGTAACTTATGGTATTAAATGTTGTGTTATTATTTTTAAGAGTAGACTTCACCTAGAAATTATTTTCTTTTATTTATATGAAGACATCAACTCTACTCCTTGGGTCATAGCTTAATCTACATGATAAGCCTTAGTTGAAAAAACAGTAAAAATACGACTGGACTAGTCACAAATAATAATCACTTCCATTTATATAACACCTTTGAAAAGGTCCCTAGAAGCTTGCTAACTTTTAAAATCATGCACAGATTTCATATGCAAAACATCCTGCTAATGCGATGTTGAGGTTACAAATTTAAATGCATCAAGGTCAGCAAATGAGAGAGGTATGGCTCTCATTAGAACATTATCTCATCCACATATGCATGCTTTATTGTTTTTTTCTTAAAATTCTGTATTTAAGAGTTCAACTGCCATGAAAAATATTACACCTTTCTAAGTATTTAGCATTACAAAATGCAAACATTGTAGGATTATTTTCTTCCATGAGTTGATACTTTGAAATATAACATAAAATTGGTATAATTTGAATTTCGATTTTGCTTGGAATCAAATGACAGTGCTGTTCCAGAAGGTGAAAGAAATTTTATCTCTTCACCTTGCTTACTTTGATTTATCTATTTCTTGAGTTCAAGAATGAATGGAGGCACAGAAGGGAGAGTAGGGCAGGAACTGACATTTATTGATTTCTTATAGTCTTTGTGACACTGTTAGGGGCTTTGCCAATGTTAACTCACCAACCTTTTCAACAACTCTAAAAACTGGATATTAGTATATTTATTTTACAAATGAGAAAATGGAGGCCCAGAAAGATTAATTGATTTGGCCATGCTGAAACTATTAATGAAATTCAAATCTAAATTTGTTCATTTCTAATGTTGTCTCCACTTTTCTCATTGGGTGGGAAGGAGGAAGGAACCTACTAAGTAGTTCTACCTATTGCCTTGCACTTCCTCAGATTAGAGTCTCAATTTAAAGATTATACACATTGAGGAGATAGGTTGTAGAAAAAAAAATGCTAAGAATAAAATTTAAGCACAAAGTTAAAAGTTCTGTAACATATTGTTCACAATTGACATCCAACATTTTAATTTAGGAACATATGGAGAAGGGTATGTGAGTCCAGTTAAGGAGAAAGCTGTGGGGCAAGACCATCTGCTTATATGCACCAGTTCAGTCACCTTCCAAAAAAAAAAAAATAAACAAGAGCACAATGCAGTTTATCAAATGAGTTGTTATTGTTCTGGGGAAGGAAGGTTTTCTGATATACTAGATAGAAACTCTCTTTGAAAATGGAAACATTTTCAGATGTCATAACTTCATATACCATGATGTCATACTACACTTATAAAACTGTATAAAAGAGAAAAGATCCAACTTTTCCAATAAGTAGAATTCCCCAGGATACTACACATTCATTGGAAGTCACTAAAATTTAGAACCATGTTCTTTTAGAGCCAGAAATACTCTAAAAGCTCGTCTTTTATCACTCTGAACCTTTCAGAAATATGAAAACTGAGGCCAGAGAGGTTAGTTGAATTAAGCTGGTGTCAGAGCACAAACTAGAACCCAAGTTCGCTTACTCTACTTATTCAGATTTTATTGCCACTTGCTGACCAGAGCAAATATACTTTCAAAGGCAGCTTCAGAATTCCAGCTTGCTGTTCAATGAAGTTATTTCAGATAAATTTTGATAGTGGAATTCTATTTGGGGTGGACTAGAAGTACTCATTTTTCAAAGAATACATTTTAGCACGACTGCAATAAGCCATTCATTTAGGATAAGGGTGAGTGAATGGGAGAGAGGGAGGGAGGGGGTGAGAGAGAGGGACGAAGACAGAGAGAAAGACAGAATGAGAGAGAAAGAGGAGACAGAGAAAGTGTTGGTAGACACCAATTATTTGAAATATTTTCTCCACTGTCCTCCTGGTTTAACACATTTCCTTCATTTTCTTATTACAGTTTGGGTCATTTTTTTCTTCATTCCCTTCACTGGATCCTCCTCTTTTTCCAGTCCCCTAAACATAAGAATATGCCAATGCTGAGTTTTCCATCTTTTCTATTCTCTTTCCTCCTTAAATCCTAGGTAGCCTAATCAAATCCCAATATCACCTCTGGCTTAAATTAACTTCTCAGTTGTAACTTCAATCACTTAACTTTCTACTAAAACCTAAATTCACATGGCTAGAAGTATTATATTGTTACTTTATCTAGTAGTGATCTCAAATTTAGCATGTCCCCAAGTGAAAGCTTGATCTCCCACTTCTAATCTGCTACCTCTGGGTTCTTTATTCCCTGAATTGCTCAGATCAAAAATCTTGAAATCATCCTTGACTACACTTTTCTTTTTCCCATTTCATATTCTGCCAATTAGGGAATTCTATGTGATCTATTTTCATGTTACACCCAGGGTCAACTTCTCAGCACCTTTACCACCATCATCTAAGCCACCATTATTTCTTGTTTGAACCACAGCAAGAGTTATCTAAATGATCCTCTCCTTTTCCCCCTATATCCTATGGTTTACACATCAACAAAAATGCTCTTCTGCTCCAAATCCTCTAATAGGTTTTTATCACACTTGAAATAAATTCCAAAGTCCTTATCGTAATGTATAGCATTGCTTCCTTGCTTCATTCAAGTCTTCTGAGAAGCTGTACATGAATAGATAGAGGATGGATGGCTAGAGTACTCTTCCTTGTTTGACCATCACAGATTACCTCATTTCTCTGTAATGCTTAACATTACTACATACATATACATACATATGTGCGTGTGTATGTGTGTATATGTATATGTATGTGTAAATTGTCTGCTTCCCCACTAAAATATGAGTTTCGTGATTTCAGGGACTTCATTTGTTTTGTTCATTTCTACACACTAAGTACCAACCACTGATAAATGTTGAAGAAATCGACTGATCATTTATATTTGTTCTTATGTATCAAATTCCGTGGAACTTAGAAAACACAATACATTGGGGTGCCTTGGGGTCTTACTCAGTTAAGGGTGTGCCTTCAGCTCAGGTCATGATCCCAAGGTCCTAGGATCAAAACCTCAGCCCCATGTCAGACTCCCTACTCAGTGGGGACCATGATTCTTCCTCTCCTCTGCCCCCCTCCACCCCTGGCCTGTGCTCTCACTCACACTCAAATAACTAAAATCTTAAAAATAACTAAAAATAAAAATTCTCACATTACTACGAACAAAGTATATAACATATTACTATAAACAAAATACTCTGTTTTTTTACCACTATCCTAGAGAATGGTGCTCAGGACTACTTTTTCTTGAATTAACCATACAATAAGTATTTTCTACCTTCATTCTTAAACCGTATCAACTAAACATAAACATTGGATTGATATTTAACACATGCATATATACACATTTCCCTAAGTGTCTCAAACCAGAAAGCATGAGTAAATGAAGCTTTCTTTGTTGCAGAAAATAGCTAAGTGGTGATGATGGGATTCTATATTCCAGGAAGCTGCAGGTGAAATAATTCAAAAGGTCATAAGTAAGCAATCAAGCTATTTGAGGACAGATGGCATCCTCAAAGAAAGGAAAAAGAACCTCCATTTGTTTCTTAAAGGTGTTGAAAAAGTGAGATTTTCATAGAAGATTAAAATCTACATAGAAGTGATCATATGGTGAAAAAATAAAGTTTGGTGGAGGAAGAAACAGAATTAAAAGAATTTTTAAAAATTACATTTACCCACTGTGAATATGGTATAAACTTAAGTTCCAAAATGTATATAAGCAATAAGGTATAAGCAAAGAGGAACCAGCTTAGTTTCTACTCCAGAGCAGCTTTTAGTCAATGGGAGGGTATGGCTACCACACCACCATGTCTTCAGGTTCCAAAGCCTGTGGCCACCACTCAGTGCACATGAGTGACTTTATGATATACAGCAGCGAGTGATACTGTAAAGCCAATATTTTTTCCTATAAAAACATGTGTTTTTGGTTAGTGTAGGAGATATGCAAGGTCTATGGGAGCTCATAATAGTGGTGACTAAGCAGTCTCCTGTGGTGTATTGTGTGTAAATGGTCAGGAGAGAGGTGTGCGAGTTTCAGAAACGTCCTTTCCCAAGGAAGCGTCATTTAAGCTGAGAAGAGAAAACCACCCATTCCAATGAGAGGAAACAGAGCGAACTTTAAAACTGACATGCAACTAGTTAGTATGCAAAGGAGTCTTCTGGTTTCGGTCTTAATTGCTTTGCTTTCTGTTTTCTTGGGTATTTGGTTAACTGGTCAAGGTTTCTTGATTAGCTTGATTACAATGTGGCTAAAAACAGTGGCCTCCAGGAGCCATGTTTAAGATTAATTAAAGAAAAATAAACAACATAAATAAATAATGTAAATAATCTAGGCAAGAAATACAAGTTATGTTAAAGAACTCTACCAAAGTTGTTTATTACTATGATGCAAACTATAGACCACCACATTCTTCCTCAGCTTCATTTTATAGTCTTGTGAAAAGCTTATGTTCAGTCTGGGCTGTTGTACTTTAAATATGTTGACAAACTAGGCAGCATCTAAGGAAAGAGTGAGAAATTGAGGAAGAAGACTCTTGTTAAAAGGCTAAAGGAGTTTGCATGACTTTGTCTGGAAATGAGATGGTGAAGAAGGATATTGCAACTCTTTTCAAACTATGAAAAGCCGTTATTAAGAAAATGTAGGCCAGCTGTTCTTTAACTCCACTGAAGTCAAAATAAGAAAAAGTTGGATGAGTTTGTTTAAACATTTGTGAAAAGGCCTTAAAAATAAAGGTTACTTCTAGATTCTTGGAGACAGGAGATAGGCTATCTTCTTAACAGGCAATCTTGAGATATGATCTGCTCAAAGGAAGTGATACTCAGAGGTAGCTCTTCAAGCTCTTGGACTCAAGGATTCTGGTATCACACTTCAGAATAGTTGGTAAAGGACAGCAGTGGGTTCATTTGGAAGACAATCACCAACATAAAATGTTTAGCTCCTAGGGACATGGAAACGCCCTTTTCTGAGTTCTCTCGAAGGGGTTCTCTTGAGAGAGGGGTTTTCTCTGTCAACTTCCCCTGACCCTTTCACAGAATGATGCTTTTCTCTGAGAGACTATTTCTGCTTTTTTATTGTCTTCCATAGAAGCTTATTTTCAAAACACAAGGCAAAATGACAAGAAATCTTTTAAATTCTTTATCACATTTTTAAACATCAGAACTTGAAATCTAAATTGTTCTTTTTAATTAAGAAAAAAAAAGAAAAAGTTTTCACACACATCAAACTCCTGTAACATATATAGTGCTAACTCGTTAAACCATCTCAAATGTAACTGTCCTTTGCTGAAGAAAAAAAAAAAAAAGAAAGAAACTCAAGCCTTAGATCTACATATAGCATTCATTTGCATATCTATGCATATATACACACACCTTATTTTACATTAAATCTGTTTCTATACTATTTATATTTATACCCATTTGCTATGTCCAAATATATTTGGCTATTTTTGAAATCTCCAGAGTATTCTTCTGAAAGTATTCTTAAGAAGTTATACTTGGTAAGACTTTGCAACAAAGCTGAATTATGGTGGAAATCCTATACAAATATCCAATCTTTCCAACAGCAATAAATTACAATGTCAGAAACATAAGGTGCTGACCTCCCAGTGTGAAGAGTGGGGGGGGGTGAGTGATAGGGATAAAGCTCTTGATTAGAAATGTTTTTCTTGAAGAATAAAGCATTTATGCAGGGAAACAGCCATGAATAAAGTCTATCACCTCCTGATGTTTATCCATATAAAGCACAAGATGATTTCTCTTTAAGGAAGAAAAAAAGAATAAGAAAAATCTCACATTTTGGACTGATACTCAAAGTTATAAATGTTTAATGCATTTGATTACTACAATTTTATAGGGTTTTTCTTCCTCTGAACAAATAAAGAAATCTTTTATTTTTTTTTAACAAAAAAGAAGCAAATGAACAATCCTGAAAGTGGAAAAGCGTTTTGTAATTTTAGAATACAGAAGTGACTAGTGGGTTATGTGCAAATTTCTTTGAAAAATAACAGCACACTGCTTGAGTTGGATTGTATTTTTAAAAGTCAGGATCAAGGACTGGAGCTGTGTAACGTGCTTCACAATAGGAGAACAGCTATCAAGCTCCTGAACTCCACCAACCATGACAGAAGCAGAACATTTCTTTCATTCTGTCCCTGCCTCCCTCCCTCTAAAAATCCCTCATAAAATACTGTACACTCTACAATAAGGAGAGAGCATTTGCACAGAAACTGAACCCCCATAATGTTTCCCAAAGTTCATAACCTTTTAGATAGTTGATTTTTTAAAAATACCAATGCCTGAGCCTCACTCAAGACAAACAGATGGAACCCAAACAGTATTTTTAAAACTCTGCTGGTAATTCTGATGTGAAGCCAGGGCTGGGTATTGCCTATTGACACCCAATTGTGTGTCCTACTGTATATTAATGGATTAATGGTGGCAAGATTAGGTCAGTTATATGGGCTAACAATTTAATCCCTGGCCATTCATTCCTTCTTGGTAGTCTCCAGTCCTTTGCTTCTTCAGTAATCTCTTGGCCATCTCCATAGTCAAATCCTTCCCTTGACATAAAAGCACTTATGATAATATTTTTGAATTTTGATACTCTCCTGGCTGGATCTTTTCACATACAGGGATCTTCTAGAAATCTAACGTTCATCACTTTATTCCTTATACATAGCCCTTGAATCTTCTGTGGCTCCCTACTTCTTCAAGAAAATATTAGAATTCATTAGACAGAGCATTCCAGGACTTCTGCAATCCGGTCCAGACTTTCTTTTCAAGTTGAGAGTCCATCATTCATGCCAGAGATCTTTAGTATTTGCTGAGCACCTGAGTTAATCTTGATTTTTTTTCCTTTTGCTCTTGTATAGAACTGCTGACTCCCTCTGTCCAGCCCAAATCAAATCCTGTCTATTCTATATTCTAGCTCAAGTATTTCTTCCTAAAGCATTTCTCAACCACACAGAAACTCATTAATTCACTGTCATTAACACTTATTTTTAGCACCATTCAATTTGTCCAACTGTGCTCCCAATGCTATTGCAAGCTTTTCAAAGACAAGACCGCTATCTCATCTACAGCTTTGAGCCCCTGGTGCAGTGTCTCACACGTAGTAGGTGCTCGAAACTCAATTGTTAAAAGAATGTAACATGATTAAATGGCACAGAGCTTCCATGATCTCATATCTTAGTGGCTTAATGCTGAGTATGCAAGTGCTGGGAAGTGCTCTGTGGATTCCAGTGCCAGAATTATATTTATGAGGACATATGGAGGACAAAACAGAAAGGAATGCTAAGGTCCAAAAAAGAAAAAAAAATCATTCTCAGAAAAAGAATACCATTTTTAACCTTAGAGTGCATTTAGATTTCCAGAAGATCACACAAAAAAGTGATGGAAAGTAAAACTTCAGCATGGAAGAACCATCAATTTTAAGATCCTTCAAATGTAATCCTAATAAAATTCCTTAAATGAAGCTTTAATCTTTATTCTAATTCAACACTCTTAATGACCACTCAAGATCACTCTATCCTATTGATGCTAAATGTGTCCTTTTGAATATGAGAGGAGTGTTAGAATATGCTATCACACAAAAGAAACTGATTTATTTGGGGACCTATGATGCCTCATTTCCTTTCCTGTGCTGCTTAGCACTTCTATCTCTGACTAAGCAAGGAAGATGTGGAGTCACAATGTTTCCTGTATATTCCTCTTATAAAAGAATAATTTCTACCTCTCTCTTAGAATGAATCTTTGTTTTGCTATTACATTTGATTAAAGTTTGATTTTTTAAAGTTTTGTTTAAAAAAGTCAAAGAGCGTGAGAGTAATACAGGTGCAATTTTTAGTATATGATAGTAGTGGACCTTTTCTCCTCATCTCTGGCTAGTTATAATCAACAATATGATGTTCTAGAAGAGACAGGAATGGCTGACCCAGGAACCAGGTCATAAGCCAATGAGATTTCCCTAGTGATAGAAGTATTTCAGAAACAGGCACATGACTGAACGAGAGCCAATAAAATACAAAGAGAAATAAGCCTAGCTATTTCAAGAAAAAAAAAATTCTTATTTCTATGCAAGATTCATAGAAAAGAAAGTCTCTCTCAGTATCATCACCCACTAGACATGGCTAAGGAAACATGCATCCTTAACTGCTTCTAAGACCATCCCACTACAACAAGGGAACAGGGCTGGGGATGAAGTTAGTATCATTATTAGTGCTGAGAGGTGAAGTGGATCAGATTCCCCTAAAGCCCACTCTTTCTTTTGGTCTTATTATGTGAGCCCATAAATTCTGTTTTAAGTTTGAATTTGGTTTTCTATTATTTACAGTCCCAGGTACCTTAAGTGATACGATGACCATGACAACTCAGACAGATACTAAAGCAAGGGCATACCTGATTCCAAATGTCAAATGAGCTTATGGAGCAAAGATGTATCAGCTTTAAAGGCAGGGTGGGCGATTGTGGGGGGTAGGGAGGGAAAAATAATGAAACAAGATGGGATGGGGAAGGAGACAAACCATAAAAGACTCCTAATCTCACAAAACAAACTGAGGGTTACTGGGGGGTGGGAGGGTAGGGATAGTGTGGATGGGTTATGGACATTGGGGAGGGTTTGTGCTTTGGTGAATGCTGTGAAAGATGTAAGCCTGATGATTCACAGACCTGTACCCCTTGGGCAAAGAATTAAAAAAAATGTGTCTTGTTTTGATAATGGTTATTAACACAACAGTGGCTTTAGTACAGAAATGCCTTCATTTATTAATTTATCAAAAATTTATCGAGTCGGGGTGGGTGGACACCTGGGTGGCTCAGTTGTTAAGCATCTGCCTTTGGCTTAGGTCATGATCCCAGGGTCCTGGGATGGAACCTCACATCAGGCTCCCTGCCAGGCAGGAAACCTGCTTCTCCATCCATCTCCCACTCTCCCTGCTTGTGTTCCCTCTCTGTCAAATAAATAAATAAAACCTTAAAAAAAAAATCACTGAACAGGGACTCCTGGATGGCTCGGTCAGTTTAGGCATCTGTCTTTGGCTCAGATCATGAACCCAGGATCCCGGGATGAAGTCCCCCTTCAGTCTCCCTGCTCAGATGGGAGTCTGCATCTCCCTTTGCCTGACTGCCACTTCCCCTGCTTGTGCACACACTCTCTCTCTAACAAATAAATAAATAAAATCTTTAAAAAAATAAAATAAAAATCATTGAGCACCCACTATGTGCAAAACACAGTGAAAGATTCCAGAAGATGAACTTAGGTGCTCATAGGTACTTATAAGCGCTATGAATGTTAGGAAGGAAACACACAGTAGAGGAGCAAACCTATGGTTAGAACTCAGAGAAGAGATCCTTGATAAATCCACTTTTACTCCAAGATTTGGTAAGAGTAGGGAAGAAGAGAAATAATATGTACCAAGTCCTGGAAGAAAGGGAAAGTATGTTATTTTTAAGAACTTGAAGAGCTCAAATGTTGCAAGAATGAGAGAAGAATAGAACCAGGGAATCAAGACCTTTAGAGTCATGATAGGCATTTGGGCTTCATCTAAAGTCTTGAAACATCACAAGTGCAAATATCTGATGTAAATGTCAGATTAAAACTATTCTATCCATTTGCATTTTGTAGTTGTTTAAAAGAAAGTCTGCATTTATATGTATGCAGTTGGGAATTCATGTTAATAAAAGAATCAAATGAGTATATCCATGGGAAGGCAACTATATTTCCTTTCAAATCCTCCACTAAGCCAGATGGATAAACTTTCATGATCTTGAAGACTTTAGAGTACTTGAAAATATTCAAAACAAATATTTGGCCCTAGGGCATGTAGATGAAGCCACTAAAGCATTCTCAGTTTTATGAAGTTAACCAAATTCAAGTCTGGAGGTGAAAACTTTATTTTCCAACAATATTTATTGAGCGCCTCATCTATCAGGTGGTAAGTATGCTTCACTACCTGTTTTTTCCTGGTTGTGTCATGTATATGTTCATTTTGCTACCGTACATAACAGTTGATTTTAAAGAAATCTGCAAATATTGTAGGGTTTAAGACATCCCGCAGGGATTAGATTCCATTTATTTAAAAATCCCCTTGAAATTTACTAGCTGTGGCACAGGGGGCATGTTACATAACTTCTCTAAGCTTCAATTTCCTTCTTTGTAAAGTAGAGATAATATTAGTTCTATGTCAAGTCTTTGTTCTCTGGATCAAACAAAATTAGATTTATTGAACCATATGCCTGGAATAGAGCAAGCACTCAAAAATATTAGTAATTAGAAGTAGTAGTCATTATTTTTAACCCATAATGCACATAGAGGTATCAATCCATATTGAGCAGCAGTGAAATGGAAAGGTCATTGGCCTTCCCTACCTTGGAACATCAAGTGCACTCAGAAAAAGAAGTGGAATTAGTGACAAGGATGTATACTAGAACATTGGGCTTTGGACAGGCAGCAACATCTGTAAATCAATCTGGGAAAATCTGTCATGTGGACTCAGAAATCTGATATCTAAGATTCAGAATGCAGTTGGAAGACAGAGGAAGATTGAAAACAAGAGCAGGAGATCTGATATTGAAGTATTAGAGAAAATATTCCAGCTGGACTAGCAACATTTTAAGGATCTGGTACCCTGAGGCAGTAACTCTGCCTGGAAGAGAATTAAAGACTTGACATAGATGCTGGATGAAGTCAGAAGATTGTTCTCTCATTTAATCTTGACACTCCAAAACTATTGATTCTGAACAAATTATATATAATTTTCATTATTCAGTTTCCTCATCAGTAAAGTGGGGATAATTATATCTGGTTTGCCTACCACACAACATTGTTGTGATGTCTAAACTATGTAATAGGTAAGAAAGTACTTGAAAATTCTTGGGCGCCTGGGTGGCTCAGTGGGTTAAAGCCCCTGCCTTCGGCTCAGGTCATGATCCCAGGGTCCTGGAATTGAGGCCCACATCGGGCTCTCTACTCAGCGGGGAGCCTGCTTCCTCCTCTCTCCTCTCTCTCTGCCTGCCTCTCTGCCTACTTGTAATCTCTCTCTCTGTGTCAAATGAATAAATAAAATCTTTAAAAAAAAAAGAAAATTCTAAAGCACTATAGAAAATTATAAATAAATCCATTCAGCAACATTTATTGAATCTTTATCCTGTTCCTGGTGTTGCAATACAAAAGGAATATATTATATTCCATTGTTTTAAGACACTGTCCAGTAAGTAGTCAACTATGAAAATCAATTATATTATATACTATAAAATGAGACACCAGCTTTCACAAAGACATGCATAAGGTTCTGTAGATCACAATGTGGAAGGAACACCCAAGCCTGACCAGGAGAATGTAGGGAAGATTTCATAGAGGGAACAAAATGTGAACTGATATTTGTCAGAGGACTGGGAGCTTTCCAGGTGGCCGGGAGATGGAAAGATGCTTCTGGGTGAAAGGACAGAATGTACACAAAGCCCAGTTGTATCTTTCCTAGATTAAATAGAAACAAAAGTTGCTGCATTTTTTCCCAGTGTCATCATGGTCATTTCAGTTGCGGAACATATTGAAGAATGACTGACTTTGATCCTGGAATATTCCTCTTATGGGGCCAGGTTCTGTAATTCTTCCAACTAGGTCAGAGTTAGCCTTGCACCTGCAAATATCATTGTCTCTAGTAGCCAACAGAGAGCACACTCTGCGCTGACTTCTGCCTAGCCAAGGTCTACATTCATCAAGGCAGGCTTTCTGGAAGCAAAGTTGAGGATATTAACAGAGTATCCAATGTGGCTGATTGCATCATTTCTGCCCCATGGCTGAACAGAAGGTTTCAGTTTCCACTGCCTGCTAGGCTACTTAACCCTTTTAAGGAGAAATATTCAGATGAAGAAACCCAACTGTTACTATAATTTTGTAGATGTGAGACATCTGCATATTACTTCATGGCCTCTGGCGCTGTTTGAAACATACAGAATTCAGGACTGAAGTTTCACTGTCTCTAAGTATACCTTGTGACAGTTTAGGAAACACTCACCATGATAGCACCAAAACTCTGCTTCCAAACAAGGTAATACAAGGAAAAGTATATAGTCTGTTGAAATAGCTATATAAAACTATATGTAATACGTATAGTTTGAGGAAAATTCCAGTCAAGTTTACATAATTTTATTTTTTTTAATTTTAAAGGTTTTAAATTTATTTATTTGGCAGAGAGAATGAGGGAGAGAGAGAGCCCAAGCAGGGGGAGCGGGAGAGGGAGAAGCAGGCTTCTCGCTGACAGGGGAGCCTGATGTGGGGCTCAATCCCAGAGCTCTGGGATCATGACGTGAGCTGAAGGCAGACACTTAACCGACTGAGCCACCCAAGTGCCCCAAATTTACATAATTTTAGGTCATCTCCCCATTATATCAAGATGAGTTCTCATGAAGTATTTTTAACATCAGAAGGTATTAAAAAAGACATTTCTTGTTTCTTCTCCATTTAACAAACTTTTATTGAAAACTACTATGTGTGCTAATCATCCTGATGGACAATGTGAATAGAGAGGGGCAAGGGAGGCAAGATGTAAGTGAACAGCTAACTATTTGGTGAGAACAAGTCATGTATCTGCATAGATGACATTTTCACATTCTTCGAAGAACCATTTCATGTGGTTTTGATGAGGTGATCAGTCTGGGCGCTCTGTCCCTCAAAACCCCCTCACATTCATGGACAGTGCATGATTCAGAAAGGTTACTATGTGCCGCATTGGGATTTTACCCCCCAAAACATGCAGGAAAGTTTGTCTTTTCCCACCTGGATTACTATCGTGAAAGGATAGTACTCTGAATGTCATTTCAGTAGTTATCCTCCTGAACATAGTGACCAGAGTGAAGAGATGGGAAAAAGTCTGAAGAATGAAGGAGGAAGGGAGGGAACTAAAGAGAAACCTTATGCTATCATTTGAGCTTTGTATTAAGTGTGCCTACTATCCTTTAACAGTTTTTCTAATTTAATTAGTAATTAATAATGAAGTTCTTTAATTGATATTTGAATGTGGTGTATTGCAAGTGTCACATCTTAAAATATCAAATTATCTTAGTTGAGGAGAGGCAGACACAAGAGTTCATCTCTACTTTATGAGGAATTTGGATATGGCATAGTAAAGAAACTAGTCTACACCTATTACATTTTAGGACTCAGGCTATCAAAGACAGCTTTGAAAAACTGGTACAAGCATTATTCAAAAGCAGTGTGGTACCATCCAGCAGAGTTAAGGGTATATGTGTATTTTGTGAACAAGCAATTCAACTCTTAGGAAATCATGGATATGCACAAAGCTCAGGATAAATACACAAAAGGTTTCCTAACAGCATTGTTTATACTAGATCCAAGCTAGAAACAACAGCTATCTACCAAGAGTAAAAGACTTAAGTAACGATATAGTGGAATACTATACATCAATAAATATGAATGAACTATAACCAAACAGCATGGTATAATAATATCATGATATTTAATGACAGAGGTAGACACAAGAAATGCATAAAATATTATTCTATTCCTTTATAGTTAAAAAAAGGACAAACCCAAATATGTTATTTGTTGTAATTTGTAAGACAATAAAGAAAAACAAGAAAATGGAAAAGCTAGGAAAATAGTTACCTCTACTAGGGCTTGAGTGGCTTGAGATCAGGTAGTAATACATGGAAGACTTTGAGGTACTAGAAATGTTTTATTTAAACAGGACATTTACTTCATAGTTTTTCATAGAACTGTGCTTAAACACATTTTATGGCCTTTTTGTGGGTATGTTACATTTCACAGTAAAAAAAAATGCATAAAACAAAACAATGCATTATGACCAAATGGATTTAGTTGAGTTGCAAGAAAAATTCAATCTAATAAGTCTATCACATTTCATAACAAAAATTGATTATGAAGAAAAAATATGTATTATCTCAATAGATATGTCCATAGGATTCTCTAAATTTCAACAGCCATATACAATTAAAACACCCCCCAAAATCTAGCAAAGTATGAAATTTAATAAAGGTTATATACCACAACCTGCAATAAACATTATATTCTGTGGGGCAACCTTAGATACTTTCTCTTCCCAAGCAACAGCAAGACAATGATACTCATTATTATCACAACTGCCTAATACAGAAGTGAATGTCGTGACTAATTCTATAAGGAAAGCAAGATAACTACAGAACTGAACAAAAAGGGAAGAAAGGAGATAATATTGTCAATGTGGGTAGATGATAAGAACATCTATGTAGAAAACCCAGACAATTAAATTCAGAGTATTGTTTTTGCTTTCTTGTTGGATACAAGATCAGCCTTCAAAAACCAATAGCATTTTTTTATATCAACATTATCCCAAGTGAAAATGTAAGATCAATAGCAATAAAATTATAAAGTATCCAAAGATTTTAACTTAACAAATAGTCCCCAGATTTCATAGGAGGAAAAATATTTGCATAAAAGAGCTGGGAAAAACACTTTGTGGTCTTATTTGGGATTATAAATAATAAAAATTTCAATCCTCTGTAAATTAATAAATAAACTCAATATAATCAAAAGCAAAATTTAGGGGTGCCTGGGTGGCTTAGTTGGTTTAGCATCTGCCTTTGGCTCAGGTCATGATCCTAAGGCTCTGGGCTCCAGCCCTGTATTGTCCTTGGGGTTCCTGGCCTCAGCTGGGAGTCTACTTCTCCCTCTGCCTCTGCCCTTCCCTCCTGCCCATGCTCTCTTTCTCACTCACTCTATCAAATAAATAAAATCTTAAAAAAAAAAAAAAAAGCAAGGGGCGCCTGGGTGGCTCAGTGGATTAAAGCCTCTGCCTTTGGCTCAGGTCATGATCCCAGGGTCCTGGGATCAAGCCCCACATCCCACTCCCTGCTCAGCATGGAGCCGGCTTCCTCCTCTCTCTGCCTGCCTCTCTGCCTACTTGTGATCTCTCTCTCTGTCAAATAAATAAACAAAGTCTTAAAAAAAAAAATGCGAAATTTCATCTGGATGATTTTTAGAACTCAGTGCAATTATTCTAAAATTTATGTGGAAGAATAAAGACAACGAATAGCTGATTCTTCTCTGAAAAAGAAGAGCAAAGAGTAGATATTTTGTCTCTCAGATAATAAGATAAAAACTCAGATAATAAGATAAAAGCTACTAATAAAAGTATTATGGTTTTGGTTTGGAACATCCTGAAATGAAACAGTGAAACAAATAGTGAGTTTATTAAAGATCTTTGAATATCTTGAAAGTTAATACTTGATAATCTGGCACCAAAAAATCAATAGGACATAAATGAATTTTATAATATATGGGATTAAGAAAATAGATTTACAATATGTAGAAAAAAACTAGAACCCTATTGAAACATATATACTGGCATTTTTGTCGTAATAGCAACACATATACAGTGCCTAGTGTGTAGAGATAGGTACTTTTTAAAGTGCTTTTTAATATATTAGCTCATTCAATTCGCACAATCCTTTGAGTCCATTAGTACTATTGCTCTTATTTTGCATACAAAAGCAGATGTATAGAGATTAAGTTGTCCAAATTTACCCAGTTAGTTTGTGAAGGAACCACTATTGAGAATTCAAACAGTGTGGGTTGCAGTAAATCTCTGTGATCCAGGTAAGAGGAAGGACTTCTTAAACAATATCACAAAAGCACAAGTACTAAGGCAAGGAAATTATGTATTTTATAAAATAAGAATTAAATAGTTTTATTCACTGAAAATTGAAAGGAAAATTTCCCAATCAGATGGCAAACTGGGCCAGGAAATTGAATTTACAATGTCTAAAACTGACAAGATTTATAATAAGATTTTCAAGCAATTCCTACTAATCAAGAAGAGGATAGTAACTCATTGAAAAAATAAGCAAAAAACAAAGGATATTCAATAAATAAAAGGGAACTTCCCCCCCAAAAAAACTTGTAATCAACAAAGCAATGCCCAAATTCATATAATTAGACAAATGGAAATTTAAACACTGACATCACTTTTTACTTATTGTATTGACAAAAATTGGAAAACTGAACTGTGCCAGGTGTTGGCAGTGATGTAAAAGCCCTCATTAAATTCCTGTAGACATTATAGATGGAGACAGACATTTTGGAGAACAATCTGGCAGTACTTTGGCAAATTCAGAATGTACCTGACCCAGCAATGACACTCAAATACAAAAGGGTTGGTATACATGGATGTTTATCAGGAGGTCATTTGTGTAAGTGAAGAGTTGGAGGTTTTCTCTGTGTATGTGCTAGTTTCATACCATAGAATACTATAAATCAGAGAAAAGCAATAGACAATGAATATACAACAATATGGATGAACTTTTAAATTAATGCTGAGCAAAAATAGTGAGAAAAACAGTGAATTCTTGCATATTTTATAAGAATATGTACAAATGAAACACATCAGAAGGACCATCTGTGGGGTGGTGGGAGAGGAATGCCAATGGGAAATGGGGATTAAAGATAATAAATAAATGAATGAATGGATGAATAAAATCAACCAATGATAATAGGATGCCATTCAATAAGGGGGTCTGATAAAGTCATATCCCTGTCCCTGAGGTCCATGAGAAAGAGAAAAAAAAAAAAAAA